>CM053585.1:424031863-424065833 GCA_028646515.1 Pseudochirops corinnae | reverse complement strand
TTTTTTTTTTTCCCATTGTTCACTCATTCGTTACAACCCTTCTATACAATCAGACTATTGTACAATGTGAAAGTATTGCAGATCCTATACATGACTGCATACCACCATGGGCAAGGGGGAAGGGAGGGGAGAAAATTTGAAACTCAAGGGATTATGGAACCGAATCTTGTAAACTAAAAGTAAATAAACAAGTCAATGAAAAAAAAAAAGAAAGAAAGAAAGAAAGAAATGAGCCAAGGGAATTTCTTTGCCTGCTTAGTGCTTCCAATATTGGAAACTATATGATACATGGATATTCCATGATGTTTCCGAAGACTGAAGGTTAACTTAGGCTCTCCACAAGCTCAAGAGTGGGAAAGTTTATAGGACTGAGAACACAAATAATAAATCTAAATCAATGGTCAGCAAACTACAGCCTGTGGGCTAAATTTAGCCTCTGTCTGATTAGCTAAAAATGACTTTTGCATTTCTAAAATAAATGTTTTAAATAAGGTAAAAATGTAAAACATAACAACTTTGAGCTCATAGGCTGTATAAAAACAGGTGGCAGACCAGATTTGGCCCATTGGCTTGTAGTTTGCCAATCTGTTTCCTATACTATCAACCAGCTGAGAATTATGTTCAGAAAGGTAAGCAGGTCACAAAAGAGCAAGAACTATTTCACTAGTAATTGAAATAACTCATATTTTAGGGAGTATAAACATGTCACCAGATGACAATGCTAATGCTTGTGCAGGTAATATATACTTGAAATGTAAATAAATGTGTTGGTTCATTTTAATGGATGTTGAACAATATTGTGCATTCTGACATATTTATTCTGATGTTTAATATATACTTACTTGCTTATGCTCTATGTATATGCTGCTGCTAAATAATAATAATTGTACTTGGTATTGACATGGTGACTTTAAGGTTTCCAAGGAGTTTAAAATATGGTCTCATTTGATATGCGCTATTATTGTCCCCATTTTAAAGATAAGGACTTACCCAGGGTTACATAGCTAATAAGTATTTGAGGCAGGATTGAAATTCTGATCTTTTTTACTTCAAGTCCCAAACTCCATCTATTGTGCCATTCAACTGCCTATGAATTAGGTCTTCTCCCTATATTTATTTGCTTAACCACTAAAAACATGCATAGAAATTTGCTATATATATATACACATGTATCATTTCTTGAATGTAATATACATCTAGTTATTGAAGAAGCCTGTCCCATGAGGGTGTGTTATGGTATGCTTACCTCATATATACTTCATATAATATTAATGCATATATGACATTCATGGTTCTGTGTGATTACCTATGAGGCTTGGATAATTATATCTGTTAAATGCTGGTGCTTATTATGATGTGTATGCTATATATTGGTAGATGTTCAAATGTTCTTCAAGAATATTTGCAGGGACTATACTAAAAAAGTTTTAGCTGAGGGGAAGAATGTTAGAAGTGCAGAAGTTTCCACAGAGAGAGATATGAGATAGAAATTGTGGAACATAGGAAAACGAGATTGCCCTGATGCCAAGGAGAGAAGGTGATTAGAAAGCTGTCCTAAGTGAGCTAGGAGAGATGTAATCTATATTTTGTGGGATGTAAGGTTGACAACTAGTCAATTAGTATTTATTAAATGCCTACTATTTGTAAGGCATTGTGCTATAATATGTCAGGGATATAGAGAAAAGCAAAACACAGTCCTTGCTCTCAAGTAGTTCAAAGTCTGATGGGTATGACAAAATGCAAATAACTATGTACAAGCAAGCTATATACACATTAAATTGGGGATAGTCTCAGAGGAAAGATTGAGGAGGGCTAAGAAAGGATTCTTACAGAAGGTAGGATTTTACATGAGATTTGAAGGAATCCAGCAAAGCCAGGAAATAGAGACAAGGAGAGCAAGGGTTCCAGATATGTGGTCAGTAAAATACTCAGAGTCAAAAGACAGTGTCATGTTTGAGGAATAGAAAAGAGACCAGTGATGCCAGATTAAATAATAGGTAGAAGGAAGTTATAAGAAGACTAAAAAGATAGGAAGTGACTAATTTATGGAGGCCTAAAAGTCACAAAGGATTTTATATTTGATCCAAGGTAATAGGGAGCCATTGTATCATATTGAATAAGTGGTGAGTAATATAGTCAGGAAGATAAATTTTATATCTGAGTGATGAATGGACTGGAGTTGAGAAACTTGAAGCAGGGAGACCAACAGTCCATGGGTAAAGTGATGAAGGCATACATTGGGGTCGTTACAGCATCAGAGTAAAGGACTTGTATACTAGAGATGTTGCAAAGGTATAAATGATAGGGGCAAGTAGGTGAGAGATAATGAGGAATAAAATATGACATCTAAATTGCAAGCCTGAGTGAATGGGAAGAGGATGATGTCTTTTACAATAATTGTTGTTGTTCCTCCCTTGTTCTCAAAGAGGACCACACTAATGACATCACTGGGTGATGCTGTGACTTGCTCGTGAATTAGATTTAAATGAGGCAGAGTTGCACAGTCATCAGCCTCACCATATCTTCGAAAATTGTCAAAGACCAGTGGTAAGACAAAATTCAAGATGACTAGGGATGGTCCAGGATGCAATGGATGTCTAAGCATTCCACAGCACTTCTTTAGCTGCCTTCATGGCTCCTGGAACAAATTGTTCTCATCTGCCCATACCATGGGGGGGTAGGGGAACGATGGGAGATGTCTACTGAGATGCTCCAGGGTGTGACTACTGTGCACGCTACAATTTTTTGGAGATACAGGTGAGAGCTGGGTAACAGGTGGACAACAAAGGTGGATAAGCAGCCCTTAGATAGGCATTGCAAGCCCTCACACCAGAGAGGTACTAGTCATCCTGGAATACCCCATACCCCCTCTGACAACATTAAGGAAGTTATGAAAAGAAGATTTTGGAAAAAATAATTAATTTAGTTTTGAACACATTCAATTTAATATATTTACAGAATAACCAGTATATGTTTAATGGTCAATTAGAGAGGTGAGACTGAAAGGAGAGAGAGAGATTAGAGCTGGACAATAAGATCTGGAAATTATCTGCATAAAGATGATATCTGAAACCATGGGACCTGATGTGATCACTAAGAGAAATGCAGAGCGAGAAGAGAAAGGAGTCCAAGGCTCTGTCTGTTAGTGGGTATGATGTGGATAAAGATGCAGCAAAGAAAACAAGAAGGGACAGTCAGACAGACAGGAAGATGGGTAGGAAAGATCAGTATTTAGCTGGGATAGATGGATCAAATGAGGGTTGTTGTTATTTCTGAGAATGGGAGAGAGGTGGGCATATTTGTAGGCAAAAGGGAAGCAACCAGTAGACAAGGAGTGATTAAAGATTAGTAAAACAGTAGGGATGATAGAGGGAGCATTCTGCTGGAGAAGATGGGATCATGGATGTATAGAACAGTTTGTCCTAGCAAGGAGAAAGACCTTCAGGTCAAATAAGTGAAGAAGGAAATAGCTGCACAAGGCATCTGAGCTCTGCTAGAGGAGGAACAGAGAAGAGAGAACCTCTGCTAACATCTTTTTTCAAATATGAGGCAAGGTTCTCAGTTGAGAGGATAGGAAGAGGGGCAGCTTTTAGAGGTGTGAAAGAAGGATAAAAAAGGTTGTTGTTTTTATTCGGTAGTATCTTTCTCTCTGTGACCCCATTTGGGTTTTCTGGGAAAAGGTATTGGAGTGGTTTGCCATTTCCTTCTCCAGCCCATTTTACAGATGAGGAAACTGAGGCAAACTGGGTTAAATAACTTGCCCAGGGTCACAAAGCTAGTGAATGTCTGAGGTCACATTTGAACTCAAGAAGATGAGTCTTCCTGACTCAGGCCCAGTCCTCTATCCATTGCACTATCTAGAAATCATATTATGAAAGTTTCGCAAGGAACAAGACCCTCCCCGACCAATTATTTTCTATATATTTGGCACATATCTGGTATCTACTTTGTTGTTATCCAATTGTGTCCCCTAGTTGCATACAGGTTCATCTAGGGCAGAGACTGTGTTTGTCTTGGTATGCCTAGTCTTTGGCAGACAGCCTGGTGAGAATAAAAACAACTACCTTTTATTTACCATTTTAAAGTATGATAAAGCAGCCAGGTGGTTCAATGAACAGAATATCAGACTTGGAGTCAGGAGAACCAGGGTTCAAATCTAACCTCAGACACTTACTAAATATGTGATCCTAGGAAAGACATTTTACCCCAGTTTCCTTGTATATTAAATGGGATAATAATAACACCTATTTTCCCCAGGGTTATTGTGAGGTAATAGTTACAAAACATAGCATAAGGCACTATGTAATATTACTTACTAATATGGTTATTGCTGCTGTATGTTATCTCAATTGATCTCCATAACATGTTTATTAGAGAAGTGTGATTCTCACTCCCATTTTACAGATGAGGAAACTGAGGCCAAAAGATTAAATGATACCCATAGTCACATGGCTAAATAAGTACCAGGGGCTGGATTTGAACTCAAGTCTTCCAGACTCCAATTTCAACACTACCTAATATACCACAAAATAAATGCATCTTTCAATTTAATATTGGCAGCTATTATGAATTCCTTGATGCTAGAGGGCTGAGAAGGAGATACTTATACTGACTTCCACTTCTATCTCTTGCTTGCCCTGTTGTAATCTGTGACTCTGGGATGGGGTGCTAGACACATGTACCTCTCTGTAAACTACAAGTGCAGTTTTTCCAAATAGTGTACCTGAAGATCTGAGAGAGCAAGTGGGAAGAATTTCATGGGATGACTAGCTCCTACTTGGTTCCACATGGTAGATCTTGATGTACTGACTTTCATTTTTTTTTTCCCTCTTTGTTCAATAATCTCTGTAATCTCAATATATTCTGCATCATACAGGGAGTGGAGGAGATGTAACTGAAGAGAGAAGAGAGAAGATCTCAGATTGGGGAGGGTCTCATGAGCTATACACGAGCCATTGTTTTAATAATTTATTTTTTTAACATTTGTTTTTAAAACTTTGATTTCCAGATTCTTTCCCTTCTTCCCTTCTCACACCCTCCCACTGAGAAGACAAGCAATTCAATATAGGTTGCACATGGATAGTTATGAAAAACGTTTCCATAGTAGTTATATCATGAAACACTAACTGTATTTCCCTCCATCCCATCCCACCCCACCACTTATTCTATTTTTTACTTTGACCCTGTCCCTTTCCAAAAGCATTTGCTTCTAACTACCCTCTGCCCCAATCTTCCCTCCCTTCTATCATCTCTCCTCTTATCTCCTTCCCTCCTACTATCCTGTAGGGTAATATACCCAATTGAGAGTGCATGCTATTCCCTCCTTAAGGCAAATTCAATGAGAGTAAGGTTCACCCATTTCCTTTCACCTTTGTGCTCTTCCCCTCCATTGTAACAGTTTTCTCTTGCCTCTTTTATATGAGATAATTTACACTATTTTATCTCTCCCTTTCTTTCTCACATTATAGTCCTCTCTCACCTCTTAATTTTATTTTTTAGACATCATCCCTTCCTATTCAACTGATCCTGTACCCTCTGTCTCTATATACATATACACATATATACACATACTCACATATGTATGTATACACACATACACCCTCCTATACATACATATATATTCCTTTCAACTCTCTTCATACCAAGAAAAGTCTCATGAGTTACAATGATCATTTTTCCATGTAAGAATATAAATAGTTCAACTTCAATAAGTTCCTTATGATTTCTTTTTTCTATTTACCTTCTCATGCTTCTTGTATCTGAAAGTCAAATTTTCTGTTCAGCTCTGTTTTTTTCATCAAGAATACTTGAAAGTCTTCTATTTAATTGAATAACCATAATTTCCTCTGAAGCATCACACTCAGTTTTGCTGGGTAGGTGATTCTTGGATTTAATCCTAGCTCCTTTGACCTCTGGAATGTCATATTCCAAGCCCTTTGATCCCTTAATGTAGAAGCTGCTAGATCTTGTGTTACCCTGATTGTGTTTCCACAATTCTCAAATTGTTTCTTCCTGATAGCTTGTAATATTTTCTCCTTGACCTGGGAACTCTGGAATTTGGCTATGATATTCCTAGGAGTTTCTTTTTAGGATCTTTTTCAAGAGGTGATTGGTGAATTCTTTCAATTTCTATTTTGCCCTCTGGTTCTAGAATAATAGGGCAATTTTCCTTGAGCATTTCTTGAAGGATGACTTCTAGGCTCTTTTTCTGATCATGGCTTTCTAGCAGTCCAATAATTTTTAAATTCTCTCTCCTAGATCTATTTTCCAGGACAGTAGTTTTCCCAGTGCCTTCTATTTTTTCATTTATTTGGATCTGTTTTATAGTATCTTGATTTCTCATAAAGTCATTAGCTTCCAATTGCTCTAATCTAATTTTGAAGGAATTATTCTCTTCAGCGAGTTTTTGAAATTCCTTTTCCATCTGGCAATTTGACTTTTTTAAGCATTCTTCTCCTCATTGGCTTTTTGGGCCTCTCTTGCCATTTGAGTTGGCCTACTTTTTAAGAAGTTATTTTCTTCAGTATGTTTTGGGTCTCCTTTAGCAGGCTGTTCACTCATTTTTCATGATTTTCTTGCATCATTCTCATTTCTCTTCCCAATTTTTCCTCTACTTCTCTTACTTTATTTCAAAATCCTTCATGAGCTTCTCCATGGCCTGTGACAAGTTTGTATTTTTCTTGGAAGCTTTTGATTCAGGAGTTTTGACTTTTCTGCATTCTTCTGGTTCCATGTTTTGATCCTTTTTGTCCCCCCAAAATGATTCTGTGGTCTGATTGTGTTTCCTATGCTTGCTCATCTTTCTAACCAATTAATTGACTTTTGACCTCTTTGCCATGGTACAACTCTGCTTCCAGAGTGAGAGAGCTGTGTCCCAAATAACTGGGGTTTTTGCAAATTTTGTCAGAAGTCTGACTAGGTTGCCCTCTCTACAGCTACCCCAAGTTCTGGTACACTGGCATTTCTCACCCCTGGACCACCACCCAAGATTGAGACCCAGATCCAAGCAGGTCAAAGCAAGAGCAGTTACTCTCTGAATGGTTGCTTGGTCTCCATACCTTCTGCAGGCCAGGAGCTTCAGAGGTGGGCACGTGGCATCAGCTGCAGCCGCCAAGACCTCCACCACCTCTCACCGCAGAGGGAGGGGCTGGACTATGCTCTTCCATCACCCAGTTCCAACAGAATTCCCCAATGACCTTTTACTTTCTCTTTGATTTTTATGGGTTGAGAAGTCTGGAAACCACCACAGCTGCTCCTGAAATCTGCATTGTTATAGCAGCAACCACCCTAGCATACTCAGGATGGCTGCTAGCACAGTTTCTTTGATCTGCTTTTGTAAGGGAAAGCAACTCAAAATGGGTTAACAATCTTACTTTAATCAAACACATATCATTTACCTAGTTCAGAGGAAAACATCAACACCCTGAACTTCTCCTGGGTCAGAGAATGCCACAACCCTCTTCACCTACTGCCCAATCACAAAGTATTAAGGTGTGGGCATTCCTGAAAAAGAAGCTTCCTGCCACAAGCTCCATGTGACCACCTTCAGCATATTAGGAGGCAGAGTATATTTTCAAATCAGGGTAGGTTCTCAGAGTCACTTAAGCCTATCAAAGGGCCTAGGGACAGGGAAGATCTTCAGATTCCCATAACAACTGTCTGCTCTGTGCTGCTGGTCAGGGGTGCCCCGGGTCTGGGCCTGTGTGGCTCACACAAGAGTGTGCTCTGCTCCCAGTCTGGTGTAATAGACCCTTCCTGTTGGCCTGCCAGGCTGCTTTCAGCAGGAGATTTGTTTCTCTCTGTCACTTTGTGGCTTCTGTAGTTCTAAAATTTGTTTAGAATCATATTTTACATGTATTGGAGGTGGTTGGAGTGGGAGCTTAAGAAGTTTCCTGCTTTTACTCTGCCATCTTGGCTCTGCCCCCCTCAACAATTTAATATTTTGAGCAATATTCCATATTATCTCTGTGAATTCCAGAGCCAGCTGGACTCATCTGTCTAAGCAGCAGACTATGACAATGGAGGAAGCTATGTAGCCACTGCATGATTCTTGGTAGTTGGTAGAGACACTGCAGAATTTTAGATAAGGCTGTTGTTGAGACGACAAGGCTGGGGGTTCCAGTAATGGGGTAGATATTTCATTTCCTTGCTAATAGATAAAGTGGCATGTAGTCTTTAAAGAAGGTAACAAACTATATGACCCAAGGGCTCAAGGGTAAGACCCACAAGCGTTACAGTTATCACTTTATACAAGCTGTGCTAATCTACTACAGGCACAGTAACAGAAAAGTCATCACCTTTTGGGAAACCTTGTAGTGACAGACATTTCTGAACCACTCTAGGCTGATCTTTGACATAAAGTATGTCCCTGGCTATGTACTTAAGTCTTCCCAAGTTGTTAGATCTTCCTAATGTTTATGCTTCACAGATGTAGCCTAGGAGAACTCAGGGCATGTTGAGATATTGGTGTAGAACTTTAATACATGTGTATGACCCAAGGATGTGCTGAAGCCCCAGTTCATACTGGCTTATTAAATTTTCAGTGTGAGCATTTACACCTTGGAAACCGACATACATTACAAATCAGGCTTTGTTGATTGTCTGAACTTTAAAGAGTGATGGAGAAAATTAATAATGTGCTTTAAAATCAAAAGTATGTTTAGCATACTTTTTTTTTGAAGAGTCAGTTGTTAAATACTTACCAGCATTCTTTCACATGCTTCTAAATAAACTCTCATGTAAAGACTATATCTAAACTATTCTTAGTTCTCTATAGTACATATAAGAATAGCATTACTTTGAAGAAGTGCACATTATACATTTATGGAGTTGTAGTGATTTTTATGCAATTAGGATATAATATTTTGAAGTTTAAGTTTCTTTGGCTGGCTAACCATGTGATTTAAAGGAAGACTATTGTACACTGTGCAGCTAGGTGATACAGTGGATAGAATGCCAGGCCTGGAGCCAGGAAGATTCATTAGATACTTACTAGCTGTGTGACCTTGGGCAAGTCACTTAGCCCTCTTTGCCTAAGTTCCCTCCTCTGCAAAATGTGCTGGAAAGGAAATGGCAAACCACTCCATTATGTTTGCCAAGAAAACCTCAAATGAGGTCCTGAAGGATCAGACATGACTGAAACAACTGAACAACAACAAACAATGTACTTTATGCTAGAAGCTTAACAACATGGACCATGGTTCAAATCTGTAGTGTGACTTTGAACAAGTAACTACTTTTCAGGGTCTCCATTTATCATATGTAAATTGGGAAAAACTTGGTGTCTCTTCTCATAAGAAATGCAGATTGAGAACCTTGGTCTCTACAAGTATGTAAAATATTCTTATGTGTGTCATGGGATTTGTTTGATAGTCTGGGAAAGCCTAATGGACCCATTCTCAGAACGTTATTTTAAATGCATAAAACAAAATGCAAAGAATTACAAAGTAAAAGTAATCACACTGAAATAAAGCTATATACATATGTACATTCATGATCATGTGTGTGTGTGTGTGTGTGTGTGTCAAATTCATAGACCTCAGGTTAAGAACCCTTGCATTGAACAAGATGGAATTTATAATATACAATGTTTGTCCTTCTGTCACAGCTTAATGGGTGCTACTTTTACTTGAGTTATAGGAAGGTTTGTGTCCTAGAAGGAATGGCAAAAGAACTTCATGAATTCTTTTTCACTTTCCAAGTTATCAGAGAGAATGACGTGTTCCTTTCAAAAATGGACATGCCCAACAAGAGAATAGGTTGATCCTTTTTCTCTAAGCCTCTTCAGTTCTCCAATTCCACCAAAAAAGAATTATGTAGGGGATGTAGACTAATTACAGATAAAGCCATAGAAGAAGGCTTGGTAAACTAAATAATTACTATTCACATTTGGTGATTCATATAGGAACACATGATATTGACAGAAGGAAGTGAGAAAACATCTCTAAGGATTATAAAGCTTTGAATGAGGGCTGGAGAATTTAAGGCCATAGGTGGGGTTTCATCTGTGGTTGATCAAAAAAGACCAAGAAGAGGAAAAAGGATTTGGGAAATGAATAGTTGGTTAGGAAGATGATGGCTGTCATTGGAATTTAGATTTCTGGACCCTGCATTAAAATATAGGAATGATGGGCTCTTGGAAAATAATGGGCACCTAAGTATGGTTGATAAGAAAAAAAATTAGCATTTGTATGGAGTGTTGTAAATCCAAATAAATGGCTTTAAACTAAAAAAAAAAGAAGGTGGGCTGGTACAGATATCTTAAGCAGCAGATACAATGAAGAAATAAGAAAAGAAGTAGAAATCCAAAACAATTCACTGAAAATACGCAAGAAATGAGCCAACAACAAAATACCTTGCTTCAAAAGTCTATACAAGTGACAAAAAGGATGAACTAGAGAAACTAAAGAAGAGAGGCTTGAACTCATAGGCATCTCTGAAAACTTGGTGGAACAGAAGTAATGACTTGTATATGGCTCTTTAAGGCATTGCCTTATTCACAGGTTAACAGGATAGAAGAACAGTATAGTATTGAATGGTAAAGACATATATGTAAGGGAAATCAGGGCTCATAAGGAGAAAATATGATGGAGGATATAAGGGAAAAGATTGCATTCAGAAACATAGGTGAGAGAGTAAAACAAAACAAAGACAAAAAAGGATGAAGACAGTGCAGGTAGGTTCTCTCTCTGTTCCCACAGTCCAAGTCCCGCTCATGGCAGCTTGGGTTCAACTCAGTCTTCAGTTGCTGCTGCCTCCACAGGGTCTGGCCCCTGCATCCTGGACCAGGTTTAGCATCCTGAGGATTCTGTCATTCCCCAGCAGGAAGGTAAGAGGAACGGTAAATGGTCTGCATCCTGATGGCAGGGGCCTACCAGGAGTTGGTGACGTTTCAGGACGTGGCTGTGGACTTCACATGGGAGAAATGGCAGCACCTGGGCTCTGCTCAGATGGAGCTCTACCGCGAAGGGATGCTGGAGACCTACGGGAATCTCGCCTGCCTGGTACTTGCAGCCTCCAAATCCCCTTTCCATTTCCCTCCTCCCCCCATCTTCCAGTTGGAGCCAGGGGAAGCACCTTGGATGCCCGAGGGAGCCAGCCTAAGGAATGCCTGTGCAAACAGTGCGGTGACACTTGGAGCCAAGGAATCTGCTTCAAAGTTGGGAATGTCAGTTGAAGAATCGTCTCAGATAAGGTGTACCAGGGATCATCTCTCTGGCTCCATTTTGGAAGATGCTTCCAAGCCTGTTCCCAGCTTGAGGAGGCCGAAGAGCAGTGAAGAAAAGCCATCTAGGCAAGTTAAAATCAGTGGAAAGAAATCGCCACTGAATGTGGCAGGAGCTTTTCTCTGAGATTAACCCTTTGTCCATAGCTGTCAGTATCAGTGGAAAGGGATCTCCATAAATATGGGGCTTGGGGGAAGAACTTGAAAGGTTTTGTAGACCTAGGTAAATGTGCCAAATAATGACAATGATGATAAATTAAAATAGTAATTATTGTTTAAAAAAAAAAAAGATAACCCAGGTAGTGTTGAGGGAACAGATTAGGAGTGTAGGAAATAGAACATTGTGAGCTACTCAAATTCTGGAACTATCTTTTGCTTTTCTTATTATTCCCAGGACTTAGTACAGTGCCTGGCACATCATTGGTGCTTAATACATGCATCTTGACTGAGAACACAAGCCTAATATAGAAGCATGACGTCAAGGAGATTCAGCCATTTTACCAATCCTACTCTCTCAGTGCATCTGATGCATCTCTCCAAATCTATAAGTATCAGAGGAGGTTCTGACCTACATTCAAAGGAGGAAAGCACTTACTGGAACATTCCTACCCTTGTGAAGTCACAGGTCCTGTCTCTTTATTTCTTAAAGCCCACCAGGTGACAAAGGAGGGAGGTGGCCTAGAAGGATTCTGTTTAATAGGAGAAAATAAGATGAAATTAAATGCTGTTTTTAAGTAATCCAGATATAAATATCAAGTGTGTGTGTGTGTGTGTGTGTGTGTGTGTATGTGTGTGTATATATGTTTATAAACAGCTCCCCATTGACAAGGAGGCAGTGGAACAGCATATAGCTAGTGAGTGAGAATACATTCAGTGGCAGGATAGAAAGCCTGGCTCCCAGGAAGAGACAGCTAAGAGGATTGTCAATGAGCAAAGCATATTTGGCTAAGAGATAAAAATGACTTAGGCATGTCTGAGCTGTGAAGGACTAGAAGGCCATTTTGTAGAATTCTAACTTGTTGGAAAATGAAGATTCTTCGTGATGAGTGAAAGTAGCTGAGCTGAGTCACTGGAAAGGAGGAGGTTTGAAGGACAGTTTGTATCCCCCCATTTTCAGGGCTCATACTTTTTCTGTATGTCTAGTACATATGCACTTAGGGTCCCGGTGATGAGATTTTTATCCCATTTTCTCTTATATTTTATTTAACGGGATTAACATTGCTTCAAATACCATTTTCATCTCAAGTCTTTTGGGTCTCTTGAGACACGTGTGTCAGCATTCCCAGCTCACTCTCCAGGGAATGTTGTTCATGTCCCCAAACCAAGTCAGCTTGCTGATAACAGCATTGCATATATTCACAATTCTGATGTTCTTTCTTCCAGAGATCTATTTCAGTGCTGTTCACACTTGCTGCAGAAGCGTTCTATTCATATTAGAGGCCACCCTATTAGCATATTTAACACTTTAGAATAAGGAGAGCCATACCTTGATCTAAATCTTTAAGATGTGCTATTAATAATTTTTCCAGGCAAATCTCATTATTTCTCTAAGCTCTCAGAATAGTCCAACTCTAAAGAAATTTATGACATGTACCAGCTGCTGGTCTGGAGCGCTAGGGTTTCAAACAAAGGCTGGAACCTCTTCACAGAATTCAGCAGCTTGAAGGAAGAAATAAAAAAAAAAGGCAGGGTGGGAGGAGAGAACCTTAGTAACAGGCACTCACCGAGGCTTCATCTTTTTTTAGTTTGTACCATTTAGTTTCACTCTGAACTTTTTCTTTATCTCTAACACAAAAAGTATAACTTCTATAACACCAGGCTGGGGGGGTGGGGTGGGGGGAAGTCTCACTAGAGAAAGCCAAAACCAGAATGGGAGCCCAGAGTGAAGAAAGGAAAAGGCTTTTCTATTCATTGTTGCCTTCTTCAAAATCTCTAACCGGACAGAAGTTTGGCAGTTTCAAGCTGAGGGATATAAATGTCACCAGGAATATCTGTCAATAGTAGTGAACAGTATACTGGATTATAGGTCCAAACCTAAAAGAATGGAAGCAGACCCCATGAAAATAAAAGATTATATAACAATTAAAACAGTTGTGTAATAAGAAGAACACAACATGTGTTGTTACTTGTCACTAACATTACGACCTTAAATTATTTCATCTCTCTGGGCCCCATGGCATACCTATCTATATCTATTTGTTGGCCCCATGGTTTCATTGGTATTAGGGAACCCAGGAAGGCCTCAGTTCAGGACCTGAGTTTAGATTTTGCCTCAAATATTTACTAGCTATGTGTGATTCTGAACATATTTCTTAACCTCTCTGAAACTTCATTTCCCCATTTGTAAAATGAGAGGGTTGGCCTTAAAAGCATCTAAGGTTCTCTCCAGTTCTAAATGCATGATTTGATGATGCTAGTGAGGAAACTCCCTCTCCTCATGAATATCAGCAACTGTATTCCTTCTCCGGTATTCCTGACCTGACCCGGAAGAAGTCACACTTCCCCCAGTGAATGGATCCATTACAAATTTATGTTAGCAAATCTCACCTGGGCTCATAATGTATGCTGTCTTCTTATTTATTTATAAGTGATTTCCCATCCACTCCCCAAAGTAGCTGTGACAAAAGTTCTTCTTAAGTATCCCCCCCTCTTATCTTGTTTCATATCTTACTGAGAAAATTGGGGTCATTCTGTACATCTGAAAACCTCTTCATATCATACCCCATTCTCTTCTTCTTTGCCTAGTTTCTGAAAGGGGTTGCACTTCTCTTCATCAAGGTCAATTTATCTACATGTATCTTTAATCCTATGACCTCCAATCTTTTTGAGCAGATCATCCCTTCAACCATCACCTCTCTTAGTCCCTCTGGGTTTACAAGTTCCTTCTCCATGGCATATTAACAAGCTTAAGTCTCCCCTATCTGAAAAAAAAACCCCACCAAAAAAACCTTGCAGGACTCTACCATTCCTCAAACTATTAATCATCCTTCATATTTTCTTCTGTTCATAGTCAAAATCCTCAAAAAAACAAACAAACCAACAACTATGTACACTCGCCTCTACTTCCTTTCCTTTTAATCACTTTTCTCCTCTTAGCAATCTGGCTTCCATCCTCATCAAGGCTACCTGTGATCTTTCAGTTGCCAAATCTCATGATCTTTTCTCATTTCTCATCCTTCTTGACCTCTCTGTAGAATCTGACACTTGATTATACTTTTCTACTGAATTTTCTCTTGATAGTTTGTTTCTCCTCCTTCCTTTCTGACAATTCTTTTTCCAGCTGCTTTCATCATCCTATATATTATGCCTCCTTAACTGCCAGTATACACAAAGAATTAACTTTGAACCATCTTTTCTTCTCTTTTTATGTTTTCTTTCTGAGTAATCTCATCAATTTCTATTGGTTGATTTTTCTTCTCTAGGTAAATTAAATTGAAATATTTAGGAATAGTTTTTTCTTTTCTTTTTTAAACTCTAGTTTCACATTACCAACTGTCTTTCAGACTTCTCAAACTTAAGGTTTCCCAAAGGACACTCCTTATCTTTCCCTCCAAACCCACCCTCCTTCCAAAATTATTTCTTTCTTTCCAATGTACCACCATCCTTCTAGTTCTCCCAGTTTAAAACATTGGAATTATCCTTGACTCCTTGCTCTCCCTTCCCTCATATCCATTCACTTGTTAAATCTTGTTGATTTTACCTCTACAACCTCTCTGTCCATTGTTTATCCTGCTCACATTTCTACTATGATTTTTCATACACTTATCTCCTCTTATCTGGACTATTGCCATAGCCTCCTAATTGGTTTCCCTGCTTCAAGTTTCTCCCCTCTCCAATACATCCTCCACACAACTGATATCAGACTCCCAGGCTTTTTAGCATGATTTTGTCAGCAATGTGATCAGACACCTTCAACATGGATGAACATGACATCAAAGTCAGCTATCACATTGATGGTAAATTATTTAACTTGAAAAAAACTACAAGACAAGACTAAATGGATAGAGAGTATGGCTTTTTTTGGTGTTGTTGTTTGCAGATAATTGTACATTTAATGCAGCCTCTGAAGGTGAGATTCAAGAATGTATGAATTGATTCTCTGATACTTGTGCCAATTTTCGTCTAAAACTAACATCAAGGAAAGATAGGTGCTCCACCAGCCAGCACCACATCATCTATACATGAAACTATTTATTACAGCAAATGGAGAAGTTCTGAATACTGTGGACAAGTTAACTTACCTTGACAGTATACTTTTCAGGGATAGACACTTTGATAATGAGATTGATGCATGCATTGCCAGAGCTAGTACAGTGCTGAGGAGGCTCCAAGGGAAAGTGTGGCAGAGAAGAGGTATTAGACTGACTACCAAACTGAAGGTTTATAGAGCCATTGAGCTGATCTCATTGTTGTATGTCTGTGAAACCTGGACAGTATGCCAATATCATGTCAGGAAACTGAATCATTTCCATTTCGATTGTTTTATGAAGATTTGAAGATCCCCTGTCAGGATAAGGTATTGGATACTGACGACCTTTCTCAAACTAAACTGCCAAACATTTAAACTCTACTGCAGAGAGTGCAACTCTGATGGCCTGATCACATTGTTAGAATGTCAAACATACATTTGTCTAAAAGACTATTTTATGATGAACTCACACAGATCAAGTGCTCACATGGAGGTCAGAAGAAGCAATACAAGGATACTCTCAAGAACTTGGGAATGGATTGCATGATGTGGAAAATGCTGGTAAAGGACTTCTCAATATGGTGTGCCCTCATCAAAAAAGGTGCTGTGGTCTATGAAAAAAGCAGAATTGAAGTACTTCAAAAGAAACACGAGATGCACAAATGTAGAGAACCCACCCCAAAATGTTTGCATGAACTATTTGTGCCTGACTTGTGGTAGAGCGTTCTGAGTACACAGTCAGACACGCTGTAACTTGACTCTAACACAGCGATGTCATTTTAGTCTTCTTCAAGAGCCAAGAAGAACAACCAACCAACAAGCATATTTGATCACATAACTCCCCTAATTGTTAAATTTAAATGACTTCCTATTGTCTCTAGGATCAAATATGAATTCCTCTGTTTGGTATTTAAAGCTCTAACCTACATTTCCAGTCTTATACACTATGTCCCTTCCTCCACTCTGGAGTGCAACCAAATTGATCTCCTTGGCTATGGAGAGATAGACGAAAAATTAATTGGAAACTAAATAATATAATCCTAAAGAAAGAGTAGTATAAACAAGAAATCATAGAAACAATAACTTCATCCAAGAGAATGTCAATAATGAGACAACATACCAAAACTTGTGGAGTGCAGCCAAAGCAGTTTTTAGGGGAAATTTTATATCTCTAAATGCTTACATGGATAAAAGAGAAAAAGAAGAGATCAATGAATTGGGCAGTCATCCAAAAAAGCTAGAAAAAGAACAAATTAAAAATCCCCAAATAACAAATTAGAAATTCTGAAAACCAAAGGAGAGATTAATAAAATTGAAATTAAGAAAACTATTGCACTAATAAATAAAACTAAGAGCTGGTTTTATGAAAAAGCCAATAAAATAACAAACCTTTGGTTAATTTGATTTTAAAAAAGAAAACAAAATTACCAGTATCAAAAATGAAAAGGGTGAATTCACTACCAATGAAGAGGAAAATTAAAACAATGATCAGGAGCTATTTTACCCAACTATATGCCAATAAATCATACAATATAAGTGAAATGGATGAATATTTACAAAAATATAAATTGCCTTGATTAAAAGAGGAGAATATAAAACATTAAATAACCTCATTTCAGAAAAAGAAATTGAAGAAGCCATCAACAAACTCTCAAATTAAAAAAAAAAAACCTCCAGGACCAGATGGATTTACAAGTGATTTCTACCAAACATTTCAAGAATAATTAATTCTAATACTATATAAACTACTTGGAAAAAGAGACAAAGAAAGAGTTCTACTCATTTTTTTTTGTGATATGAATATGGGAAGAGCCAAAGTAGAGAAGGAAATTTATAGACTAATTTCTCTAATGAACGTAGATGCAAAAATTCTTTATAGAATATTAGCAAAGAGATTACAACAACTTATGATGAGGATAATACATTATGACCAGGTGGGATTTATTCCAGGAATGCAAGGCTAGTTCAATATTAGGAAAGCAATCAGCGTAACTAACTATACCTATAACAAATTAAAAGAAATCACATCATTATTTCAACAGATGCAAAAAAAGTTTTTGATAAAATATAACACCCATTTCTACTAAGAGCACTAGACAGCATAGGAAGAAATGGAGTCTTCCTTAAAATGATAGACAACATCTATCTAAAACCATCACCAAGCATTATGTGATGGGTATATGCTAGAAACATTTCCAATAAGATCAGGGGTGAAACAAGGATTTCCATTATCACTACTATTATTCAATATTGGATAGAAACGTTAGACAATAAAAAGAGAAGAAAAATAAATTGAAGGAATTAGAATAGTCAATGAAGAAACAAAGCTATCACTCTTTGCAGATTATATGATGATGATATATTTAGAGAATCAACTTAAAAAGCACTTGAAATAATCAACAACTTTAGCAAAGTTGCAGGATATAAAATAAACCCACATAAATATTGACATTTCTATATATTGCCAACAAAGCTCAGCAGCAAGAGATAAAAAAAGAAATTTCATTTAAAGTAACTGTAGACAATATAAAATATTCAAAAGTGTACATGTCAAAACAAACCCAAGAACTATATGAACACAATTACAAAATACTTTTCACATGAATAAAGTCAGATCTAAATAATTGTAAAAATATCAGTTGCTCATGGGTAGGCCAAGCTAATATAATAAAAATGACAATTCTACTTAAATTAATCTACATATTCAATGCCATACCAATCAAACTACCAAAAAGTTATTTTATAGAATTAGGAAAATTAGGGGACAGAACCAATACAGTAGAGTAAAAGCAGGGACTTGCTTGAGTTCTCCCCCAAACCCCTCCAAATACCTGTATAAAATTACCTAAACAAATTCTAGAGCAGCAGAACACATAAAATGACAGAGTGAAACAAATTTCCAGCCCAAGGCAACCTAGAATGTTGACAGAAAAGGTCTGTTGCCCAATGCTGGGAGGAGAGCACAGACCAATGCAAAACTTGCCAGCAGAGAATGGGTTCACATTGCAAAACCAGAGTAGGCCTCAGGGGATTGAATCCCTCACAGTTATGGTGGTTTCCAGACTTTTTAACTCACAAATACCAAATAAAACTTAGAAGGTGAGTAGGAAAGGTCTGTTAAGCCTGGGTGAGAGAGGAACATGATTGGCAGAGGCAGAAGCAGAGGCAGAGGCAGGCCTGGCTTGGCAGAGGCAACTGCAGGAGCTACTTCTGTAGCTCCTGGCCCACAGTTGGTGGGAGGATGGAGAGGCTGATTAAGATTAGAGGGGGATTGCAAGTATCCCTTTGCTGATGCTAAGGCAAGACTCTCTTGCTTTGCCCATGCTTCAATCTGGGTCACAGTCCAGGACTGTGGTCCTGGGGCAAGGAGCAGTGCTGGTATGGCAAAGCTTGTGGCAATAGGGGAGAGAAAATCCTCCTCATAGTTCCAAGGCAGAAAAGAATAATTGTGGTCACTCACAGACCAGAGTACAGGCCAGGAGAGGAATAAACACCTCTCCTTTGATTATACCACCTTGGAAGAACTGAAAATTTATAGGTCCCTAGAAGTATCTTCGAAAATAGCTGCACAAAAATATCCCTGAAGCTTGGGACAGGACACCCTTCACACTGGAAACAAAGATCTACCTTAACAAAGAGTTAAAAAGTCAGCTTCTACATTAATGGATCAGAGGGTGGGGAATATGATATTCTGGAGGTCAAAGGAGCTAGGATTAAAACCAAAAATCACCTACCCACCAAAATCCTTCAGGGGAAAAAATAGATATTTAATGAAATAGAGGATTTTTAAGCATTCTTGAGGAAAGACCAGAGCTGAAGAGAAAATTTGACTTTCAAATACAAGACTCAAGAGAAGCATCAAAGGTAAACAGAAATGAGAAATCATATGGGACTTATTAATTAAAGTTGAACTGTTTACATTCTTACATGGAAAGATGATATTTTATAACTCATGAGACCTTTCTCAGTATTAAGGTAGTTGGAGGGAATATAGTATATAGACAGAGGGCACAGGGTGAGTTTAATATGAAGGGATGATGTCTAAAAAATAAAATTGAGGGGTGAGAGAGGAATATACTGGGAGAAGGATAAAGGGAAAGGTAGAATGGGGTAAATTATTTCACATAAAAGAGGCAATAAAAAAGCCTTTAGAATGGAGAAGAAGAGGGTGGATGTGAGAGGAAATGAATGAACTTTACTCTCATCAGATTTGGCTTAAGGAGAAAATAATATAAACAGTCAGTTGGGTATGGAAATCCATCTTATCCTACAGGAAAGTAGGGGGGAAAGGGAGAAGAGCAAGGAGGATAATAGAAGGGAGTATAGATTGCGGGAGGAGGTAATCTGAAGCAAACAGTTTTGAGGAGGGACAGAGTCAAAGGAAAGAATAAAATAAATGGGGGGGGGTAAGGTGGGATAGGATGGAGGGAAATATAGTCTTTCATAACATGACTATTATAGAAGTGTTTTGCATTACTACACACGTATAACCTATATCAAATTGCTTGCCTTCTCAGTAAGGGTGGGTGGGGAGGAAGGAAGGAAGCAAATTGGAAGCCAAAGTTTTAAAAATGAATGTTAAAAATTGTTTATACATGCAATTGGGAAATAAGATAGACAGGCAATGGGGTATAGAAATCTATGTTGCCCTATGGGAAAATAAAAGGGAAAGGGGGTGACAAGAGGGAGATGATCGAAGGGAGGGCAGATTGGAGGAAGGGGTAATCAGAATACATGCCATTTTGTGGTGGGGGTAGGAGAGAGATGGGGAGAAAATTTGGAACTCAAAATCTTGTGGAAGCAAATGTTGAAAACTAAAAATTAATTAATTAATTAATTAAAAAAGAGAACTAGAAAAAATAATATAATTCATCTAGAAGAACAAAAGTTCCAGAATATCAAGAGAATTAATGAAAAGAAATGAAAGGGAAGGTAGCCTAGCTATATCAAATCTAAAACTAAAGCAGTTATCATCAAAACTACTTGGTACTGGTTAAGAAATAGTGCTGGATCAGTGGAATGGGTTAGGTACAAAGACACAGCAGTCAATAACTATAATAATCTACTGTCTGATAAACATAAAGACTCCAGCTTCTGGGATAAAAATTGACTTTTTAACAAAAACTGCTGGGAAAACTGGAAAATAGTACGACAGAAACTTGATATAGACCAACATCTTATACCATATAGGAAGATAAGGTCAAAATGGGTACATGATTTAGATATCAAGGCTGATACTATAAGCAAATTAGGAGAGTAAGGAATGGTTTATCTGTCAGATTTATGGATAAGGGATGACTTTATGATCACACAAGAAATAGAGAACATTATGAAATGCAAAATGGATAATTTTTATTATATTAAATTAAAAAGTTTCTGCACAAACAAAGCCAATGCAACCTAGATTAGAAGGAAAATAAAAATCTGGGAAAAAATCTTTACCACTAGTTTCTGTGATAAAGGTCTCATTTCTAAAATATATAGATAACTGAGTGAAATTTATAAGACTACAATTCATTCCCCAATTGATAAATGGTGAAAAGATATGAACAGGTAGTTTTAGATGAAGAAATTAAAGCTATCTATAGTCATATAAAAATTGCTGTAAATCACTCTTCATTAGAGAAATGTGAATTGAAACAACTCTGAGGTACCATATTACATCTATCAGATTGGATCACTGACGTATTGTTGCTGGAATTGCGACCTTATCCAGCCATTCTAGAGAGCAATTTGGAACTATGCTCAAAGGGCTATTAAATTGTGATGCCCTTTGATCCACAAATAACACTACTAGGTTTGCATCCCAATAGGACCATAAAACTGTGGAAAGGACCCATGTATATGAAAATATTTATAGCAGCTCTTTTTGTGGCAGGAAATAATTGAAACTTGAGGGGATGCTCATCAATTGGGAAATGGCTGAACAAGATGTAATATATTAATGTAATGGAATACTATTGTTCCATAACAAATGATGAGCAGTTAGATTTCAGAAAAACCTGGAAAGATTTTCATGAATTGATACTGAATGAACTGAACAGATCCAGGAGAACATCATACACAGTAACAGCAACATTCTGTTATGACCAACTTTGATAGACTTGGCTCTTCTCAGTAACGAGAAGATCTAAGTCAACGATCTAAGTCAATTATAAAAGATTCATGTTGGAAAATGCTATCCATGTCTAGAGAAAGAACTATGGTGTCTTAATGCAGATTGAAGCATACTTTTTTTGGTTGTTTTTTTTTCTCATGGTTTTTCCCTTTTGTTCTGATTTTTCTTTCACAACACGACTACTGTAGAAATATGTTTAATACGGTTGTACATGTATAGTCTATATCAGGTTGCCTGACACCTTAGGGAGAGTAGAGGGGAGAGAAGGGAAAAAATTTAGAATTCAAAGTTTTATAAAAGTGAAATCTGAAAATTAAAAATACACTACCTAAAAAAAAAAAAAATTACCTCCTTGCTTTTCCTTACACACCATTCCATCTCCCATCCCCACACCTTTACCAGTAATTTTCCATGTCTGAAACATCTTCCTCAACACCTCTACATCTTAAAACATCTTATTTTCTTCAAGTACTACCTTTGATACAAGCCATTCCAAATTCCCCTAGCTCCTTGTGTCTTCCTCCTCATAGTTTGGTTTTTTTTAATTTATTGTCTATGGACTAATTTATTTTTAAATTTTATTTCATGGACCCAGAACATTACCTAGATCATAGCAAACAGTTAATACATGCTAATTAATTGATTGGAGTGATTGATTAGAGTATTTCCTGGGACACTGAAAATTTAAGCAATTTTTCCAGAGTCCTGCAACCAATATTCATCAAACTTGGACTTTGAGCTCTGGTCTTTCTGACTATAAGGTCTGCTCTCTATGCAATAGTGGTTCTCAATCTTTAGAATATGAGGAATGAATTTAATAGTCCCTGAGGTCTTTTCTAGCAGTAGCATCATGTAATCAGTCTTGTACATTTACAGACTGGCTACCATTAACTATAACAGTGAAAAGAAGCTTTAAAGAAAAGGAAGGCTCAGCAAATAATAGTGCTATTAAATAATGCTTTAAGGTCAGCAGAGTACTTTACATATATACACTACCATATCTGATCCTCACAGCAACCCTGTGAGAGAAGTATTACATGTATTATTCCCATTTTATAAGGTGATGCTTATATAATTTACATGACCTGCCTATGGTTTAACAACTAATGAAGGTTCAAGGTAGAAGCCTAAACCAGGTATCTCTTGGCATCAAGTGTAGCATCCTTCCCCCCTCTTTATTCATTTAACTCTCTAAATAGAAGCCAGCTAATAGATAATTCTGAAAATGTAAGAGAAAAAAAATGTATATTCATTCCTAGATCTAGTTAGCTGTGTAATATCCAAAACAGTTATTTAATTCAATGGCTTTCTTTCTTATTATTTAAAAAATTTAGTACCCACACAGCACTAGTCACAGCAATAGGCCCCAAAGGAAATGGGATATGATTCCAGTATTAATAAAGTGATTGGTCTGATAACTAATCTGCAAATAATAGTGTAGAATCAATAAAATATTTATTGTCTAACTAATAATTAACTTTGTGAAACAAGCCATCTGTATCACCACCAATATAAACTCAATCAACCCGTACCCAAAACACCTAAACATCTACCCAGCCTACAAAAGCTCCTTTTCAATAAGTACAGTTGGCAGAGCCAAGATGGCAGTGTAGAAGCAGGGAAACTCTGTGGCTCCCCCCATAACCACTTCAAATACCTATAAAATATTATTCTAAACAAATTTTAGAGCTGCAGAACCCACAAAGTGACAGAAAGAAACAAATCTCCTGCTGAAGACAGCCCAGCAGGCGGAGAGGAAGGGTTCATCGCAGCACATTGGCAGCCAAGCCCAACCCTGCATGCACATGTGGTTTTGGCCCCAGGGTGGCCATTACTAGCAGCTGCAGTGGACTTTGGGAGAGTAGATCATCAGCAGCAATGGTGCTTTCCAAAATTATCAACCCATAAATGCTAAAGAAAAAGTGAGAGGTCAGTGTAGAACACCATTGGAACTGGGGGGTACTGAGGAGTGGTCTGGCCCCATGCCTCTGGTGCTAGAAGTGGTGGAGAGGCCGCAGCCCTGCAGCTGCCTCCACATGGCTGCTTCAGAGCTCTTGGTCTGCAGATCATATGGGGGCCAAGCAAACATTCAGTGGGTAATCACCCTTGATTTAACCTGCCTGGATATGGATCGCTGCCTTGGATACAGAGCTGCACCCTCCAAATAGCTCTAGCAGCTGTGAAAACTCCAGCAATTTGGGACAAAGCTCTCCCCTCTGGAAACAGAGTTCTACTGTGACAAAGAGCTCAAAAGTCAAGTAATTGTGTGGCAACATGAACAAGCAAAGGAAGCAAACAAGCACAGCAATCCAAATTTAGATTCCTTTTTGGGGGATAAAAAGGATCAAAGCATGGAACAGGAGGAAGACAACAAAGTCAGAACTCCTGCACCAAAAGCTTCCATGAAAAAATATGAACTGATTATAGGTTATGGAGGAGCTCAAGAAGGAAAATCAAGTAAGAAAAGTGGAGGAAAAATTGGGAAGAGAAATGAGAATGATGCAAGAAAATAATGAAAGAGAGTCAAAAACATGACTGGAGAAAATAAGACCTTAAAAAAAAATAGATTAACTCAAATGGCAAAAGAGGTCCAAAAAAGGCAATGAGGAGAAGAATGCCTTAAAAAGCCAAATCTACCAGATGGAAAAAGAATTTTAAAAGCTCACTGAAGAGACTAATTCCTTAAGAATTAGATTGGAGCAAATGGAAGTGAATGACTTTGTAAGAAATCAAGATACTATTAAATAGAGGCAAACAAATGGAAAAATAGAAGGCAATGTGAAATATCTCATTGGAAAAACCACTGACCTGGAAAATTGATCCAGGGGAGACAATTCAAAAATTATTGGACTACCTGAAAGCCATGATAAAAAAAAAAGAACCTAGAAATCATCCTTCAAGAAATTCTCAAGGGAAATAAAAAAAAAAATTGAAATAATTCACCAATCACCTCTTGAAAAAGATCCCCAAAAGAAAACTCCTAGCAATATTGTAGCCAGGTTCTAGAATTCCCAGATCAAGGAGAAAATATTACAAGCAACCAAGAAGAAACAATTCAAATTTTGTGGAAACACAATCAGGATAACACAGGATCTGGCAGCTTCTACATTAAGGGATCAAAGGGCTTGGAATATGATATTCCAGAGGTCAAAGGAAACAGGATTAAAACCAAGAATCACCCACCCAGCAAAATTGAGTATAATACTTCTGGGGAAAATATGGTCATTCAATGAAATAGAGGACTTTCAAGCATTCTTGGCGAAAAAACCAGAGTTGAATAGAAAATTTAATACTCAAATACAAGAAGCAAGAGAAGGATGAAAAGGTAAACAGGGAAAAGAAATCATAAGGAACTTATCAAAGTTGAACTATTTACATGCCTACATGGAAAAATGATAATTGTAACTTGTGAAACTTTTCTCAGTATGAGGATAGTTGAAGGGAATATAAATGCATGTGTGTATGTGTGTGTGTGTGTGTGTGTGTATGTGTGTGTATGTGTGTGTCTATATAGGAGGGTATATGTGCATATGAATACATATGTGAGTGTGTATATATATGTACAGGTATAAACAGAGGACACAGGATCAATTGAATAGGAAGGGACAATATTTAAAAAGCAAAATTGAGAGGTGAGAGAGGAATATAATGATAGGAGATGGGGTAAATTATTTCATATAGAAGAGGCAAGGGATAACTGTTACAATGGAGGGGAAGAACAGGAAGGCAAAAGGGAATGGGTCAACCTTACTCTCATTGAATTTGGCTTAGGGAGGGAATGACATACATGCTAAATCAGGTATCTTACCCTACAGGAGTGTAGGGGGGAAGGAGATGAGAGGGAAAATGATGGAGGGGAGGGCAGGTTGTGGGGGGGAGTGTAGTTAGCAGCACACACTTTTGAAAAGGGACGTGGTCAAAGTAGAGAATAGAACAAGTGGGGTTACAGGATAGGATGGAGGGAAATATGTAGTCAGTCTTTCACAATATATCCACTATGGAAATGTTTTGTGTAACTACACATGCGCAACCTATATTGAAGTGCTTATCTTCCCAGTATGGGTGGGTGATGAGGGAGAAAGGGAAAAAATCTGGAATTCAAAGTTGTAAAGACAAATGTTTAAAAAAAAAAAAAAGGGATACTTCTTTGTTGTAAAAAAAAAAAGCTCCTTTTCTTAACTTCACTAGCTTTTTGTGGCACCATTATTTTACTAGTGAAAATAAAGTCATATGAAAAAGGGAAGTTTAGGGAAAGGATGTCACAACATTATTGAAGCATTTACTAAGCAAATTAAGGCTTTCAAAGTGCTCTACGTGTTTTAGTTCCCTTGATCCACATATCTCCATTTTACTGATGAGAAAACTGAAACAAAAGTTGGGTGTTTTGTCTGGAGGCCATATAGTAAATTTCTGAGGCAGAATTTGAACTCATATCTTCCTTACTTTCAAGTCTAACACTCTTTATTACCTTATTCCAGTAGTTCTCTACCTTCCTGATGCTGCGACCCTTTAATACAGTTCCTCATGTTGTGGTGACCCCCAACCATGAAATTATTTTCGTTGCTACTTCATAACTGTAACTTTGCTACTGTTATGAATTGTAATGTAAATATCTGATATGCAGGAAGTATTTTCATTGTTACAAATTGAACATAACCCACAGGTTGAATACCGCTGCCTTACTTTATTACATAGCAATTGATTCTGGAACTGCCACCCAGATGCCTATGTAAAAACTTACCAGCTTTAACCATTCCCAATTTGAAAGGCTATAGAAATCTCATAGAGGAAGACAAGACTACATTTTGGGGGGCTCATTCCTTGATTTTCGTTTGGATGTTTTGGCACTGCTTAGATTTGTTGAATAGTTCTTTCTTTCCTTTTTTTGTTAAGGGGATGATTTTACCTCTTGTCTACAATTTGTCATCAGAATTTTCTGATGGGATTATTTTTAGGCTGGAACAATGGATTTTAAAGTAATTCTGTTGCATATGAAAGTTATTAAAGTTTTTATTATTTACTAGAATGAATTTGTTTGAATTTTATAGGATGTATATTGGAATTTTGTATATAGAGCAACCATGGCTATTCAGTTACTGGAAATATAATGCTCAGTAGTGGGACTGGATCTTTATCTGCTTCTGGGAAATGTAGTTCTACAGCAAATATTTCAGTGTCTCTTTTCAGTCCTATTCCACTGTTCCTCCTTTATTTTCAGCCGAATTCTATTCACATCAGTTAAAAACGCATTTTAAAAGTACTTACTACGTAGTAAGGCAATTGCTAGGGACTGAAGATACAAAGACAAAAATGAAATGTATTTGTCCTTAAGGAACTGATATTCTGGTGACAGTGTGTAGTATATTAATGTTTATGGCTAATTAATAAAGTACTTTAAGGAAGCAGAAATCACTAAAATAGACTTCAAAGACGATGTGTCAGTTGACTGAATCTAGAAGAAAGATAATGACTCAAGTGCAAAAATGAGGAGGAAATATAGAGCACAGTTGGTGCAGATACCTGAAGGCAGGAGATGGAATGGTGATTGCAAGGAACAGATAATATTCTAGTATGGTCCAGCTAGGTGGCACAGTGGATAGGGTACCAGGCTTGGACTAATGAAAATTTGAATTAAATCCAGCCCCAGATACTTACTAGCTGTTTGACCCTGGGCAAATCACTCAACCCTGTTGGCATCAGTTTCCTCATCTGTAAAATGTGCTGTTGAAGGAGAAGGGAGACTACTCTAGTATTTTTGCCAATAAAATCTCAAATGGGTGGAAGAGTTGGACATGACTGAAACAATTAAAAAACAAAAGCAACAACATGACTGGGAGTGGTAGAATAAAGTGCAGTGATTTTAAAAATAGGCTAGAAAGTAGATTGGAGCCAGTTTGTGGAGGATATTAAATGCTAGCCTGAGACAGTTGATTTTATTCTAAAGTCAAGGAAGCCAATAAAGGATTTTTACTTTTATTTTGGGGAGTGGGCATAGGGCAGTGACACGACCAGTATTTATGAAGATTATTTTAGCCTGTCATCATCACTTTAGTTGTTACCTTTGGCCCTCTTAAGTGGGATACTAATAATGAGTTTATATATAGGATTTTTTAAAAGTCCTGCATCTTGCAGAAGTTATTTAATCAAGTAAGTGCTAGAGATAAAATCTGAAACCAAATGTCCTTTCTCCATGAAACACAATGACCTATCCATTGTACTAGGCTACATCTGATGCTCTAAATTCAAGAAAAGCAAAGCTCTATGCCCAACTTTATCTAATCTGTACAATAATACTGTTACCTCCAGCCTTTCTGACTTAAAGATCAATTACAAAGATGATCAATTACTTGGGCAGATCTCTAATTCCTCTAAGCCTTAGGTTTCTTCTCCATAAAATAAAAATAATAATAGTGTCTACCTCACATAGCTATTACAATAGTAATAACAGAAATTATATAATGCTTATTATAGAACAAGTGCTGGGCTAAGTGCTTTGCCATTATTATATCATTTTATCCTCACAATAACCCTGGGAAGTAGGTGCTATTATTATCTCCATTTTACAGATGAAAGAACAAAAGCATGGTTAAGTGACTAGCCCAGGGTCTAACTGCTTGGAAGTAAGGCTGTATTTGAACTCAGGTCTTCCTGATTCTGGGCCCAGAGATTTGTACACTGCACCATCTAGTTATTTCTGTTATAAAGATTAAGTAGAATAATGTAATATACTTAGAAAAACTAAAAATGCTACAAAATGTGAGCTATTTATTATTATCATCATTATGATCATCATCACTTCATTATTCTCATTTTTGATGTGGTCCAGAGAGAACTAGTCCTGGGACAAGTTGATATTCTACTATTATTCTTTTGCATTTAATATTCTAAGGAAAATTGCTTGGCTTGCTGAAATTACTGCTTTGTATAGAAAAGTATTAATGATTATCAGAAAATCATGTTGAACAAAAGAATTAGGATATAAGTACACACCTGTAGACTTACTAAAAGCATCCATGGGAAGAGATCAGAAGAAAACAGACAGTGGGGATGATATACTCTTATTCTGTTCTTGCATGAATAAACAAACAAAACTTTATTACTTTGTTCTCATTATTTGAAAGTATTTCATTATGTAGCTAGAAGACTATTTCACATAGCCTGCAGTGAGGGGTTGCAATATCTCCACTGTTTCTTTATGAATCTATGTTAATGACTGAATTCTGACTCTTTCAGGATAACCCTGTTGTAGTTTCTGGTGGTAATGATAAAAGCCTATGCTGCCATCATAAACCCTTTTGTTTCTGCAAAATGATATTCCATGCATGATTCAGCCATTTATCTCTGTGGTGGCAAATATTAGAAACAAAGCATAAGGCTATAAATTAGGGAATACATAAGTAAATTGTATTCCATAAATGTAACTGAATACCATTCTGCTTAAAATGGTACATACACGAAAGCATTGAAAGACTTTCCTGAACTGATGAAAGTGCAATAAGAAAACCAGGAAAACAATACACACAAAGGCTACAATAAAAAAACTAATAGCAACAGCAAAAACAAAATAGAAACAAAATATAATGAAATTGTTGTGACAAAGCTTACCTCAAAGGAAAGATATGAAAAGATACTTCCACACCTTCTTTGCAGAAGTGGAGGATCCTGGATACGTGTACATTGACTATGTTATTGTGTAGGTGTTAACTACTTTATATGTTCTACTCACTTAGCTTTCACTTTAGTAAGCAGTAGGTCTCAACGTCTTCATCGACAGTCTTCTCTTTGATATCTTTGTGCCTGATATGCCTTATCTTGAGGAGACCAAAGTATCTGTACATATTACCTTCATCTATGGGTTGAAAGTAACCTCTGAATTCAATCTCAAAGCCTTTTTTTCTCTACCTTTCCTTGACACGTATTAATAAATATACACTAATAGGGCCAAATAACAATTTGGTATCACTGGAAAATTATTGTTATAAGATGAAGGAGTTATTTAACTTCCTTTCATCCTTCCTTCTTACCTTCCTTCTTTCCTTCCTTCCTTCCTTCCTTCCAACTGATATCACTTGATCAGTATCTCTACTACACATATCTATCTACATAAATATATATGGACATATTTTAAGAAGTTCATAATTTGCTCTGTCTGGACTCTATGGACTGGGTAGTTGCATATAACTCTTTACAGGAAAGATAATGGATTTAAAGATAGGTAGGACCATAATAAGTTTAAGTTGTAAATGCCATATAATATTGTAATGTTGTAAATGCCAAAGTAAAAATGCCATATAATTTATGAACTGTTTTCAACACTGAGTTGGTATCATGTTTTAAATAGAAAATGGTTTAAAGCAGTGATTCTTAACATGAAGTTTTTGAACTTTCAAAAAGATTTTAACAACTTTATTTCCATAAAATTGATTTCCTTGGCAGTTTTGTATATTTAATTCCATGCAGTTAAAAACATTATTTTGAGGAAGGTCTCGGGCTTTACCAGACTGCCAAAGGGGTCTATGACAAAAATGGTTAAGAATTCTTGTTTTAAAGGACAAGTTTCAATTCATTAATCTTTGTTTTTGAAACGTCTCAGATCCCAGAGGGAAATAAAAAAGGGACATCTATGTGAATTGAGTCAATATGTTATGGGGACAAAACATCAAACTAATGATCAATTCACACAAATATGTTTGAGTAAACAGAGAGTTTTATAATGGTAATGAAAGAGTAAGTCATTGCTACTAGAAACTATAGAAGATTTATCCTTAGAGTCAAGATTTAGTGACCAATATAGATCATATAAGGATATAGCAAGCACAACAGCACATCATTTCAGGCTATAAAAATTTAGCACCTCTCAGATTCCTAACAAGACATGACTCTGTGTCTAGAATAATACTTCCAAATCTCACTATCTTTCATGAAATGACAGACAACAAATCCACTTACTACAGATGTAAACCTCAAAGTATTCTGTGTAAGTCAGCTAACAAACTGAACCAGAACTGGACCATGATCACAGACCCAACTGTGGTCAACATTCACCTGGAAATAACATTGAACGCTTAATAAACTTCAGTACAATATTTTTGAGAGATATTGCCAACCCAAATATTTATAAAATCCAAGCTACATAGACCAAAATATCTTGCAAAGTATATTGATTTGTTGTGGATTTTTAAAAATTACTTGGGAAGATAAGGTTATATCAAATGAGTTGTTTTGCCTGCTACTGTACCTGCCAATATGCCTTTTGCATTCTAACATTTTTAAGACTTTTATGCACTTAAAAAACAAACTGTTAGTTCATCTACCTGAAAAACCTGTACCAGAACACTGAACGTAAAAGAATAATGGCAAGATAGTGACTTGTCATGGGCTTGTTTCTTTGTGAACCCAACCAAAATAGATGGAAAAAATACAAGATGATAATAATCATTAAAAAAATAACTTATTGACTAAGGAACAACAGCAACTACAACAAAATGTGTACTAAAATGTCTCAGAAGTATAAAGAGAAATTTATCATCAACTTAGTAATTATTGAACAGGACATCCCAAAGCACTACAGAACCTACACTGTCTTTATTAATTATTGCAAAGCCTTAACTTAGTCCTTATCCTCCAGTTTTCTGAAAATGCTAGAGTACTGACATTCCTGTGGAAAATCCTTTTTTATTTAAGACATAAAACAAAAAAAAACTGCTATGAGAAATTCATATGTAATGAGGTATTTCCAGGGAGATAGTTAAAGCCCATTGTAGCATTATTTCTATCGCTGTTCAGTTGTGCCTGACTCTGGGACCCCATTTGGTTTTTCTTGGCAAAAAATATTGGGGTGGTTTGCCATTTCCTTCTCTGGCTTAACTATAGTTAAGAAAACTGAGGCAGAGTTAAATGAATTGCCCAGGGTTATACACCCAAATTAGGACTCTTATCAATTGCAGCACCTAGCTGCCCATGAAGACCTGAATTATTACCTTTGGTTCCAAATTAAAGAAGGAATTAAAATAAAACCTCTTATTAATCACTTTGTATACATGAATGGTATCAAGACACATTCATCTCAATGAAAAACAAATGAAACATGCTCTTTATCTAATAGAATATTTCAGAATTTAGACTCCAAGTCCTATTATGTGTGCACTGTGTTAAGTGCTGGGGATAGAAATGGAAATAAAAACACAGAGTCCCTGCCCTCTAGGAGCTTATAATCTAACTGAGGACATTAACATGCCAAAATCCTTAATGTATGTCAAGGAGAGGCTGAAGGCTACAAGCTTGAATTTGGGGATCACATTGAAGCAGCAGATGAAGGCAATACCCACAAATACCTTGTTCTCCTTTAGGCAAATTCTATGGAACATAAAAATAGCAAGAAGACATTTAAATATAAAGTCTTTGTGAGCAGGAATTGTTTCATTAGTTGTGTTTGATTTCTTTGCACCTAGAACAACAACTGGCACACAGTAAGCACTTCATAAATGGTTGTTGATTGATTGGACAAATTCATAGATACTGGCATTCTTAAGTCAAAATTGAATTCAAAGAGTACATTTAAAGTATATTAAGAGCTGCTAGGCAATACTACTTTTAAGACATCCTTTCAGAACCCTCAAAACTCTAAAAAGGTAACAGACTGGTAAGATATCCTAACCAAAGCTTATATAATGTAAGTGAAGCATGGGGCTCATACTCTAAAGCAGCTATAGAAAAAGTAATACATCCTCACCAAACTGAAGGAGAGGATTAATGGACATTCTTTGACTTCCTGACAGACAGGTTAAAAAAATACTTAGAGAGAAATCCTTTTCAAATAGACATCATTTTACTAAGTTGGTCAATAAGCATTTATTAAGGGCTTACTATGTGTGTACTTCCAAAGTGTTGGGAATAAAAATATAAATAAAAAATACAAGAATTTCTTTAAGAACAACTTTTGATTAAGTCATTTTGACTATTATAGATACCCAAATTAACTACAAAGGACCTTATGAGGATGCTGTCTGTATCCAGAGAAAGAAAAAAATAGAAGCATGTATAAAATGATTTTACATACATACATACATACACACATATACATACATATATACATATTTGTGTCTAATGGTAACCATCTTTAGGACAGGGGAACAGGAGGAAGGAATAAAAAGGAAAAAAGAAAGTTATATAAGTATATTAAATATTAAAAAGGAATAGCAAGTTGTACATAATAGATTTGAAGTTTCATGTGCAATCATCTTTTTTTATTGTACTATGTTATAGAAATGCTTATTTTATTTCTTAAATTCAGAATAAAATAAATGAAATTAAATTTTAAAAAAGATGGTCCTTTTCCTTAAGGAGCTTACTATCTAATTGTAGAAGACAACACAAAGAAGCTGAAAGGAGGTGGTTAGGAAAGGTGGGTACCTGTTGCAGGGGCATCATGAAGAGTTCCAAAGAAACAGAAAAATGTATTGCATCCCCTCTTTAAATAGAGACTCTGGAGCCCATAACTCTGCCCTCCAGTCAAAGGGTCAAATTAGATGGACAGAAGATAATGATGAGATGTGAGTATCAGGGGGATCAATCTTATAGCACAGTAGAGAAGGAAGTGATGATAGAGATTTCCCAAAAATTCCAATCGGAGTTATGAGCAACAGTAGTAGTGGCAATAGGCTATCTAATATCTAACAAGACATGAACTATTCATTCAAATTGTGCAATGGGAGCTTGCTATTATCTAATCTCCCATTGCTGTCTATCCTCCAAAGCAGAACTCCAGAGGTTGTGCCTGGCAGAAGCTATGCTAATCATCTCTGATCTCCCTGGGACCATGAATCCTCATTTTTGCCATAATAACTTTTCTTTCTTTTGTTGCTCTTATACCCTCCCAACAAGACTCCTGAGATCCTGCCCAGAAAGAACCAAGTTTTTCCACTCCAACTTGACCCTGGCCATTGTCTGCCTTATTACTGCTGTCTCACCATCCAACTGAATCACAATATACTATTTCCATCTGGCTCCATGGATTTCATGCAACTGGGAATGAACATTATCATCTTGCAAGATTACATTAGCTGTGGTACTCATACTTCATTAGTATCCTCTCTCTTAGGGACCTCTCTGATTGAAGAGTGGAACGGAGAGCTCCTCCCAAAACCTCCGTTTAAGGAGGGCACCCAGATGAGCCATCTCTTCATTTTCCACTTGGCAACATGCTACCCTCCTCACTCAACTTTATTTTTTGTGTTGTCTTCTCCCCATGAGAAGGTAAGCTCCTTGAGGGCAGGGGTCCTCTTTCATATGTGTATCCTTAGCACTTAGTACAGTACCTAGAAGTAGGGGTGTTAATAAATGTAAATTGACTGAGTGACCACATTCAGAATGAGTTTAGCTAGTCATCTCTGCACTGCCTGGGACCATGGATATATGGATATTTTTCTGTCCTGCCCCC
>CM053585.1:424000977-424031363 GCA_028646515.1 Pseudochirops corinnae | reverse complement strand
ATTGCTTCTTCTTGGCAGCTTGTAATATTTTGTCCTTGATCTGGGGACTCTGGAACCTGGCTATAACACTCCTAGGAGTTTTCTTTTGGGGATCTTTTTCAAGAGGTGATCAGTGAATTCTTTCAAATTCTATTTTGCCCTCTGGTTCTAAAATATCAGGGCAATTTTTCCTTGAGAATTTCTTGAAGGATGCTTTCTTGGTTCTTTTTTTGATCATGGCTTTCAGGTAGTCCAATAATTTTAAAATTGTCTCTCCTGCATCTATTTTCCAGGTCAATGGTTTTTTCAATGAGATATTTCACATTGCCTTCTATTTTTTCATTTTTTTGGATTTGTTTAATAGTATCTTGATTTCTCAGAAAGTCACTTGCTTCCATTTGCTCCACTCTAATTCTGAAGGAATTATTCTCTTCAGAAAACATTTCAGATTCTTTTTTCATCTGGCAAATTCGACTTTTTATGGTATTCTTCTCCTCATTGGCCTTTTGGGCCTCTTTTGCCATTTTAGTTAATATGTTTCTTAAGGTGTTATTTTCTTCAGTCAGGTTGTTGACTCTCTTTTCATGATTTTCTTGCATCATTCTCATTTCTCTTCCCAATTTTCCCTCCACTTCTCTTATTTGTTTTTCAAAATCCTTCTTAAGCTGCTCTATGGCTTTTAACAAGTCTACATTTTTCTTGGAAGCTTTTGGTGTGGAAGTTCTGACTGTGTTGTCTTTTTCCCGTTCCATTCTTTGATCCTTTTTGTCCCCCCAAAAAAGGAATCTAAAGTTGTATTGGTGTTCTTACTTTGCTTCCTTTGCCTGCTCATGTTGCCAGTCAATTACTTGACTTTTTAGCTCTTTGGAACTCTGCTTCCAGAGGGGAACGCTCTGTCCCAAATCACTGGGGTTTTCACAGCTGCCAGAGCTATTGGGAGGCCACTATTTCTGCAGGTCCCACCAGCTTTGAGTCACTGAAAATGCACCCCAGGACCACCAACCAAGACCATGATCTCAATCCAGGCTGCTTAAGGCAAGAGCACTTAGCCTCTGAATGTTCGCTTGGCCTCTCTGCAATGTGCAGGCCGGGTGTTTCTGAAACAACCATGTGGAAGTGGCTATCGGGCTACCACTTCTGCTGCTTCCTTGCCCTGGAGGCAGTTCTGCTGGACACTTTCCCCCAAATTTAGCCGAGTTCCACCAACCTTTCACTTAGTCTTATTTCTTATGCCTTGATATTTCTGGAATTCACCACAGCTGCCACTCATCTACTCTCCTGAAGGCTCCAGCTGCTGCTTGTCCTGGTGGCCCCAGGGCCATGCTGCGGTTTCAGGCCAGGTTGTTTTTTGGTTCCCAGCTTGCTGAGATGAGCCTTTCCTGTCCCGTCTGCTGAGCTGCCTTCAGTGGGAGATGTGATTTTCTGTAATTTTATGAGTTCTGGAGTCCTAAAATTTGTTTAGTGTCATATTTTATGGGTATTTGAGATAGTTATGTGGGAGCTGTGGAGTTTTCCTGCTTCTATGCTGCCATCTTGGCTCCACCAGTTCCTGTTGACTCTTTTTTTCATAATTCTGCATAACTCTCATTTCTTTTTTCAAATTTTTCTTCTACCTCTCTTACTTGATTTTTAAAATCTTTTCTGAGCTCTTCCAAGAGGACTTTTTGGGTTTGAGATGAATTCATACTTATCTTTGAAGCTTCACATACAGGTATTTTGACATTGTTTTCCTCTTCTGAGGTTATCTTTTGTTCTTTGCTCTTTCCATAGTAGCTTTCTATGGTCCGGGCTCTTATCGGTTTTTTGCTCATTTTTAAAACTTGAGCTCTGCTCCTGGGGCCCAGGGGAAAGTGTCACAAGCTTCTTGTACAGGGGGTCAGGGCCTGGTTACTGGCTTTCTACACTGGAGCCTCATGTGCTGGCCATGCCTATTGTGCTGGTTGGTGTTCCAGGGCTGGAAATTTGCCTTCTGCCCTGTGGCTGGAGGCCTCACAGCTGGTCTGCTGTGTCACTAGCCTGCTGAGCCAGTACTGAGGGGCCTCAATTGCTGATCTGTGCTGTGGCTAAGAGCTTCTCACTGGCTTGCCTGGATACCCTCTGTGCTGGGCTGTGCTCTCCTTTTACTCAAGTGAGACATACTTTTCCTGAAGTCTTTCTAAGTTATCTTAAGCTAGAAAATTGTTTCATTCTATCTTTTTTTTGGAGGGGTATGGGGAGTTCTGTCACTTCAAAATCCATTTAGAGGCTTGATTTAATGTTGTTTCTGAGTGAAACTGGAGAGAGCTCAGGCAACTACCTAGCTTCCCTCTATGATCTTGGCTCTGCTCCACCCCTCAACAAATGTTTTTTGTTTGTTATTTTTAATCATTCATTCATCATCTTTGTGGCCTATATGCAGGCGTTATTCATTTAATCATTAATGGTATTTTTACAGCAGGGCATTAATCCGGTTTACTATTTAAGCCTTACATCAATAGAGTCACTTACATGTCCAGTAAAAATTTTCAATTACAGGGGGAGAAATTTTGGGAAAAAAATTAATTTAAACCACCCTAAATGCTCAGCTAATTTTTTGTCAGTGATTTTATATTGGTAAAAAAAGAAATGGACTTTGGCAAATAAGATGATGGTTTTTCTAACTAGTTGAACATGAAGTTGCTCTTGTCAGTTTGTTTTACAAATTAAAATTGGCATAAAAATGCTGTCTCCATTGATTTTAGCCAGAAAAAGACTTCAAGAATATGTTCTAATATGACTATTTCTTAGGCCTTTGAAACCCTTCCCAAGACTTCTGGTGGTACAGTGTTTTGTTTTGGGGTTAACATGATAGTCTCCTGTTTGCACTATCAAGGGAGGAGAACCTGGAAAAATGGGTCTGGCAATTTTCACTGATAAGCTTAGTGGAAGATATTTGATGAATGGCAAGAAGTCTGACTAGGAAAGTTAGGACAGAATTTTATAACAGTGCATGATCAAGTTAACCAGATAATATGAAGCTTCTAAGGTATAATCGATGCTCACAGGCAAAGCAGAAGGGGAGCAAGGCCAAGCATTTTGCTGTGGAATTATAAATTTGTAGATTCTCAGGGACAGAAAGGATCTCAGGAGCCATCCAGTTTAACCCACACCTCAACAAGAACTGCATCTCCCACATTTCTGAAGAGTTGGAAGCAGTTGTTGTTAGTCATGTTTGACTCTTCATGATCCCGTTTGGAGTTTTCTTGACAAAGATACTGAAGTGGTTTGCCCTTTCCATCTCCAGCTCATTTAGCATATTAGGAAACTAAAGCGAACAGAGTTAAGTGACTTACCCAGGTCACACAGCTAGTAAGTGTCTGAGGCCAGATTTGAACTCAGGAAAATGAGACTTATATTGATGTATGTTTTACATTTATAATAGATTTGTAAATCTACACTCACATTTGACATTCCTACTAATCCTTTGAGATAGGCAGCATGGGTACTGTCATTCCCATTTTATAGATGAAGAAATTTAAGAACAAAGCATTCAAATGATTTTCCCAGGGTTACAAAATTGATAAGTGATTGAGCTCAATGGGTCCTCAATTCAAATGCCAACAATGCCTGGCTTATTAGTTCAATAGTTTTTATTTATTTATTTATTTTTACTTCCATTCTTATTTATCTCACCTTTGATTTTCAGGATTTCCAATTTGTTTCTCAATTGAGGATTTTTAGCTTGTTCTTTTTTCTAGTTATTTTAGTTGCATGCCCAATTCATTGATTTTTTTTTTTTAAATTTTGTTAATGTAAGAATTTAGATAAATAAATTTTCCATACATACTGCTTTGGCTGTGTCCCATACATTTGGTGTGTTGTCTCATTATTGTCACGCTCTTTAATGAAACTATTGTTTCTATGATTTGTTCTTTGAGTCACTTATTCTTTCAGATTAGATAATTTAGTTTCCAAATAATTTTAATCCATATTTCCACTGCCCTTTGTTGAATGCAATTTTTATTGCATTATGATCCAAAAGAATACATTTACTATTTCTGCTTTTTTACATTTGATTCTGAGATTTTTATGCCCTATTACATGGCCAATTTTCGTGCAGGCGACATGTGCTGCTGAGAAAAAGATACATTAGTTTTCTCCAAAGGTCTATTATATATCTAACTTTTCTAATATTCTATTTATTTCCTTAATGTTTTTCTTGTATATTTTTACATTGGATTTATTGAGTTATGAGAGGGAACAGTTAAGTTTCACCCCACAAGTATGATTTTGCTTGTCTATTTCTTCCTATAACTCATTTAACTTCCTCTTTAAGAATTTGGATGCTATTCCACTTGGCGCATATTTGTGTAGCATTGATATTGCTTCATTGTCTATGGTACCTTTTAGCAAGATGGAGTTTCCTTTCTTATCTCTTTTAATTAGGTCTATTTTTGCTTTTACTCTGAGATCAAGATTGCTACCCCTGCTTTTTTATTCTTTTACTTTGGTTGAAGCATAATAGATTCTGCTCCAGTCCCTTACCTTTAGTCTGTGTGTGTCTCTCTGTTTCTAGTGTGTTTATTGTAAACAGCATATTATAGGATTATGGTTTCTGATCCCCTCTGCTATCTGCTTACATTTTATAAAAGCATTCATACTCATGGTTATAATTACTAGCGATATATTTCCCTCCATCCTAGTTTTCCTCCTGTTTTTCCCTTCTCTCCTTTCACCCTTTCCCTCTTCACCAGGGTTTTGCTTCTATCTAAAGTCCAGTGTTATATCTTGTTTTCCCTGCTGTATCTTTATAAACAATAGGGTAGACACTTTTGATTAAGAGTTTGGTACATATGGATACTCTAAGTAACTGCTTAGCTGACATTTATAGGGCCTTTAAGAAATGTCTATAAACCAAAAGGTGAAATATCTCATATACACAAGTGAAACAGATTGCTGGTAGTATGTAGATCTTTTCATTCATGTATACATACAGGTTTTATTTATTAAGTTTATTTATTACATTGAAAAAATAATAATAAATAAACTTGTATGGTGTTTTAATATTCACAAAGTACTTAAATATTTTATCTCCATGACAACCCTGATAGGTAAATGCTATCATAGAAAACAAAGGCAGACATAGAGGTAACCTGTCTGGGTTCACCCAACTAAAAAAGTGTTTGAGGCTGGATTTGAACTCAGGTCTCCCTGACTCCAGTTCCAGAGCTCTACCCACCTAGCTGCCTTATTCATTACCATTGTCAGCTCTGAAAATTCAGAATAATGATAATATTCATACAAAGAAGGGGTAATATTCAAAACACTCACACTTCTGGAAGATCAACAATGATTCTGAAGGGAAGACTGAGGGAGAGCCTCAAATGATATCTTTGCCCATGTTTGTTTCCAATAATACAGAGTTTGAAATCCCATGATAATCTTCCAAAGAATGTAGTTTTGAGCAAACATTATAGAAGGGTGAATGTGGAAAGATGTGGAAGAAATCAACATTAGAGACCCTGTGGGATTTTTTACTTAAGCTTAGCGAAGACAGGATAAAGAAAGGCAAAGGAGGGAATATTGACTGAGCAGACGGGTATTGCTATAAGCTGTAGGTATGGAAGATGGTTTTTACAAATATGAATTCCCTTAAATTAATAATATCCTCTCTTTATTGAGAGAAAAACTGAGCCACAATTTTCTAATTTGTGACCCCACTGATGATACAAAGGTAGAATTGGATAGAACCTTTGCCTTTAAGTCAGAAGAGACCTGAGACTGTGCACATCACTTAACCTCCATTTCTCTGTCTGTAAAGAGAGGATGATAATACCTACATCATTCACCCCAAAGTGTTGTTACAAGGAAAAAAATAAGGTTAAATATTCAAGGCCCTACATAAACCTTAGAGTCCTATAATTGCTAGCAGCTAACATGATCAGCAAAAAACTAGGACATGCAGTTATGTTTCCCAGTGACATCTTCCAAAAGTTTTTTTAGGCTAATTTATTCTGGAATAAAATCATGCCTACATATGTTCATGTAATATATATGTAGGGAACATGCCATATTACATATGGCATAAACGTATTACAGATATAAGGTATGTATATGATATAGAAGCATATGAACACAAGTCAAAAGCAGGGGATTTTCTCATACTAAATTTGGCCTGTAGAACTTTTCGTTTTCCTGTTCACCCTTTGTCTTCTTTTCTTTGGCCCATTTCTTGCCTAGCCCCATGCCCTACAGAACTGTTCCAAGCATGGAACATTCTTTGAAATCAATAAGAACTCTGCAGGGGATCAGAAGAAGCCTAGAAATGGGACCTTTGTAATTCTTGCCTCTGCACCTTACAGCATTTTTCAAAATTTTTCGAGCAATGATCTAAACACTTTGCTTTGAATTCTACAGTCTTGTTAGATCTTTGCCACTGATATTCTTCTTAAAGGACTGCCAGCCAGATAACGATCTCTGGAGACTCACCTGCTCCAGGGCCACCCATCCTCCAGTGATGGTTGTTGTTAAAACTGTAATAACATTGTATAAGATCGTAGGGTTTGCTTGATCTTTATTTCTCAATCCTCGAGTTCAGGCCAAGAGATAGTGAGGGTATCTAATTAGTATGTGCAACACACACCCTTTTCCACACACATTGTATTTTCACTCTTTATGATTAATTATAATCCATGATTCTGAAGTTAAAAAAGGCAGAAGTGAGAGGAAGCAGTGCTATGATCCAGTATCTGAGAATATCTACTTTATGACCTGCAGTCACTGTTAGTACTTCCTTCTTCTTTGCATGTCCTTTTTTCTCCATATATGCAAAGTCTCTTATGACCCAGTTACTGATTGTCCATGAACATGAATCATTCAGCTATTATGGCTGTCAAGAGAATAGTTTTAGGTCTACTCTAATAAGTCCCTGGAATTGAATTAATCAGAGTGGAGAGATAGTCTAGAGCAAGGGTTCTTAATTTGGGGACCCTAAACTTGACCTGAGACACAATGGCTCAAAAGTAGAAGAAAGGGAGGCATCAAAGTTCAGGGTTCATATTTAGAACCAGGGCAGTGCCAGAAAGACCACCTAGTTGTAAAGAGGAGAGGATCTACAGGCCTTACCTATATGGTTACTGACCCACCTTACCTACTAGATAACAGATTACAAGGCTGATCACAGCATCAAAAAACTACCTGATTCTGCGAATGGTGACCATAAATCAAGGCAGTCTGCAATACAAACTTGATCATAATGATGATAATGACTGTTAATATTACATTCTCTCACAACACTCTTATACATCTTAGTATTTATTCATTTAAGTATACTTCGATTAAAAAAAATTTGTTAATTGTTCACCATAAATCAAGCACCATATAAAAGCTGGGGACCTACAGATAAAAGTGAAACCTGCCTTTAAGGATCTTACATTTAACTGCAGCAAAGTATTATTTATACCAATACAGTAAATATTTACAAAATAAATAAAAAGTGAATACAATATAATTTTAGGGTAGAAAGAGCACTAGCCATGAGGGCTACAGTGGGAAAGGCTGTCTCCTATAGTCACTTGAGCTATGCTATGAAGGAAGTTAAGAATCCTGATTCTTTTCTTCTTTTACTTTTCATATGCAATTAGTTGTCTTTTTTTCCCTTTTTAAAAAAAATATTTTTCTTTTTTTTTTTGTTATATTTGAGATCTAGGTTGTTCACTTCCCTCCTCTCAACTCAACACTAGATAAAGCTAACACACACACACACACACACAAACACAAACACCTCTATAGATATGAAACTCTATAATAATTAATTCCATATACCAATTCTTTCTCTGGAGGTGGATAGCACCTTCCTTTACAGGTCCTTTGTAGTTAATTTGAACATCCATGTAATAGTATGACATAGTCATTCACATTTACTCTTTGGACAATATTGATGTTTTTGTATACAATGTTCTCTTAGTTCTGCTCATTTCACTCTTCATTATTTCATGCAAGTCTCTACATATTTTCATAAAATCAAGCTGCTCATCATTTCTTACCACACAGTAATATTCCATTAAAATCATATCCCACAACTTATTAAAACATTTCTCAATTGATAGGCATTCCCCCAATTTACATTTCTCTGCCACCACAAAGAGAGTTGCTATAAATATTTTAGAACATATATGTTCTTTTCCTTTTTCCTTGATCAACTTGGAGACCTAAGCAGTATTGCCAGGTCAAAGGGTATACACAGTTTTATAACAAATTGGGCATAATTCCAGATTGTTCTCCAAAACTGTTGAACCTAATTGGTTGAACCAATTTATGGTTCCACTAACAGTATATAAATTTCCCAATTTTTTCTACATACCTTTCAACATTTGGAATTTTCCTTTTCTATCATTTTAGTCAGTCTGATAGCTGTGAGATGATGTCAAAAAGTTTTTAAATTCACATAGTTCTACTCAATAATGATTTAGAGCATTTTTCACATTTCTATCTTTCTATCTATCTATCTATCTATCTATCTATCTATCTATCTCTTTGATTTATTTCTCTCTAAACTGCCTTTTTATATTCTTTGACCATTTATCAATTGGGGAATAACATATATTTCAGTTGTGAGCCCTTTATCCAAGAAACTGTCTGTAAAATTTTCCCCAAATTTTCTGTTTTCCTTCTCATATTGGCTTCATTGGTTTTATTTATACAACTTCTTTTTAATTTAATGTAATCAAAATTATCCATTTTACAAATCACAATGTTTGGTATCTCTAAATCTTATTTCACATTAATAAATTCTTCTCCTATCATTCTGATAGGTAATATGTTTCACATTCTTCTATTTTACTTATAATATCTCCCTTTATAAATAGGTCATGTATCCATGGCATTTTGGTATCTTATGCTTTCATGGTATCTTATCTTGGTAAATTATGTAAGAAATTGGTCTACAACTAGTTTCTGCCAGACTGCTTTCCAGTTCCCTCACAGATTTTTACTAGTGAAATCTTGTCCTGAAAGCTTAAATCTTTACAGTTATCAAATATAAGGTTACTAAAATAATTTGCTACATTATATTGTATATCTATCATATTCCATTGATGCACCATTCTATTTCTTTTGCCCAAACTTAAATACAAAGTAAGAAAAGAAAAACAAACATTTTAAACTTAAATACTAAAACTTAAACAAAAAAAGAAAAAAGAGTTTTCATATACACAGCAGAAGGTAAGAAAAGATTCAAAGTATACAGTAATAAATTTCCATTTCAAGAAAGCCTATATAATAAATACTGCAATTGTGTTCAAAACTGTCCAACTTTTCTTTACTTCCTTGTAAGTTTTCTTTTGTTCTCTGCTTTTCACTTTTTAGTTTGTTCTTTTTTCGCCTCTTCCTTTGCCCTCCCCCAAGAAGTCTACAATTAAGTGCAGATATATACACATAGACACACATACCTACATAAGCATATATATACACACACATACACATGAACATATGCATACATATACACATATATACATACATACACATACGTATCTATAATCATGCTTATATGTAGATATAAACACTCATATGCATCTATGTAAGACTATACTACATTGTTTGTCTTCTGTGTCTCTGAAGGTGGATAATATCTTCTTGTATAAGTCCATCAACTCATTTCCTACACCACAGAAATATTTCAACCTTATTCTGTCTAGTTATTTCAAACAATCTAAAACAATATTGATTAATATAGCTGACATAGTGTAGTTTCCCTATTTTTCTTTTGATTGAATCTTATTTTAGCTTACCTTTGTCAGAGATCATGATTACTACCCAGTTTTTTTCCTAATAAATTCCACTCCTGATCTTTATTTTATGTTTGTGTATATTTCTTATTTCCTATCCCTCCTGACTCCTCTACTTTATTTCTGCCTTGCCCTCCTATTACTGAACCTACCCCTTCCAAAGATACCTCCCTTTTCTTCCTCCCCTCTTTCCCTTTTTGCTCTTGTTTCTATCTGAATTTAGAAGACTTTTAGAATCTTCAAAATATATGTTATCCCCTCTTTATTCCATTCCCATTAAATACCCTTCTATACGCCCATCCTATTCCCTAACCCTCTTTATAAATTTAGAAGACTTTTCTTCCCTTCTAAATATCTATATTGTTCTCTCTTTAACCCAGATCTGATATGAATAGAGTTCCCTCTAAAAGTCCTCCCTTATCCACTCTCCCTTTCCTATCCCCTTAGCCATTTATTTTTTTTAGAATTTAGAAAACTTTGAAGTGTGTGTATGTGTGTGTGTGTGTGTGTGTATTGTGTGACATATTTATTTATATATGTATATATGCGTATATTTTTCCCTCTTTAATCCATCCTGATGAGAGTAGAATTCCAGAACTACCAGCCCTCCTTCTCCATCTAATTCCTTTGTGTAGTTTCTTCTCTTGCACCTCATTTGTATAAGATAATTACTCTTTTCACCTTTTCTTAAATGGTTTTACTTTTTAGAATCATATTCAAGTCTACCCCAATCTTTCTTTCAAAGTACCCAATTACTAATAACAATCTTGGACATATGTTTTACATTTCCTCATATAAAAAGTAAACAGTCTGTTCTTATTGAGTCCCTTGTAATTAGTTTTTGATATGTACCTTACATTTCTCTTGGATCTTGCAAGTTAAATTTTCTATTAAGTTCAGGTTTTTTTGGAACAAAATCCTAAAAATCTGGCAATTCATTGAATACCCTTTTTGTTTCATTCAGGATTATGTTTAACTTTGCTGAGTATGATATTTTCAACCACAACTCCAGTTTTTTTGCTCTTCAAGATATAGTGTTCCAAGACCTGCAGTCCTTTAATGTCTGTACTGCTGGGTCTTGCATGATTCTAATTGTTGCACCATCATATTTAAATAGTTTTAATCTTGATGCTTTTAATATTTTCTCCTCTAGCTGGGGCTTTTGGAATTTGACTGTTATATTTCCACGAGTTTTCTTCATAGGATCTCTTTTAAGTGGTGATTGATGAACTTTTTCTATTTCTACTTACCCCTATTGTTCTAATGCTTCAGAACTATTTTAAAAATTATTTCTTTTATTATTGTATCAACATTCTTTCTTTGATCCTAACTTTCAATTAATTTATTTGTTTTCTCTTCTTGATCTCTTCTCCAAATCTGTTGTTTTTCTCATAAGATGTTGCACTTTCTCCTCTATTTTTTCATTATTCATTTTAAAAAATTATTTCTTGATCTCTTATAATTTTGCTGGCTTCATCTTGCCCACTTCTAATTTTCAAGGTATAATTTTCTTCCTTAAGATTCTGGATCTCCTTTTCTAATTGACTGCCTTTCCTTTCATAATCTTCTTGTTCTTCTTGGATTATCCTTTTCTTTTTTTCCAGTTTTTCCTTCTTCTCTATCATTTTATTTTTAATGTCTTTGTAATGATAATGAGACTTGAAGATCTTCCATGCCCCTTGAACTCGCTGATGCAGCAGGAAGGGGTGGAGCAAGAGAAAGCCGGAACCAAGCTAGAATCCATGCAGTGGTGACTGGATGCAGTGGCAGCAGTAGGGGCTGCGGCTCGAATTCCTTTCTTTCTTTCTTTTTTTTTTTTTTTTTTTTTTGAGCCAGCCAGAATCTCTGTTAAGGAGTCCTGTTGGGGACTTCCAGGGATGGAATTTCAGGGGCTGGAGCTGCTGGGAGCAAGCTGCCTGGATGGTAAACAGTTGCTGTGAGTGAGGGGAGGAGGATCTTTGCCTGAGGCAGCCTGTCCTGTTTTGAAGGCTTAAGAATGTGGGTGTTTACTACATTAACTACATGTGCCAACTTCATAACTCCTGTGTGACTTTCTGGTTTTGGGACTCAGTTTTCTGATATTCGAATAAATGTTCTAACTATATTTCCCATGTAGAGGGCCTGTTACATTTTGTGATTAATAACCATGTCAGCATACTTATAGTTACTGTAGGCATTGTGAATACTGCATTGTTGATACAGTCTTTTAAAAGATAGTCTATGAATTCTTTTTGGGCAGCTGACTATTTGATGTTACTCTTTGGAGGTTTCTTGACTTCAATATCCTCCTCTAAAGATGAACGCTGTGCTAACCCTCCCATAATAGCTTTCTATGGTTGGATTCTTTCTCCTTTGTCAGTCCATTTTTCTGTGGTAATAGCTTAATTTTTGTAAATCACCTCTAGCCTTGGTGTATAGGAGATGATGCCTCTTGCCCCAGATCTTCAGTTCTCTCCTCCAGTTGGAAATCAAAGCCAAACCTCTAACCTCCTGTAAGTGCACATAGCCAGGGGCTTTCTGCTGCACTGCTTCTGCACTCACTGGGCATGTGCTGGTTCCTCCTCACCCTGACACTCTTTACAGAACAACTGGATGTGGAGTTCCTTGTCAGCAGAGGTTCCCTTGATCTTCCTGGATTCAGACACCCAACTCCCCCCACTCTGGGGCTGAGGTGGAGTTCCTGTGGCTGAGATGGAGGCAGCCTCTCAAACCAACTAACAGCGGGGCTTACCACTTGTTTAAATGTCTGGCTGCTGGTTATTAAAGCAGACTCTGGTGTGGAAGTGTTTACTCTTCACAGGGACCAAACCTCTTCCTGGGATTTTTCTTCTGATCTTCTCAAATTTTCCCAGGAAAACCCCTATTGTGCCCATATTCTTATTATTTTTACCCACCCCTACTTTGTTTGCTTAAAGTGCTATTTTATCTCTTTTGTGGGGGAAAATCTTTGAGAACTTATAATTTTCTAACATACTCTGTCATCTTTCACTTTATTATAGTTTTGCTGTCTCTTTCCACCTATACCATACTCTGTCATCTTTCCCATTATTATAGTTTTGCTATCTCTTTCCACCTATGATTCATTTACCCTTTTCTTTAAAAATATAAATGCTATAGATTTTTGTTTCATATATGCTTAGTATTAGTATTATCTCATTATCTATGGCATCTTTTAACGAAATGTAGTTTCTAGGATTATCTCTTCATTAAATCACTTTTAGCTTTGTTTGTTTAAGATCCTTATTACTACCCCTGTTTTGTTTTGTTTTGATCAGTTAAAACATAGTAACTCCAGGCCTTCATTTATACCCTATATGTGTCTTTCAATTTTACATATATTTTTTAAACAACATGTTGTTGGGTTCTGTTTTTTAATCCATTCTGCTACCTGTTTCCATTTTATGAATGAATTCATCCCATTTGCATTCAAAATTATAATTACTAATCTCATATTTCCATTCATTCTATTTTTCTTCACTCTTCATCCTTCTCTCTCTTCTTACCCTATTCTTCCTCAGAAATCTAATTTATTTCTGATCACTGCCTCACTCATCCACATACCCGTCTAAATTAGAAGTCCCTCCTTATCCTATTCCCTTGCCCTCCTATTTCTCAATAAGTTAAGAAGACTTGTATACCCTACGAAATAAATTACATTATTCTCTCTTTAAGCTCATTGCAATTAGAGTGAGGTTCCTGCACTACCTACGCTCCACCCTAACCTCCCCTCTAACAATTATTCGATTCACATCTCTTTTGTATAAGAGTTTTCTCCATTTTCCCTCTTCCTATACAATTTCATTTTTAGGATCATCCCATCATAATCTATTCAATCCCAAGATTTTTATATATGCATACTTTTTTAAACTATCCTAGGAACAATAATACTCTTTTTTTTTTTAAGGTACAATAGTATAGACTTTATACTACAGAGGTAGCCCATGGTGCTGGAAGGAACACTGGATTTGAAGTTGGAGATCTGAGTTTCAATCCCTGCTCTATCAATTACTACTTGTCTGACTCGTGGCAGTCATTTGTTTTTTTTTTTTTCTGGGTCTCAGTTTCCACATCTGCCAAACAACTATACAACTATATTACATTATAATACATTATATTATATTATGTTATATTATCATATTACATTTTATTATATTGTATTATATCATATTATATTCATTTTGACTAAGATTTATTAAGATTCTTTCCAGTTCTAAATCCTATGGAAGCTTTTCTCTATAGGCCTACAATATTTCCAACTGATAAAATAGATCACTTTTTATTTTTTTAGGTATTTGCTTACAAAGGAATCAGAACAAGGAAAAATACTCCTAAATATACATCATAATAGAGTGGACGATTTCTCTGGCCCACAGGAAATGTGAGCTGTGTAAAGCTCAAGAACCCTTTAATCTTGGGTGATTTGGGGTGATCCCAAGCAAACTTTCCCTCAAAAGTATTTAAACTTGTGTGTTTAGACAAAGAAATTTTGTTGTCAGACGCTGGGAGAACGGGGCCTTTTTCAGAGGTTAATGTAGCTCAAAGCTTTGGAGAAAAGAAAGCATGGAAAAGGATTATCTAGCATCCTATAAGATGTACTGATGTTACTGTGCTTGGATAGGGGCCAACAGCCTTCAGCTGTTATAAGAGAAATGAATGTCAGACCTGAGTAGCAAAACAGGACCATTTACTGGGCAAATAGGTGTCCAGCATGTGACCCTGAGGACAGTAGCCTTGGAGATGCAGGAGTAGGCTGTGAGTCGAGGCCTCGGGAGCAGGAGCAGGACCAGCCTTCTCCACAAGGGCAGCTGATTTTTCCCTCCTTGGCATCCTGCAGAGGCAAGAACTCCTATAGCAGTGCAAAGGACAAGGCTGAATCTGGTTCCGGAAGCTACAGGGCTAACTATGGCATTCATCTCTAAACAGGAGACCCCGGTCATAGTCTTCTACATATTTGTATTTTTTCTCTCGGTAGTTAAGTCTCTTTTTCATCAAATAGAGGACTATAATGTCACACAGGACTAGGGCCACTCCAAGCAGTGCCAATCCAGAGCCAATGTTTATCATGGTAGGGATGATATTGAATTTCCCAGCCTTTGCATAGACAATGTTGTCAAAGCAAGCCTTGATGAGGGTCTGGACCTCTCTGGCACTTGCATCTTTATAGTATTTGGCAAACCTGAAGTTATAGCCAGGAGAGACAAGGAGGTCAGAGACCTGGTGGTCAAGGCAGAGAAAGGAATATTTTGGCAAGCAGTGGGAGGCAGACAGGTCCAAGTTGCAGTCCCAGTTGATCAGAATGTTCATGATGACTTCCTCCATGGCCATCTGTCTGAGGCTCTGTCCTGTGTTTCTCACAATTTGACCATGATGGAATATGGGACAGAATGTGTCTGTCTCCATGTTGTAAATGTATGACCTGAGGTAGGCTGCATTAGTGTTGGGAAGGATATTCCTCTTGGTGAAATTAAACTTGGAATACCAGATGTTCTTAATCGAGAGTGTGAAGTTCTCTGAGGCCTTCAGAAAGGCAGGTGGGGCAAGTGACTATCATCTTCCACTGGACACCAAGCAAACACCTCACGTGTCTTCATGACAGGCTTGAAGTCTACACCTTTTCCACTTCCTACTTTGTTGCTGTGGACATGAATGGTCCCGAGAGTACAGTTATCATCTGACATACACACTGTTTCAGTATCAGGGAGCTCGGCACAGCAGCTTTGTCTCTGATTCAAGGTACTGATCACATTGGTCATGACAATGAGTGCTCTTGGGGAGCTGGTTCTACATAATCTGCCCTATCCCAGATCCGGAGCCCCAAGTCAGGGGTATTGATCAAAGCCATGCCTTTCACCTTGGTGGTAACAGAGCTGACCACTGAGTCCTTAACTTGGTAGCCTTTTTGCCACAAAAACACCCACCTGATGATGTAGATGAGGATGAGCAGCTGCATGCAGCATTTGTGAACCCCACTTTGCCGCTGTGGATGAGCACAACAAGCGGCCTGACATTCTGGAAGAAGAAGCTCAACAGCGCATCTGCCCAGGCCATGACTCACCGGGCGCAGCCAAGCTCTAGGACTCTGGGCTCCAGCAGGGGCAGTGGAGCCAAGCTCATGTGGGGATGGGAGGCTGGAAAAAGGTCCCAGTGGCCCCACCCACCACCCCACCCCTGGGAGCCAGAACCAGAGCCCTCGGTATGGACAGGGACCTGGAGCAGGACTGGGGATGAGCCTGAGCCCTCCAGGGCCCGAGGAGGCCCCTTCCTGGGGCCCTTCTAGCTGCTCAGGGTTAGGGCAAGGACGGGGCTCGCAGAACAATAATACTTTTAAGAGTCACAAATATAATTTTCCCATATAAAAAGTAAACAGTATAATCTTATTAAATCCCTTATAATTAATCTTAAATGCTTACCTTATGTTTCTCCTGATTCTTGTAAATTAAATTATCTGTTCAGCTCCAGTCTTTTCCTCAAGAATACTTGGAAGTCCTTTAGTTTAGTAAATATTCATTTTTTTCCTTGCAGGATTACACTCAACTTTTTCTGGGTATCTTTTTGGTTACAAACTTAGCTACTTTGTTTTCTGCTTTATTATTTTCAATGTCCTTTGGTCTTTTACTGTAGAAGCTGCTAAATCTTATGCTATCCTGACTGTAGCTCTACAATATTTAAATCGCTTCTTTCTGTTTGCTTGTAATATTTTTGCCTTCACTTGCAAACTCTGTAACTTTCCTATAATTTTCCTTTCAGTTTTTATTTTGAGATCTTTTTCAGGTGGTGTTCTGTGGATTTTTTCAATTTCTAGTTCAAGAACTTCAGGGTAATTTTCCTTAAGAAATTATTGTAGCACAGTTTTTTTTTTTTAATTGTGTCTTTCTGATAGTCCAGCAATTTTTATACTATCTCTCTTCAATCTTTTTTTTTTCCAGGTAAGTTGTTTTCCCAATGAGAGGTTTCACATTCACTTCTATTCTTTTTTTTCCTTTTTTTCCCAGCTCCTAGAGGGAAGGGGGATGGCATTCTGAAATGAGGGATGAGGTAAGGGTGGCTGGGGAAGAAAAATATCCTTGCAAAACATGCTTTTCAAAGGCAAAAATCACAGGCTGAGGAAGGCCCATTCAGGATTGGAGGGAATTAATAGAATTGTCAAGTTCCCTTTCTCTCTAGATCTGAGCAGCAAGGAAACAGATGAATCAGATCCTTTCCCTTCCCTTAGCTACTTTTCAATTAGTGCCTGACACCCTAGACTCCAGCCCAGCCCCATTCCAGTTTGAAGCTAAAGAAATGTCAGAGTGTGGAGAAGAGGTGGGGGGGAGGGGAAAGTGTGGGTATTGCCCTTACTTCTACTCCCAGTAAAAAGTCCTCTCCCACCTCCACTGTTGTGACCAATCTTGACTGGGCAGAAGGTAGAAAGAAAGGGTGAGGAAGGACAGAATAGTCCCAGACACAAGTCTATTGAAACTGAGCTCTTAGGATCAAGATACACATCTGTTCTTCCCTCTCAAATCCTTTTGAGTTGGGGTGGTGGAAGGGGGGTAGATGTGAAAATAGGAACCCTGGTCCCATGGGGGGGGGGAGGGACAGAGAAAAAGAAACAGGTCTTGACAGCAGCTAAGCCAAAAGGTTAGCTCTGTCCAAGGAAGGAAGAATACAAAAGAAATCCCAATCTTGGGAAAGGCTTGGTGGGTTGATGGATGGATAAATGGATGGATGGATGGATGGATGGATGGTAGTGGATGAGTGGGATGGGAAACTATGATCCCTAGTCCCATGGGGGGGGGCAGAAAAGATGGATGTGGGAGGTTGTGGGAGGGAGGCAGGGAGTGCCCCCAGAGGCTCAACCTGTCTGTCTGCTCCTCCCTGCCCAGCACAAACCCGTTTAGGGTGGCCAGGGTTTGTGTGAATCAGTACAATGTGTGAATGGGGAAGCATTTTTCCCAGGTAGACCTATTATTTCTCTGACCAGTAAAACCAAGGACAGACTGAGGGAAAGGAATATTGGGGGAAGAATAATGGTTATTTAAGGATCAGCATTTTTCTATCTAGCTCCAGAATGAAAGGGCCACCGCCCTTGTCATCAAGGCATCAAGGGGAAAGAGGTGACAAGATACAAGCAGACTTGATTACTGCTCCTCTTCTGAAGACTCCTGGGATATCCCTTCTTCCTCTTCTTTCTCCAGCTTTTGGGGGCTACCTCTTGGTAGGTTTGGTTTTCCGACCTTTCGCAGTCCCCTTTTTCTCGCTTCTTTTTGTCCCGCCCCAGGTCTCTTGGGAATTGGTGCCTCTCTGTGCTTCAGGGGTTGTTTTCAGGGTCAGCATCGGCCCCGCCCTCTCTTCTCAGACTCGTCCTTCTCCTGCTTAGAGGCCAGAGGCTGGCTGGACTTCACTCATCCTCCCCCTTCTTTAATGAGAGGTGGTAAAGTGGGCAAACGGGTGGGGCTCGGCGACAGGTGGCTTGGGGGCGTAGTTCCAGGTTTGCCGGGCAGCAACACATACTGCGAGGGAATGATCTCACCAAGCTTCCTGGCTTGGCCTCCTTCCCCACACTCCCAGCTCGTTGTTGCAAATGCGGCTCTGTTTCCACATGGTCCTGGGGTTCGGGCTGAAGACATTTGGTTCAATGTGGGGTCTGGAGGTGGAAGTGCATTACTAGGCACTGTTCCTATTTTTTTTTCATTCTTTTAATTTAATTTTATTATTTCTTGTTGTCTTATGAAGTCTTTAGCTTCCCTTTGCCCAATTCTAATTTTTAAGAAATTATTTTCTTTGGTAAATTTTTGGATCTCTTCTAATTGGTTGAATTCTTCTCTTCTAATTGGTCTTTTTTCATGATTTTCCTACTTTTCAAGTTGAGGGGGAAAACGGATATTTGTTGTTATTGAGGCATTATTTTAAGTTATTTGTGGGCGAATTTGGGAGAGACAGGAAGTTTCCTGCCTTATTCTCTCATTTTTCCTACAATGGCCTCTCTCTCCAATTGTCAAATCCAGTTTATTCAACTTCTGTAATGGTTTTTCACAACCATCCATTCACTTGCTTCTATTCTCACTAGCAACTCTATTATACGTTATCACTATAACCTGCTTAGACTGTAATCCTTATCCTAACAGCTGATTCTGTTTTCACTCTCTTTCCCCCTCCAATCTGTCCTTTACAACACAGTGTAGTACAAAGAACACTTGATTTGGTATCAAAAGTGCTGGTTTTGCTTTGCTGTTGCAGTCTGCAAAGTAAATTACTGAATCTGAGTTGGAAGGGGCTATGCAGGCCATCTAATAGACTTTAGAAAACATATTTATAATATGGAGAGTGTCTAAAATTTATGCCAACTAGTTTAATGAAGGACCTTAGTTCATGCCTTGTGAGGATCTATTGAAAGAACTGGGGTAGAATGGAGCACTGGCTAAGTTAGGAGGAGAGAAGAGCTGGATTTTGGGAAACCTATATCTGCAACGTTAACCTTGATTCACCAGCCTAATAACCTTTCCATAAAGTAAATGAGGGCAGTCTTTCATGACCTGGGTATGCTGAAACAATGTTGACTCCGTGTGATCAAAGCATCTTTATTTAGATAAATTATGTAATATTTCCAGGAAGGAGGAAGAGAATAAGCATTTACATAGTCCCTATCATGTGCTAGGCACTTTTACAAATATCTCGTTTGCTCCTTACAACAACTTTAGGAGGTGGATGCTAATATTGTCTCTATTTTCCATTTGAGGAAACTGAGTCAAACAGACCTTAAATGACTTGCCCAAGGTCACAGTTAGTAGGTGTCTCAGGGCCAAATTTGAAGTCAAGTCTTCCTGACCCAGCACTCTATCCACTGCACCACCAGGTGATTCTATAATTGAATGAATTAAAAGAACTCAATGATTTGGAGATACCCCCCCTCCCCCACACACACTGTCTTTGCATTTCTGTATTTTTTTTTCATATTAAACACTGGGAGAGAATTTACCTTAATCCAGTTGTATACTTCTGCGATTCTTTATGTTCTTTCAAAACACTGGTAGGGGCTAAAGAATAACACTGAACCAGTTGTTCAGCATACTGTGATATAATTCATCTTGGGCTAGTGACTCGGAACACTTCAAAAGAGGTCAGAGACTCTCTTATTTCCTCCCTTTCTATTGAATATTCTTACTTTTGAATTTCCAGACCAAAGATAATTCTCCTTGGCAAAGATAAGATAGGCAAAATAAAGGTCCGTTGTGGCCTACCCATCACCCCTTTAAGCCTATACTTAATGAGGATCAGTTGAAAAAACTGTGGGAAAATTGAGAACTGGCTAAGACAGGAGGAGAGAAGAGTTGGATATTTGGACAACCCATATCAGCAACATTGCCCTAATTCACCAGTCCAATAACCATTTTATAAAAGTCCTTTTCTAAGATCTTTCTCTAATCAAACTCTGATACTAACCATATTCCTGATATAATCTTAACTGTACTTGCTAACATTAACCTAACCTTGTTAAAAAAACAAAACAAAACAACAAACAATGTTCTAGTTCTAAACTTAACCGTAATTCAATTGAATAAATTTGTTCATTATCCCTAACTCTAATTCTAACCCTAGAATTGAATCTTCCTTTTTCACTATATCATAGTAAAACAGTAAGATGCCTACCCATTTACCCCTGTCCTTAGAGTTCCTAGCCAGGCTCATATCATTCTGTGTCGTATTATTCCTGATGCTATTTTAACAGGATTCTACTACACTTAAAAAAAAAAAAATCCATCCTCCTTTACATACTCTTGCTTCCATGTTTTGGGAGGTTTACCATTGTAAAAACTAAACTTTTAAAAAAATTTTTTATTTTTATTTTTTGCTTTTTGGAGGGGGGAAGGCAGGGCAACTGGGGTTAAGTGATTTGCCCAAGGTCATACAGCTAGTTTTTGTGTTAAGTGTCTGAGGTCGGATTTGAACTCAGGTCCTCCTGACTCCAGGGCTAGTGCTCTATTCACTGCACCACCTAGCCACCCCAAAAAACTAAACTTTTTATATCAATTTTTGTGCAGGTGCATTAATCTTTTTAAAGAATTAATTTCCTCATCATTAAAATTATTTCTTTGTAACTTTAGAATTTCATTGTTGAGAGCTCCTCACGCTGCTTGGATTGACTTTTCCAAAATAATTTTAGTACAAAGCATCCTATGTTTCCTTCTCTGAACTTTCTGAAATCTATCCTCTGTGTCAGTCTACATAACTTTCTCTTCTTCTATTACAAATTCCAAGATAGAATTGTTACTTTCTCCTGTTCCCAATAATTTCTGCTTCATCACCCACATGTGTGAAAATCAGATGCTGAATAGGAATTCTCTGCATCCAGAATAGGAATTCTCTTCATTATTTTTTCTACCTTTTAGTGGATAAAATTATCATTAATAAACATTATTAGCTGTTCTGCACTAGAATGAAAGAGCACTAAAAGAGACACTCAGATAACTAAAATCCCCCATCGCTGTGATATCACAGTTTCATCCCAAGCACTTGATCCATTTCTTCAATTCTTCTATATTCTATTTTTGCCTAAGTGATCTAGACAGTATTCCCTTAAATGGTGCATAATCCATTAGTTCAGGTTATAAACATTGCTGTGGGTTACCTGGAATCAAATGAGACACTTCCTCACATACAGTGCCATTTTCATCACCACTTGGGCTACATCTTAATCCATAGACATAGTGCACTACTGGCCTGGTTGGTGAAGATCGTTAGAGTGCTTGATATCATTGAAATCTGAAGTAATCAGAGAGTTTTAAGTTTAGAAGATTCACTTCAGTCAGATTTAGCAATTTTAAACTTTTGTGACTATCGCAATCATAAATTTGAAAATTCTATTGAAAATAGATATTCCTGGAGAAGAAAAAAAATCAAATATCAAACAGAATACATCTGGGTCAAGAAAGCTTTAGTGTGGTGGCTTTCAACTTTTTGTGTCATAGATCATTCTGCCAGTCTATTGAAGCCTACACTCTACTTTTCAGAATTTTTTAAACAAATAAAATAAAATATATAGAATTTAAAAGAAACCAATTGCATTGAAGTACATTTATCAAAATATTTAATACCACAAATTCATGGGCCCATTGAAATCTGTTCTGGAACCTGATAAATCCCTTGGGGGTCTACTTATGCAAGGTCAAGAACCTTTGCTTTATTATAGATTGTGATGTTGATTGTTTTGGAGTCTGGCATCCTGGTAATGAGCCTAGGCTATTAAGATTTAAATTGGGCCTATGAGATTACTAAAAGATATGAAAATTAGTGTATCTTGATGCTGTTAGATGGAGCAGAGATATGTAGATCTTTTATCCTGGTTAGACTGTTTGATAATTGATAGGGTTAATCAAAATACAAGTGAACAAATGCATTCTATCAGTTCAGTTCATTACCTTCTCTCTAATAAATGCTCTTAGAATGTTGTCTACCAAACTGTGAGTTTAAGTGACTTACCTAAACTCAAACAACTAATATATGTCACCATCAGAACTAGAACCCAGGTTATCTCAACTCTAAGACCAGATATGTCTCCATTTACTTTTTTTTTTTTAATCTTTTTGTAGGGGGGAAGGCAGGGCATTTGGGGTTAAGTGACTTGCCCAAGATCACACAGCTAGTAAGTGTTAAGTGTCTGAGGCCAGATTCCATTTACTTTTTATAACAAAAAATATAAACAATGATAAATATATGGATCCAAATTAAATGAATGACAAATAGATTAAACCGTATTTTATTAAGGTATCAAGTTTATCAATTTAGTCAGTCATATTTATGACCTTTAATATTTATAAGTATTTTATCTGAACATGTTTATGTAAATATTTAAATATCAATGATATATATATATATATATATATAATGTATATTTTATGCCATTTTATATTTATTGATTAATGACTTTTAAAAAGATTGATCTACTGCCAGAGTAGGGTATGGCATTTTGCCTGCTAGAGTCTTTGAGTGGAAATGCTGAATTGCATTTTCTTACATGTGGCACTCAATGGCAATAGCATTAGTCTTTCTTCTTCCATTTATCTTCATGGCTAAAACTAGGACCTCTGGTGTGAGGGCTGCCAAGCCCTTTTCAGGATTACTTCCTTTGCTGTTCACTTGATCCACCCTACTTTTTACCTGTGGCTCCAAGCATGCACAGTAGCCACACCCTGGAAAATTGTTTTGGCAGCTTGGATAAACCAGGCTGAGGGAAACCAAGGGGTCTCAAACATGTCAGTGAATTAGGGGGGTGTCTACCCCAGGCATATGAATACTTCCCCTGGTGGTGAAATAGGCAGATGGGAACAATTTGTTCCAAAGGCTATGAAGGCAGCTGAAGCAGGCACTGTGGGGATCATGGAGCTTGATTAGACATCAAAGACACCAAGGTCATTCAGTGTACCATGAGCCATCATTGACTTTGCCCTTGACTTTGCCCTGCACTGGAATGTGATGACTCTGGAAGAGAGAGTGAGGCAGGATTTCATACAACTCTGCCTCACTTAAATCCAGTCTATACACAAATCAAAAGATATCACCCATACCATTTTATCATATTTACCTGTCTTGAAGTGCTGTGGTGACAGGCAAATGACAAAATAGTTGGTGTGGATACACTGAAAAATATAATCACAACCCTACACACAGTCAGACCAAGCCATAGTTACCTTCAGATTTATGGAATCAAGAGCTGGATGGGGGAAGTAAAAGGACTTACTGGGTATCTAAACTAGCTTTGTTAGAGCACATGGACCCCATGATCATTAGGGAGGAGCAATGAGGTTTTTTTTTTTAAGTCAACAATGAAGCCTTGAAATTAATTCTTCAACTATTGCCCTAATCCTCCACAGATCTGCATATTTCTCAGTTAACAAGGATAAAGATTTCTGAAAATGTTGTTCAGAAGCGCAGCATCCAAATTCAATGCAAATGCTTCCATTGCTTTGAACTGTGCCCTTGTTAGTCCTTTTAAAATTTCAATAAGCAAAGTTGCATTTTTTTTTCACTTTGAGTCAAGTTGATCATCTAAGGGAAACAGCTTGTTTATTATCAGAGGTTTTAAAATGCAATAGTTCCCACCAATACCTTGCTATGTGAGTCTCTTGGCAATGGGAAATAAAACCAAAGATAAGCATGGAACTGCTTTGATTTTATCTTTTTTTTCATTTTCAGTGTCTGAGAGCCAAAAAAAAAAATGTTTTTGTAAGCAAGCTTGAAGCTATCCCAAAGATATAAGCAACATCATTTGGCAAAACATGTCAGGCATATAATTGAATAAAAGAAAATGTATTAATCATGGCCATGTACCTAGAGACACCTATAGCAACATCTGCTGTTGGGTTGCCAAAGAGAAATAATAATTTTAAGCAAAGATTGGCATCCAAACCTAATTTCTTCTTTCATACCAAACCAATATTCTTCCCTTGATTTACAAAAGAAAACAAAGTGCATTCAGAATTTAGCTCATCCCTACAACTGCCTATTCTGCCAAGAATATTCCAATTCAAAATCTCAAATGTCACAGAAATTCAAGCTATGTTTATAGCATAATATATTGTCATGCTATAAATGATCTAAAACTCTACATTTTATACCATATTTCCCTCATTCCCCTTTTTATGAGTAGATACTCAAATTTTGTTGTTATTTTTCTCTTAAAATACTGTAGTATAAAGAGCAGTAGATTTCTGTAGTAACTTGACAGATTTCTATAACCTATGACCCAGAACTAAAGCTTCAGCTTCATTAATATTGGACTAAATGGGGGAAGAATCACCCTAAAATTCCTTTCTGGTTTATTCTCCCAACCCAGGATTTGGAAAATTTTACCAGCATTCAAAATCTTTCCCAGGAACATTTCCTGATCCTAGTTACGTTGATTTCATTTTTACAAAAGCTTCTTCATCTTGTATAATTGAGATTTTTCTATTTTCTCTTTTCCTGATATACTTTTTCTTCGGTTATGTTTTCCCTCTAACCCAGCGGTTCTCATCCTGTGGGTCGTGACCCCTTTGGGGGTCAAACTACCCTTTCACAGGGGTCACCTAAGACCACAGAAAACACATTTCTTATGGTCTTTGGAACTGAGACACTGCTCCTCTATCCATCTCCAGGTGGGTCCACCCACATGCAGATATGCCCACATATGAGTATTAAAGGATTGTGGCATTGGGAAGGTTGAGAACCATTGCTCTAATCTATAATGGTGAAAATATAACCATCTGGGGAGGAGCCAAGATGGTGGAGTAAAAACAGGAACTTGCTTGAGCTCCCACTCCAACCACTTCTAATACCTGTAAAAAATTACTCTAAACAAATTTTAGTGCTACAGAGCCCACAAAGTGACAGAGAGAAACAAATCTCCCACTGAAGGCATCCTGGCAGGCCAAACAGGAAGGGTCTATTGTACCAGCCTGGGAGAAGAGCACAGTCCCACATAGGCCATGCTGGCACAGAACCAGGGCACAGACTGGTGGAGCAGACTTCAGGGAAGTGAATCCATGGCAGCCGTGGAGGTTTCCAGATTTCTCAACCCATAAACACCAAAGAGAAAGTAAAGGTCAGTCTGGGAACTCTCTTGATCCTGAGTGAGACAAGAGCACAGTCTGGCCGCTGCCCCTGGGGCAGCAGAGGTGGCAAAGCCTGTAGCTGCTGCTGCAGCAGCTATCTCCTGGGCATACGTCCCACAGATCATGGGGGAACCAAGTGATAGGCCAAAAGATAATTGCAGAACTGTATTTGCTGGTGCTGAGGCAATATTCTCTTCCTTTGCCCTGCTTGGATCTGGGTCACAGTCTTGGGTGGTGGTCCTGGGAGGAGGAGCACTGGTATAGCAGAGCTTGTTGAGGCTGTGGAGAGGCAGTCTTCCTCACATTTCTGAGGCAGGTGGCTAGAAAAAGCTCTGACAACAGCTGCACAAAACCCCAGAAATTTGGGACACAGCACTCTCCACTATGGAAGCAGAGTTCTGCCATGGCAAAGAGCTCAAAAGTCAAGTAACTGACTGGCAAGATGAGGAAGCTGAATCAAACTATAGAACCCTTTTTTGATGACAATCAAAACATAGAGCCAGAAGAAGACAACAAAGTCAAAACTCCTGCATCAAAAGCTTCCAAGAAAACTATGAACTGGTCACAGGCCATGGAGAAGCTCAAGAAAGATTTTGAAAGTCAAGTAAGAGAAGTAGAGGGAAAATTGGGAAGAGTAATGAGAATGATGCAAGAAAATCATGAAAAATAAGCCAACAGTTTGCAAAAGGAGATCCCCCCCAATATACTGAAGAAAAGAACACCTTAAAAATTATTCTAACTCAAATGGTAAAAGAGATCCAAAAAGCCAATGAAGGGAAGAATGCCTTAAAAAGCCAAATCTGCCAGATGGAAAAGAAATTTCAAAAGCTCACTGAAGAAAATAATTTCTTCAAAATTAGAGTGGATCAAAAGGAAGCTAATGACTTTCTGAGAAATCAAGATACTATAAAACAGATCCAAATGAATGAAAAAAAAGAAGACAATGTGAAAATATCTCACTGGAGAAAACCACTGACCTGGAGAGAGAATTTTAAAATTATTGAACTACCTGAAAGCCATGATCAAAAAAAGAGCCTAGGCATCATCTTTCAAGAAATTACCAAGGAAAACTGCCCTGTTATTCTTGAACCAGAGAGCAAAATAGAAATTGAAAGCATTCACTGATAGCCTCTTGAAAAAAATCCCCAAAAGAAAACTCCTAGGAATATTATAGCCAAATTCCAGAGTTCCCAGGCCAAGAAGAAAATATTAAAAGCTGTCAGGAAGAAACAATTTGAGTATTGTGGAAACATAATCAAGATAACACAAGATCTAGCAGCTTCTGCATTAAGGGACCGAAGAACTTGGAATATGATATTCTGGAGATCAAAGGAGCAAGGATTAAAATCAAGAATCACCTACCCAGCAAAAATGAGTATAATACTTCAAGGGAAAAAATGAACATTCAGTGAAATAGAGAACTTTCAAGCATTTTTGATGAAAAGACCAGAGCTGAACAGAAAATTTGACTTTCAAATACAACAATCAAGAGAAGCATGAAAAGATAAACAAGAAAAAGAAATCATAAGGAACTTATTAAAGTTGAACTATTTATGTTCCTACATGGAAAGACAATATTCATAACTCATGAGACTTTTCTCAATATGAGAATAGTTAGAGGGAATTTATATGTATATATGTATACATACATATGCATGTATGTATAGATAGGTATATGTCTCTGTATTATATATGTGTGTGTATATGGTTGTATATGTATACATTGACTGCACAGGTTGAGTTGAATGTTAAGGGATGATATCTAAAAAGTACAATTAAGAGTGAGAGAGGAATATATTGAGAGGAAAGAGGGAGAGATAGAATGGGGTGGAATATCTCACATAAAGGAGGTAGGAGAAGACTGTTACAATGGAGGGGAAGAGCAGGAAAGTGAAAGGGAAAGAGTCACCCTTACTCTCATTGGATTTGGCTTAAGGAGGGAATAACACACTCATTTGTGTATCTTGTTCTATAGGAAAGTAGGGGGGAAGGGGAAAAGAGGGGTGCTAGAGGGGAGGGCAAATTGGGGGAGACGGTAGTTAGAAGCAAACACTTTTGAAAAGGGACAGGGTCAAAGGAGAAAATAAAATAAATGGGGGATGGGATGGGATGGAGGGAAGTAATAGTCTTTCACATTATAACTGCTATGGAAATGTTTTGCATAGCTACACATGTATAACCTATATTGAATTTCTTGTCTTCTCAGTGGGTGTGAGTGAGGCAGGAAGAAGAGAGAGAATCTGGAACTCAAAGTTATAAAAACAAGTGTTAAAAAAAAATTGTTACAACCAGGAAAAAAGATATACAGGCACTGGGGTGTAGAAATTCATCTTGCCCTACAAGAAAGTAAGGGGGGTTTGGGGAGGATATAAAAGAGGGAAGATTGGGGCAAGGGGTATTCAGCATGCTTACCAATCTTGGATAGGGGGTGGGGAAGAGATGGAGAAAAAATTTTAGCTCAAAGTCTTGTGGAAATGAATGATGAAAAATAAAAATAAATAAATTAAAAAAATTGGAACTCAAAAAAATAGAAACTATAACCATCTTCACCTAATTTTTATGTTATAATTTTTGTTTGTGTTCTTATATTTGTCAAATACTAGATAACTTCTGGGTACATATTTCTCTCTTGTTTATTCATTGATCTACTTTTAAAAATTGGGCTCCAAGTGTTCTTTTTGTCACTGTCTGGTATCAGGTATACGTCTAGCAGTGGAATCTCTCGGTCAAAGGGTATGACCCTTTTAATAACTTTATTTTCATAGTTCCAAAAAGTTTTTTTAAAATTGCTATATTAATTCATAACACCATCAACAGTGCATTAGTGTCTCCATCTTCCAATAGGCTCTTCGAACTTGATAATTCTGATCTTTTTTTTTTTTTCATCTTTTCCATTTTGCTAGACATGCAGTGAAATCTTAGGGTGATTTGGATGTGTATTTCTCTTATTATTATTGATTTGGAACATAATTTCATTTTGCTATTAATGGTTTGTAAATCTCATTAGAACTTTTTGTTCAAAATTGTATGTATCATATATATGGACCCTTTATTATATATTTGTTATTGGATTTTTGTTATGCACACACACACACAAGTATATATATATATATATATATACCTCTGTGTGTGTGTGTGTGTGTGTGTGTGTGTGTGTGTGTGTATATTTTCCCATTTGGGTCAGTATTATTTTTGTGTATATGCAAAAAATGTTCAATTTCATGAAATAAACATTATGTGGTTTTGTTGTTTTTGTTGTTGTTGCCCATTTCTGAATGAGAATTCATCCCCTACTTATAGCTATGAAAAGTATATAATTTGCTTCTCTTCCAATTTTATTTTAGTGGTATGTTCTTCAAGTCATGTGTCTATTTTGAATTTTTTGCATAATATTGTTCAAGATGTTGATCTAAGCTTAATTTCTGCCAGGCTGCTTTCCAGTTTTGCAAACAATTCTTATCAAACAGGGATTTGTTTCCAAGTAATTTGTGTTAACAGGTTTATTAATGTCCATGCTTTTAGATTCTCCATTGTCTATACTGTTCCATTGAACTACTTCAGTACTTTGAGTACTGCCATTTTTTTTAAATGATTGCTGCTTTAATCTCCTTTCATTACTTCCTTTTCCAATTTACCTTGATATCCTAGATTTTGGTTCTCAAAATAATTTTTCTTATTGTTTCATCAAATCTTTTATCTTTAGTAATTTGATTGCTATACCATTAAAACAGTAATTCTAGCACTATAATTTTCCTTATAATAGCATGGCCTAGTGATAAGAATGAATATGTCTTCATCTATTTGAGTTGTTCTTTATTTCTTTAAGGAATATTTTTTAATCAAATGTAGACAGCTATTTTTGGTGCTTTGGAAGAGTGAGTCTCCAATATTTTATATATTCTGTAGTCACCTGGAATTGTATTTCCTTTTCTATCACTACCTCTTGAATTCTTTAAGAATTATTTTACAGGTTTGCTATAAGTTTCTGTTCATTTTGTAGTTCACAAATGTGGTAAAGCTGTTCATTTTCCCAATTAATCTCTTTGCTGAGAATTTCTAAGTAAGCCATAATATCATCAGCAAATAGGTAGAATTTTTTCTGATCTCTACTTTTATGATTCTAATTCATTTTGGTCTTATTGCTACTCTCAGCACTTCCAAAAGTATATAAAGTAACACGGAGAAGAACAGGCATCCTTCTTTACTCTTGTACTTATTGATAAAATTTCCAGGGATTCCCTGCTGAAAATGACACTATTCACGAAGCTATAAAAAGATTTTTATGTCTATGTTTTAAAGATGTTTTTAGCATAAATGAATGTTATACTTTGTCAAAATCTTTTCCTTCATCTACTGAGATAATTATGTATTTTATGAATGTTTTGTTTTAATATGTTTAAATTATTTGCTTTTCAAATGTTGAACCATTCTTCATAATAAATGATTTCAAAATATTTTTTCATAATATATAACAATTTCTTGGGAGAATTACTATAGTCTGACAGAATTTGTTTAAATTTTTGGAATCAATATCCATTAATGATATTGTTATCTTACTGTCTTTTGTTTTAACTTTCTTTGGTTTGAGTGTTAGGACTATGTATGTCTCAAAAAAGGAATTTGGTGAAGTGATTTTTATGAATCAGTTTTGTAGAATAATTTTTGTAGAATAACAATTCATTGTTCTATAAGAGTTTTATTAGAATTATCTTGTGAATTTTTCAAGGCCAAGATATTTTTCCCCCTAAAACTCTGGTCCCCACCTTGGTAGTTCCTTTACAATTAGTTCTGTTTTCTTTTCTGATTTTGAATAATGAAACTCCCTATGTAGTGTTCTATTAGTTTGGATATTTTATATCCTTGAGGGCATTTCTCTCTTCATTTATGTTATCTATTTTTTGTCAGCATATAACTGTACATAATAGGTTCTGATAATTCTTAAAACGTAATTCTGGTTTTGTTGTGATTTCCCCTTATTAACTTGCTACTTAGCTAAATTAATTCTCTTCTCTCTTTTTAATAAGATTGGGTAGGGGTTTCCTAATTTTGTTAGTCTTTTCAGAAACAGTTTTATTTTACATTACTATATATATAT
>CM053585.1:423983452-424000477 GCA_028646515.1 Pseudochirops corinnae | reverse complement strand
AAATTATTTAATAGATTTAAATAAAACATGTAATGTATAAAATAAGTTTATTTGAATATCTGTGCATATATACATACATATCTACATATTGTTGGTGTAAAAGTAAACATTTATTTTAATAAATTGAAAGACTGTAATGAGGGAGAATATTGCGATATGAATAAAAACTATGAGACATGAATTTTTCAGTGAGAAATATTGAACAAAGGCAATAAAAAGTTATTTATATGAAAAATCTGTGAATTCGCTGTTTACAGGATGCTTATATTGTAGATTTCTTTTGTGCAACCTTGAGATGATCATATTGATATGTTATGCGCACTAATTGGCAGAAAATTGCTTTCCTGAAAAGGAATTTGACATTAGGATTGCAGTAAAGAGAAATTATTCTGGCTAGAGATACCTAAGATAGAGAAAATAAGATGTTGGTGAACAGTGGATAAAAATGTGCTTGCCCCCTCAGTATTCAGGAGTATGTATGTGTAATGGATGCCCTCCTGATTTCAGAGTGAAAGAAAAGAACTGATAAATCAGCAATCATGTGCTATGATAAGTTAAAGATGATAGGATCATAGATCTTATAGCCCTTCCAGTTTAAATCTTTCATTTTACAGATAAGGAAATTGAGTCCCAGGGATATTAAATTACTTTCCCAAAGCCATATAGGTAGAAATCAACAAAGAGTAAGTGTGGTTTAGCAGCTAAAGGGCCAATTCAGGAGTCAGGAAGATGAATGAAAGTCCTTCATCTGATTTATGCCAGTTATATGGCCATGGACAAGTCATTTAACCTCTAAATACTCCCATAAAACACTAAGCCTAAATTATAGTGTAGTTGTTGATTGGCTTTGGCAGAAGTAGTCTTTATATTAAGAATCCCCTATACCAGTGAAACTATAGGTCCTAAAACCAAGTTAAGGAAAGTAATTTCCATATGTTATTTTTAATTATTCCCCCTAAAGAGTTAATTTTATCTGGAAGTTTCTTTAGATAGAGTGATAGGAACAGTGAGATTCTGATTTCTTGAAGGAGTCTTTGGGGAAGTACATGGCATAAGCAGGTTATATGTTGGAATTGCAACTGTTACTTTTAAATTTCAGTTTTTATTTTATTTTTAAAAATCAGAAAATAATACTCCCATGTGCATAAGAGAATATAAAAAAGATGATTCTCTATAAAACTATGAACATCTATTCCATACCTCTTTGTTTTAAGTAGCATATAATCAATTCTATATACTCTTTTCAAAACTATCCTGCTTGCCCATGCTTTCTAATGTTCCTTCTGTTTTCTTCTGTGCATTAAAAAATGAAACAAAACAAATACATTTCAAGTCACCCCTCCCCTTTTTCAGGCATCCTGAAACTTTGGACCTCCTCCTATCAATGGAGAAAGGGGGGGGGGGAACTTTACAATAAGTATAGTCAAGCAAAACAAACAGGTTCTAAAATGTGTTTCTTCCTATACAATGGGTCAACAACCTCTTTCTCAGAAGGTGGGTAACTTGTTTCATCATCATACACTGGAGATATGGTTAGTTGTTATATTAAGAGGATTCATTAGGTGTTTCAACGTTGGCTTCTTTACAATATTGATTTCCTTTTAGAAATTGTTCTAGTTCTACATATTTCAATGTCAATTCATACTCCCCAAGATTCTCTGAAATTGCCTTTCATTATTTCTTATGGCAAAGTAATTTTCCATTACATTCACTTACTATAATTTATTCAACCAATTCCATAATTGTCTAAGAGGCAATCTGACAGTTTCCCTTACCCCACTCCCCACCTTAGATTTAAATGATCTTCTTTTCTTTCTGTAATTTCTGGTCGACTTCTTGAACATTTCTAAGTTGGAAGAAGTCAAATACTATAGTTTCTCATTGAATTTCTTGATCGTTATTCAGGCTGATCTAGTTAATCGATTCATCAAAATTTAGTAATTGCTTATTACATTCCAAGAACTATACTATGCTTCAGAATACAAAGAAAAACAAAAGATAATCACTGCCCTCAAGGATATCACAATCTAATAGAAGAAACAAGGTTGAAACAAATATTTATGACCAAGTTGCCTACAGGAGAAATGAGAAATAATTAACAAAGGAAAAGTACTAGAAATAAGAAGGGTTGGGAAAGGCTTTCTGTAGAAGGTGGGATTTTGGCTGGGACTTGAAGGAAGCTGGGAAAGTCAGGAGGCAAAGATGAAGAAGAACATTCTCGTAATGGGAGATAGCCAGAAAAAAAAAAATAATTCTTGGAGCTGAGAGTTTTAATGTTTTGACCACGGAACAGCAAAGGGGCTAGTGTCATAGAATTGAAGAGTATGTTGGGGAGAGGAGTGTTAAGTTGTGAGAAGATTGTGAAAATAGAGGGTAGGAGGGCTATGCTATCAATGGCTTTAAATGCCAAACATAGCATTACGTGTTTAATTGTACAGTTGATAGGGAGTCCCTGGAATTTATTGAGTATGAGAGTGATATGGTCAGTCTAGTGCTTTTGGAAAATAACTTTGATGACTGAATAGAGAATGGAATGGAATGTGGAGAAAATTGTGGCAAGCAGAACAATCAGCAGGCTGTTGTAATATTCTAGGCATGAGGTAATGAGGGGCTGATAGTGATAGTATGGTAGCATGGTAGGGGGAAGGGACATTCCAGAGATTTTGCAAAGGTGAAATTAATATGCCTTGGCAAAGATTGTATATGGGAGATGACAGTGAAGAGGAAAGATGATGCCTAGGTTGAAATCTAGGGGAAATGTGAGGATGGTGATACCTCAATAGTAATAGGGAAATTTGTAAGGGGGAGGGTTTAAGGGAAAAGATAATTAGTTTGATTTTGGACTTGTTGAATTTAAGATGTCTACTTGGCATCCAGTTAGAGATAGGCAATTAGAGATGCAAAATTAGGGGTTGGCAGAGAGGTCAGGGCTGGATAAGTAGATGTAAGAATCAACAACATAGGGATGATAATTAAATCCAGAGCAAACATCTGGGTTCTTTGGACAAATTGACCACAATGAACAAAGGATCCAATTTAGGCCAGGATGTGGAAAGCACCTGGTCTGGGCTCAAGTAGATGAATAGATACCAGGGGAAATAAAACCTTATGATTGTTATCTGTAGATTCTTTGCAAAGAAGTTGTCCTCAAATCTTCCCTCCTTTCCTCACACATTTTGGGGAAGCACTATTTGGGCACTCATGGGATTAATACCAATAGCTAACATTTATCTAAGACTTAAAATTTTCAATGCACATTAGCATCTTTGATCCTGACAAAAATGCTGTGAGTCTTCTGTTATTATCTCTATTTTACATGTAGGGGAACTGAGGCTGAAGGATATATTTAGCATCACAGTTTCAGAGCGGGGATATAAACCTATGTACTTCTGACTCCAAATCCAGTACCCTTTCTACCTTCCATGTCTTTCTACTGTCCAATGCTGTCATAGTGCCTCCCAAACCCAGCCTTGGGGTAAAGGATGTACCAAGGATTTTTTAAATGACTCAGAAACCTAATAAGACGTGGTTATCAGTCTCCAAAATCTGTGCCCTGACCCTGTCAATTCTAAGTTGATATTTACCTTGAAGAAGGATCAAACCCAAGATTAAGAGTCTTGAATTACGATATAAGGAAGTTTGGCTTAGAGTGTGGGATGCAGGCAGGTGGAAGAAGGTCCAGGTTTCCTGGCCTTTGACATTTTCATGGCAAATTCAGCTTGTGCTGTTCCCAGAGGTCAGTTTAGTCTAAGTAAGAGTTGGAGAGGGAGGCAGAGCCAAGATGGCAGAGTAGAAGCACAAACTTGGAGTGAGTTCCTACTCCAATCACTTCCAATACATGTAAAAAAAAATTACTCTAAACAAATTTTAGAGCTACAGAACCCACAAAGTAACAGAGAGAAAAAAAAAATCTCCCACTGAAGGCAGCCTGAAAGTCCTAAAGGGAAGATCTATCACACTGAGCTGGGAGCTGAGCACAGTCCCCCTTGAGCCATGGTTCTGGCTCCAGGGTGGGCCCAAGCAGATTTCAGGAGAGTGAAACACCAGCAGCTGTGGTGGTTTCCAGACTTCTCAAACCATAAACACCAAAGATAAAGTAAAAGGTCAGTGAGGAACTCTGTTGGAAGAGGGAGGCTAGAAGTAGTGGAGGTGTGGCAGCTGCATATGCCACCACTTGGCTGCCTCAGGGGCTACTGGACTGCAGATCATATGGGGATCAAGCAGCCATTCAGAGGGTAATCACTCTTCCTTTAACCGGCTTGGATCTGGTTTGTGGTCTTGGGTGGTCGTCCTGGGGTAAGTGGCCAGTGGCCCAGAGCTTGTGGGGGCTGCAGAGAGGGCCCCCTCCTAATAGCTCAGGCAGCTGCAAAAGCCCCAGCAATTTGTGACATAGCTCTCTACAATCTGAAAGCAGAGTTATACCATGGCAAAAAGTTCAAAAGTCAAGTAATTGACTGGCAATGTGATCAAGCAGAAGAAGCACAAACAGACCATACAATCCTTTTTTGGGGACAAAAAGGATCAAAGCATGGAACGGGAGGAAGACAATGAAGTCAGAAGTCCTACATCAAAAGCTTCCAAGAAAAATATGAATTAGTTACAGGCCATGGAAGGAGCTCAAGAAAGACTTTAAAAAACAAGTAAGAGAAGTACAGAAAAAATTCAGAAGAGAAATGAGAATGAAGCAAGAAAATCATGAAAAGAAAGTCAATAACCTGACTAAAGAAAATGACACCTTAAAAAATAGACTAACTCAAATGCCAAAAGAGGCCCAAAAAGCCAATGAGGAGAAGAATTCTTAAAAAGCCAAATGTGCCAGATGGAAAAGGAATTTCAAAAACTCACTGAAGAGACTAACTCCTTCAAAATTAGATTGGAGCAAATGAAAGCCAATGACATTATAATAAATCAAGATAGTATAAAACAGATTCAAACAAAGGAAAAAATATAGGCCAATGTGAAATATCTCAATGGAAAAACCACTGACCTGGAAAATAGATTCAGGAGAGATAATTTAAAAATTATTGGACTACCTGAAAGCCATGATCAAAAAAAGAGTGTAGACACCATCTTTCAGGAAATTATCAAGCAAAATTGCTGTGATATTCTAGAACCAGAGGACAAAATAGAAATTGAAAGAATTCACCAATCACCTCTTGTAAAAGATCCCCAGAAGAAAACTCCTAGGAATATTATAGCAAAATACCAGAGTTCCCAGGTAAAGGAGAAAATACTACAAGCAGTCAGGAAGAAACAATTTGAGCATTGTGGAAATACACCCAGAATAACACAAGATCTAGCAACTTCTATGTTAAAGAATCAAAGGGCTTAGAATATGATATTCCAGAGGTCAAAGGAGCTAGGACTAGAACCAAGAATCACCTACCCTGCAAAACTAAGTATAACGTTTCAGGGGAAAATATGGTAATTCAATGAAATGGACGATTTTTATGAATTCTTGATGAAAAAACCAGAGTTGAACTGAAAATTTGACTTTCAAAGCAAGAGAAACATGAGAAGGTAAACAAAAGAAAAAGAAATCATAAGGAACTTACTAAAGTTGAACTACTTCCATTCCTACATGGAAAAACAATAATTGTAACACAGAAGACTTTTCTCAGTATGATAGTTGAAGGGAATGTATATGTGTGTGTGTGTGTATATATATATATACATATATATGTATGTATAGGAGGGTGTATGTGTATATAAATATATGTGTGAGTGTCTACATATGTATGTACATGTATACATAGAGCACAGGATGAATTGAATATGAAGAGATATCTAAAAAAATAAAACTAAGAGGTGAGAGAAGAATTTATTGGGAGAAGGATAAAGGGAGATACAGATCAGGGTAAATTAGCTCATCTAAAAAGAGGTAAGAGAACACTGTTACAATGGAGGGGAACAGCAGGAAGGTGAAAGGGAATGGGTCAACCTTACTCTCATTCAATTTGGCTTAAGGAATATCATAATACCCAATTGTGTATCTTACTCTACAGGAAAATGGGGGGAAGGGGATAAGAGAGGGGATGATAGAAGGGAGGGCAGATTAGAGGAGAGGGTAGTAAGAAGCAAACACTTTTGAAAAGGGATAGGGTCAAAGGAGAAAATAGAATAATTGGGGGGTGGGATAGGATGGAGGGAAATATAATTAGTCTTTCACAATATAACTAGTCTGGAAATGTTTTGTGCAACTACACATGTACAACCTATATTGAATTGCTTCTCCTCCCACTGGGGGTGGGTGAGGAGGGAAGAAGGGAAAAAAATGTGGAACTCAAGGTTCTAAAAACAACTGCTTAGGGACCAGGGGGGCAGAGTCAAGATGGCAGTGTAGAAGCAGGAAACTCCATGGCTTCCCCCATAATCACCTCAAATACCTATAATATATGACTAAACAAATTTTAGAGCTCCAGAATCCACAAAGTGGCAGAGAAACAAAGGTCTCACTGAAGGCAGCCTGACAGGGGGACAGGAAGAGTTCATCTCAGCATGCTGGGAGCTGAGACCAGCCCCATATGAACCTAAGGTTTTAGGCCTAAGGTGGCCCAGATCAGCCTTGGCGGAAGCATTTGGGAGAGTGGATCACCTGCAGCTGTGGTGGTTTCCAGAATTATCAACCCATAAATGCCAAAGACAAAGTAAAAGGTCAGTGGAACTTGGCTGGATATGGGGGGATGGAGGAGCAAGTCTGGCCCTCTACCACCAGAGCCAGAAGAGGTGGAAGTGGTGGGGCTGCAGCTACCTCCACATGCTGCTTCAGAGCTCCTGGCCTGTAGATTGCAGCAGGGCCACACAAACATTCAGAGGCTAAGTGCTCTTGCCTTAACCTGCCTGGATCAGGAATGTGGTCTTGGATGGTGGTCTTGAGGTGTGTGACCAGTGAGCCAAATGTGGTGGGGGGCTGTAGAGACAGTGGCCTCTTAATAGCTCTGGCAGCTGCAAAAATCCCAGCAATTTGGGACAAAGCTCTCCCCTCTGGAAGCAGAGTCCCACTGGGGTGAAGAGCTCAAAAGTAAAGTAATTGACTGGCAACATGGGTAGCCAAAAGAAGCAAAGCAAGCACAGCCATCCAACTTTAGATTCATTTTTTGGGGACAAAAAGGATCAAACCATGGAATGGGAGGAAGACAATACAGTCAGAACTCCTGCAGCAAAAGCTTTCAAGAAAAATATGAACTGGTTACAGGCCATAGAGGAGCTTTAGAATGATTTGGAAAACCAAATAAGTGGAGGAAAAATTGGGAAGAGAAATGAGACTGATGCAACAAAATCATGAAAAGAGTCAACAACCTGACTGAAGGAAACAACATCTTAAAAAATAGACTAACTCAAATGACAAAAGAGGCCCAAAAAGCCAATGAAGAGAAGAATGCCTTAAAAAGCCAAGTTTGCCAGATGGAAAAAGAATCTCAAAAGGTCACTGAAGAGAATAATTCCTTCAGAATTAGATTGGAGCAAATGGAAGTGAATGACTTTATGAGAGATCAAGATACTACCAAACAGATCCAAACAAATGAAAAAAAAATTGAAGGCAATGGGAAATATCTCCTTGAAAAAACCACTGACATGGAAAATAGATCCAGGTGAGACAACTTAAAAATTATTGGACTACCTGAGGGTCATGATAAAAAAGAGAACCTAGAAATCATCCTTCAAGAAATTCTCAAGGAAAATTGTCCTGATATTTTAGACAAAATAGGACTTGAAAGAATTTACTGATCTCCTCTTGAAAAAGATCCCAAAAAGAAAACTCTTAGGAATGTTATAGCCAGGTTCTGGAATTCTCAGATCAAAGAGAAAATATTACAAGCTACCAAGAAGAAGCAATTTGAATACTGTGGAAACATAATCAGGATAACCAAGGATCTAGCAGCTTCTATATTAAGAGACTGAAGGGCCTGGAATATGAGATTCCTGAGATCAAAGGAGCTAAGATTAAAACTGAGAATCACTTACCCAGTAAAACTGAGTATAATGTTTCAGGGGAAAATATGGTCATTCAATGAGGTGGAGGACTGTCAAGCATTCTTGATGAAAAAACCAGAGCTGAATAGAAAGTTTGACATTCAAATACAAGAAGCATGAGAAGGTAAACAGGGAAAAGAAATCAGAAGGAACTTATCAAAGTTAAACTATTTACATGCCTACATGGAAAAATTATAATTGTAACTCATGAAACTTTTCTTAGTATGAGGATAGTTGAAGGGAATATAAATGAATGTATATGTATACATATGCATATATCTATATGCATGGGTATATATGTATATGAATGTGAATGTGTGTATATGTGTACAGGTATACACAGGCAGAGGGCACAGGATCAACTGCATGAGAAGGAATGATATTTAAAAGGTGAAATTGGGAGGTGAGAGAGGAATATAATGAGAGGAGACAGGGAGAAACAGAATGGGGTAAATTATCTCATATAGAAGAGGCAAGGGATTACTTCCAATGGAGGGGAAGAACAGGAAGGCAAAAGGGAATGGCTCAACCTTACTCTCATTGAATTTGGCTTCGGGAGAGAATGACACACTCTAAATTGGGCATCTTGGCCTTCAGGAGAGTAAATGGGGAGGGGATGAGAGGCGGGGATGATAGAGGGGAGGGCAGGTCAAGGGGAGGGTTGTTAGAAGCACATATTTTTCTAAAGGGACAGGGACAAAGTAGAGAATAGAACAAGTGGGGGGTGGGATAGGATGGAGGGAAATATAGTCAGCTTTCACAATATGTCCATTGTGGAGATGTTTTGCATAACTAAACATATTTGGCCTGTATTGAATTGCTTTTCTTCCCAATTGGAGTGGGTGACGAGGGAGTAAGGCAAAGAATCTAGAATTTAAAGTTTTAAAACCAAATGTTTAAATATATCTATATCTATATCTATATCTATCTATCTATCTATCTATCTATCTATCTATCTAATTATTATTATTATTTACATGCAACTGGAAAATAAGGTTTACAGGCACCGGGGTAGGGAGATCTATCTTGCCCTACCGGAAAGTCAGAGGGGTGATGGGGGAGGATTTAGGAGAAAGCAGATTGGGGGAAGGAATAGACAGTGGGATTGCTGTTTTGGAATGGTGGGTAGAGAAAAGATGGGGAGAAAATTTGTAACTCAGAATCTTCTGGAAATGAATGATGTAAACTAAAAATATTAAATAAATAAATTTTAAAAAAAGCTGATGTTAAAAAAAACACAAATGCTTAAAAAATATTTTTTTTTACAGGCAACTGGGAAATAAGATATATAAGCACTGGGGTATAGAAATCCATCTTGCCCTACTAGAAAGTTAGGGGGCAAATGGTGGAGGATATAAGAGAGAACAGATTGGGGGAAGGGGTATTCAGTAGGCTTGCTATATTGGAGTGGGGGTAGATGAAAGATGGGAAGAAAAATTTGTAACTCAAAATCTGGTGGAAATGAGTGTTGATAACTAAAAAGAAATTAATAAGTTAAAGAGGGAAAAAAAAGAGTGGGAAAGGGCTATAAAAAAAGAAAAGAGTATCCTACTTTGTCATCTATTTGCAGTTGGGTGTGGGTATGGGAGGGATTGGGACTGGCTTTCATGTGCTCTCCAGACTGGAAGTGGCTGTGATTAGTGATACCTTGTTTTTAGTGATGATTGATTTCCTACAGAGGACTATTGGAAGCCTGTAGTGTTAGGGACGGAAGCAAAAGGATAATCGGCCATAGCTGCATCCATGTTTAACAGACTTGCCTAAGGTTTTAGAAAAGTACCTTTTCTAAGAGTGCTTGTACCTACAGTGTCTTATCAATTCACTTTACTTTTTGGATCTAGTGTATGTGCTCTACAATTATCTGAAACCCTGCAGACTCACTACTTCCCTCCTCCAGGATCTGAGGAAAGATTGGTACTGAGAAAAGATTAATGATCATCCAAGATATTCAAAATTCTAATAATGATATCTTCTATGGATGCCATGAGTGGGTGAACAGGTGCTTTCTTCCCCGTCATCCCCACCCTCATTGGTAATAGGTTAATTGACCAACAACTTTATCTGTATCCGACCTAAAAAGAAATAGTAGGTGAAGTATTATAATAGGACCTGGGTCCTTATATTGATGATGCACTTTTCCTCCCCCCCCACCTTGTATCTACAGTTAGGCATACTCTTAGATATAACCATAACTAGATACAAGTGAAGAATTGTTTTAATTGTAGAGATAAGGGGTGCCTCCTTGAGAAATAATGCTGTTCGTATCTCCTACCTGGAGAGATTTTTATTTTGGTGGGTAGGGAGAGGGAATCTGAATTTTCAATTTCATTAGGTAGGGAATTCTGTGTGAATATCTATAAGTCAATCAATAAGCATTTATCAAGTGTCTATTATATATTAATCACTGTGACAGGAGCTGAGAATTCAGGGACAAAAATGAAACAGCAATTAACTTCAGGGAGATTATATTCTAGTGGTCAAGGTAATATTTTCATGTACACATATATACATAGAAGTATATGAAAAATATAGGAACAGGACCTCTGATTTCCCTTATAAACTAAACTCCCAAAGAGAAAATTTCCCTCGTCAATGCAGGCAAACAACTTCTTTGCAACAGATAATCTTTAAGAGTTGCTCAGCTCACTGAATGGTTAGATGACATGATCATTTTACAGCTAGTGAATGAATGGCAATGAAGGAACTTGGACTCAGATCTTCTTGGCTGTAAGGTCAGCTCTTGATGCATTATGCCTCTCATTCTACAACACACGCACATACACACACACGCACACACACACACACACACACACACACACATACACACACCAAAGTAATTTAATGTAGAAGGTGGAGTTTGAGCTGAACCTTGAAAGAAACTAGGGATTTGATGAGGCAGAGGTGAAGAGGGAGTGAATTCAAGGAAGAAGTTCCAATCTATATGAAGGCATGGAGATTGGAGATAAAGTGTCCTGTGTGAAAAACAATAAAAAGTTTAATTTTGCTGTATAAAAGAGTTCATGAAGGGGATCAACATATAATTAGGCTGGATAGGTTAAATTGGAGCCAGGTTGTGAAGGGTTTTAAATGCTAAAGAGAGGAATAATAGGTAGATATAGGATTTCATGAATACAGGAATGACATGGATAGATGGCTGCTTTAGGAGTCTAACTTTGGTAACTGAGTGGTTGCTGTGGAAAGTGACTTGAGGCAGAAACCACTTAGAAAGCTCCTGCAATAGCACACCAATGTAGATCATCAACCTGTCTATTTCTTATAAGATTTAAAAATAGTTTTTGTAGGATAAACTTAAGAAACATGAACATTCCAAAATATGCAGAAAAATAAAGAAGATCTGACATAAAATGAGAAATTGTTACCTAGAGTTTTATAACTTATATAGTCTTAGAGCATTGCCTAAGGATGCTGAGATGTTAAATGACTTACCTGTGAACACATAGTATGTGTTAGAGGCAGGATTCAACTCCAAATTTTTCACACTCCAAGGTTGGCCCACTATTAAATTTGCCACAGGCACTCAACTCACTATCCAATTTGATATAGTCCTCTCCCCAAATTAACATGAAACACTCCCCACCCCCTGCCATGCACACATACACAATGCATTTACTCCTATGTATCTTTGAGCTAGACCTTCCAAGTGGGAATTCCCATTCATGTTCACCATCCAGATTGCCATGTTATTAATCTTTAATATCTTTTCTCAAGTAGGTTATGACAGTCCTTAACAAATATCTGAATATTAGACCAGGTGAGCAGAGCTACAGCTGAGCACAGAGGCTAGCTGGTAGACTGGATAGAATGCTGCACCTGGAGTCAGGAAAATAAGTTCAAATCCAGCCTTACATACTTGTTTGGGCAAGTCACTTAACTTTTCTTCGTATCACATCAACTTCCACAACCATACAGTAGGGATAATTATAGCACCTACTTCACAGGGTTTTGAGGCTCAAATGAAATAATATTTGTAAAGTACTTAGCACATAGTAAGCATTATATTTATTATTCAGCTCCTTTATTTGTAAATATGTTAGCAATGAATAATAGCATAATCTAAGATTTGATATACATTGCATGTGTATGTATGTGTGCATATGCGTGTTTGTGCACGTGTGTTCAGAGTTCTGGAGGAGAGAGAAGAGTGTGCAGTTCTGAACCCACCTGGATTTGGAATAATTCACGGAGTACTGTAAACACTTATGAAAATGGCAAGTATACTCTCTTTGGAGAAAAGTTATGAACAATGGCACTCTCCAGCATATGCCAAAAAATCATTTAGAGAGGGGAAAATATCCTTTTCAAAGAAAACCAGACATGGAATTTGTAAATTGCAGTACTTAAGAATGATCTTAACAATATGTAACCTGTACAGCATTTCCTGATGAGAACAAGCTCTGCTTTGTATTTATTGTTCCATTTAGACATTAATTCTCGATTTCACACATTGAGAATTCACTATGAAAAACCATTTGCTAACTTTGAGGAAGGAAAAAAAAATCACCACCCACCTTACCTGACATTTAATTTGCTTTTAAAAACGACAAGACTTGAGATCATGCTCTCTTGGGACCATTCTCTGCTTTAGAAATGACTTTACTTTAAAACAAAAGATACATTATCTCAGGACTATAAAGTATTAAAAGAGATTGTAAGAATAAGAAAAAAACTAGCTAGGATTAGCTTCTCTTGTAATAGCACATTGCACAATATTTTCAAGTTAAGTCATATTATACTGTATTGAACTTTCGGGTTTATTGATTTTCTGTATGTTCTTGTTAGGATGGCGTAATAGCTGTTCAAGAAAGCCCCAAATGGAAAAAACAAAAACAAGAACAAAAATAAAAACAAACAGGAAAAAAAACTAAGGTCAGAGAAAGTAATTCTTAAAGCAATACTAATTAAGCAGTCTTATCCTGGGAACTGTGACATTCCATGTTACATTAACTCCCTGTGGTTTTTCTGGAGGTTACTCTAACCGAGTGATTCTCAAAGTGTGGTCTGTTTGCCCAGTAGGAGTCCATGAGATCCTGTCAGGGGGTCCGCACAATAGTCACACTATTTGCACAACAATACTAAAGTACTGTTAGCCTATTAAAATGCTTCTCCCTTTTCCATCTACTCTGAGGCCTAATTTTCTACATATATTTCACCAAAGTAGCATATCATAACACACTGAATGCAAAAGTAGATATTAGAATCTAGCCTGCCCTCCATTAAACTAAACATATAATAGATTCAATAAAAATGATGTAAAACAATGCTATTCTGTTCACTATTTTTTTTTGTTTGGGAAATCATAGTTGTTTTCCGTAAAATATGTTATTTATGTTAGCATCTAATCAGTTCATTATTATTTTATTATTTTAAAATGAATTACTAAATATTCCTAAAATTCATCAGTTTTTATTTCTTATATGGTAAATATAAATAGATATGACCTGTATAAATAAGACATTTGGAGTCCTAAGTAATTTTTAAAATGAAAAGACACTCTGAGACAAAGTTTGAGGACTGCTCTAACCATTTGTTGCAATTGGAAATATAACTTCAAAAAAGGTGGTCTAACATTCTCAGTGTATTAGCAAGAAGCTAGGTTGTGTGTGTGTGTGTGTGTGTGTTTGTGTGTGTGTGTTTGGTTTGATTATTTTTGGTAACTTATAATAAAACCCTTATACTCATGTTAGAACTTCAGAAATTACTTTATCATACCTAATTGGACTTTTTTTGAAAGGAACATACAGATTATTGGTTATCCTACTCTCTAATTAAGAGTGAAGCGAGATATAGTGCAGGGGCACAGAGCCAAGATGGCAGCATAGAAGAAGGAAAACTCTGCAGCTCCCAAATAGCCACCTCAAATACCCATAAAATATGACTCTAAACAAATTTTAGAGCTCCAGAACTCATGAAAGTAAAACATATCTCTTCCCACTGAACGCAGCTTTGCAGGCAAGACAGGAATGACTAATCAACAATCTGATAGGTTTTAAGGGTCAGAGCTGGGATCAAACTAAGGTTTCCTGACTTCAAGTCTATAGCTTGTATATAGTATATACAAGTACATAACTTGTATATATACAAATATATAACTATAGCCTGATGGTTCTCTAAAGTGTTCAGATGATGGACAGGGAAAATCTGGTTTAAGAAATCCCTTCATTCAGAGGTCAAATAATAGAATTAAATGAATATTTGTTCCAGGTTATTTCAAGAATGACCATAATTATTCTATGAATGACCATATTTTCCCTGAAACATTATACTCAGTTTTGCTGGGTAGGTGATTCTGGGTTTTAATCCTAGCTCCTTTGACCTCCAGAATATCATATTCCAAGCCCTTTGATCCCTTAATGTAAAAGCTTCTAGGTCAGTGGTTCTCAACCTGTAGGTTGTGACCCCTTTGGGGTCAAGCAACCCTTTCGCAGAGGTCACAGGGGTCACCCAGAAAACACATATTTCTGATGGTCTTAGGAATCCCCTCTATCTATATCCAGGCAGTTCCATCCACATGCAGACACGTCCACATATGATTATTAAAAGGTTGTGGTATTAGGAAGGTTGAGAACCACTGTTCTAGGTCTTGTGTTATCCTGATTGTGTTTCCACAAAGCTCAAACTGTTTCTTCCTGACTGCTTGCAGTATTTTCTCCTTGATCTGGGAACTTTGGAATTTGGCTACAATATTCCTAGGAGTTTTCTTCTGGGGATCTTTTTCCAGAGGTGATCAGTGAATTCTTTCAATTTCTATTTTGCCCTCTGGTTCTAGAATATCAGGGCAGTTTTGTGATAATTTCTTGAAAGATGTTGTCTAGACTCTTTTTTTTTTTTTGATCATGGCTTTCAGGTGGACCAATAATTTTTAAATGATCTCTCCTGGATCTATTTTCCAGGTCAGTAGCTTTTCCAATGAGATATTTCACATTGCCTTTTATTTTTTTCATTTGTTTGGATCTGTTTTATAGTATCTCAACTTCTCATAAAGTCATTAGCTTCCAATTGCTCCAATCTAATTTTGAAGGAATTATTCTCTGCCATGAGTTTTTGAAATTCATTTTCTATCCATCAAATTTAGTTTTTTAAGGCATTCTTCTCCTCATTGGCTTTTTTGGCCTCTTTTGCCATTCGAGTTAATCTGTTTTTTAAGGTGTTACTTTCTGCAGTCAGGTTGTTGACTGTCTTTTCATGATTTGCTTGCATCATTCTCATTTCTCTTCCCATTTTTTCCTCCACTTCTCTTACTTGATTTTCAAAATCCTTCTTGAGTTCCTCCATGGCCTGTAATCAGTTCATATTTTTCTTGGCTTTTGGCACAGGAGTTCTGACTGCATTGTCTTCCTCCCACTTAATGCTTTGGTACTTTTTGTCCCCAACAAGGAATCCAAAGTTGCATTTCTGTGCTTGCTTTGCTTCCTTTGCTTGCTCACATTGCCAGTCAATTATTGGACTTTTGAGCTATTTGACACAGTAGAACTCTGCTTCCAGAGGGGAGAGCTTTGTCCCAAATCACTGGGGTTTTCACAGCTGCTTGAGCTATTTGGAGGGTACCATCTCTACAGCCCCCACAAGCTATGGCTCCCTGGTCACACACCCCAGGACCACCATCCAAGACCGTGATCCAGATCCAGGCAGGTTAAGGCAAGAGTGATTGCTCTCTGAATGGCTACTTGATCCCTCTATGATCTGAAGGCCAGGGGCTCTGAAGAAGCCACATGGAGGTGGCTGCATGGCTACAGGGCCTCTGCTGCTTTTGCTCCATTGGCAGGGGCTGGACCCCACTTTCTCTACCCCGCCTCCTATTCCTACAGAGTTCTTCACTGACCTTTTACTTTGTCTTTGGCATTTATGGGTTGGTATTTCTTGAAACTGCCACAGCTGCTGGTGATCCACTCTCCAGAACACTGTAGCCACTGCTGGTAGGGGCCACCATGGGGCTAAAACCTCAGGCTCACACAGGGCTGGGGTCTGCTCCCTAATGGACCCTTCCTGCTGATCTGCTGGGCTGTCTTCAGCAGAAGATTTGTTTCTCTCTGTCACTTTGTGGGTTTTGTAGCTCTAAATATTCTTTAAAGTCATATTTTATAGGTATTTGAGGTGGTTATGGGGGGAGCTCATGGAGTTTGCCTGCTTCTATACCACCATCTTGCCTCCCTGGCTTGTACCCTTTTCAAGTTAAATAATTTACCTTCAGCATGTAGCTGACCTTGATGCCATTTTCAGCCTTGTTGAAGGCATCTGACAACACCACTAAAAATATCATACTATAAAGCATGGCAGCAAGGACACAGTCCTACTTCCCTGCTATATCTGATAGTCTGTGCCTACTCTGGCATTAATGTTACCCAGAATTACAAGCTTGTCCTCTTGCAGCACATTGATGATAAAGGTCTAAGTCTTCATACAATCTTTCTTTGATTTCATTGAGATTTATGATGATGGGGACTTTTGTGCTGATGAGGCACTTTTCTGCAAGTGGCAATCAAATTGTCATGAACCTCCAGTTCACTCTTTTGGGGAGACATACAAGATTATTAACTAGCTTAGAGCTGATTGAAAAACTTCTACCAGTTCACTGTACTCCTCAGCAGGGCAGCCACTCCAGAAAAATGTATATCCATTTCCACCTTGAGTAAACCAACCTTGATTTGTCAGTTTTCTTTCACTCAGGGGTGCTATTTAGATGTGATACCTGCTGAGTTCTCTTGCAACAAGAGCTGTTCCTCTCTCAGGTCAACTGGATTTTTGTGTTGTCTGTGACCATGTATACAGTTCATGTACCAATGGTGAGTTGAATTATCTTTACAAAAGTTTTTGTGCAATTCTTTGCATGTATTTTGACTGTAGGGTAAGATTCCTACCTGCAGTGGTAAGCAACCCAAGATTAGGTGAAGTAAAAAAAATATTGGGGATACCTCTTCTTCATGTCAGGCAGGGAGCAGCACAGTTTTTAAAAAGGCCCAGCTTTGTAACAGAATTTGAGATCTGGTATGGCTAGGTCACCTTTCCTTCATATATACATATATGTATATATGT
>CM053585.1:423960015-423983352 GCA_028646515.1 Pseudochirops corinnae | reverse complement strand
AAACGTGTTTTATAATTGTGTTTATATAGTTCCTGGGTTTGTTTTGGCAAGTAGACTTCCAGATATTTTATAATGTCCACTTTTATTTTAAATAGAATTTCTGTCTCTTGCTGTGGGATTTTGTTAGTAATATGTAGAAATGACAATTTATGAATGCATATTTTATATTCTGCAACTTTGTTAAGTTGCTAATTATTTCAAGTAGTTTTTTAGTTATTCTCTAGGATTCTCTACGTATACCATCATATCTTTTGCATTTTGTTCTCTCATTTTCCTATTCTAAATCCTTCAATTAGTTTCTGTTCTCTTATTGCTATATAGCTAACTTTTCTAGGGCAATATGGAATAAGAGGGGTAATAATGGGCATCCTTGAAACAATCTGGTATGGGCTAAGAAATTGATTGGTGTATCAGTGGGATATGTTAGATACGCAATACATAGTAAAATGGCCATAGTAATCTAATATTTGACAAACACAAAGACCCAAGCTTTTGGGGCAGGAACTCACTATTTCACAAAAACTGTGTGGAAAACTAGAAAATAGTATGCCAGAAACTAGATATATACCAATATCTTATACTATCTATCAAAATAAGGTCAAATGAGTACATGATTTAAATATAAAGGATGATACCATAAACAAATTTCAAGAACAAGGAATAATTTACCTTTTAGATCTGTGGCTGTGGGAAGAATTCATGACTGAAGAAGAGAAAGAGAACATTATGAAGTATAAAATGGATCATTTTGATTTTATATATACATATATATATATATTTCTTTTTTTGCACAAGCAAAGCCAATGTAACCAAGATTAGAAGTAAAGCAAAAATTTGGGATTTTTTTTCAGCAAGTATCTCTGATAAATGCCTCATTTCTCAAATATAGGGAGAATGGAGTCAAATTTTTAAGAATATGAATGAGTTCCCAACTGATAAATGGTCAAATGATATGAACAAGCAGTTTTCAGATAAATCAAAGCTATTTATAATCATATGAGGATATTCTCTAAATCACTGTTGCTTAGAGAAATGCAAATTAAAACAACTCCGAAGTACTACCTCATGCTTATTAGATTGGATAATATAACAGAAAAGGAAAATGGCAAATACTGGGGGGATGTGGGAAAATTGAGACACTGATACACTGTTGGTGGAATTGTAGACTGATTCAACCATTCTGGAGAGTAATTTGAAATTATGCCCCAAAGTTTATAAAACTATACATACCCTTGGATCCAGCAATCCCACTATTAGGTCTGTATCCTTAAGTGATTTTTTTTTTAAAGGGAAAGGGACCTATATTACAAAAGTATTTGTAGCAGTTCTTCTTGTGGTAGCAAAGAATTGGAAATTGGAAGGCCTATACATGGTTTGTTTTATGATTGTAATGAAATGATATTGTGATGTAAGAAATAAGGAGCAGGATGATTTCAGAAAAACCTTGAAAGACTTACCTGAACAAAGTGAAGTAAGCAGAACTAGGAGAACATCATATATGATAACAGCAGTAATATATGAAGATGAATTATGAAAGATTTAGCTACTCTGATCAATACAATAATCCATGAGAATTTCAAAGGACTTACAATGAAAAATGAAAAATGCTATCTGTCTCCATAGAAAGAACTGACTAAGTCTGAATACAGGTCAAAGCATACTATTTTTTTTTACTTTCTTTGTTTTTTGGGTGGGGGGAGGGGTGTGTGTGTTTTCTTTTACAACATGGCTAATATGGAATATGGAAACATGTTTTACATGATTCCATATATATAACTAATATCAAATTGCTTACTTTCTCAAGGATGAGGGAGGTAAGAAAGGGAGGGAGAGATTTTTTAACTCAAAAATTAAAAAAAATTAATGTTAAAAATTGTTTTTACATGTAATTGGGGGAAAATGCTCAAAAAAATTCTGCTCAGATAGCCACATGGCTGCCAAATTCCATTGTTGCTTCAATGTAGTGAGAGGGTGACTCTATGCCCTGGATTATGCATGCATATATGCAAACGTGTGTGTGTATATACACATACATGTATGTATATATGGAGGGTGAGAGACAGAGACAGAGGAAGAGAGACAGAGAGAGAGGAACAGAGGGAGAGATAGAGGAGAGAGACACACACACACACACATACACAGAGAGTGAGAGAGAAAGAGAGGAAGAGATTTTATGTGGGTGTGTGTATATATGTATGTACCCACATGCATATATCTGTAATATAGGTATAAGTATTTACTTTGCCTAATAACATAATTGTAACTCTGTCTTTTCTAGATTCACCTTATGCACAGTAAATTTTATTCCAGCCCTTCATTTTTACTCTGTGTATATCTTTGGTTTGTATGTGTTTTTCTTGTAAACAACAGATTGTAAGGCTTTGTTTTCTTTTCTAATGACTTTTTTATTAGATTGTTTAAACCATTTAGATGATATGATCTTGGTTTATATTTTCTTCCATTTTCCTCTAGTATTTGATTGTTTTTTCCCCCTAAATTAGAATTTTTCCTCTTTGTTAGCACAATACTTTCCTCTTAAGCTCTTTTGGCTCAATCTATTTTAAGACAAACTTGTTCCTAACAACTCTCTGCCTGTCACTTTCGCATCTCTCTTTTCACCCCTTATGGGTTACCTCTTCTTTTAGCTTTGGAGTTTTGTGTGACTTATTGCTTTTTCTTTCTTCCTTTTTTCTAGTTATTTACATTTTCTCCTCTTTTTTTCACCTTTTGTTTAGTCAAATAAAATTGTTCTCACTCATTTCCCCACTTACTTTTGTTCCTTAGTTTTAAGAATTTTATTTTCTGAGCATTTTTCTGGACAAGATTTCTCTCCTCTTAATTTTCTTTCCTTTGTGTTCATTCTATACTTTTATTCTTTGATTCATGGTCTTTATACTTTCTTAGTCATTCTTTAGTCTCTGTATTCCTCACAGACTTACAAATTATAAGGTACCTCTTTTGTATTCCCTCTTCCAACTAGTTTATATATTTTTTCCTTATAGATTTTGCCCACTTGCCCCTCCTCTCTCTTCTGTGCCTATTGATTTATGATGGATTTTTTCTATGTGTCTTTGCAGTCCATTATTAAACTTTTACCTTTCTCATATTTATTTTTCCACTTTGCCATGAATTTTTTCCCTGGATATATATGCCTTTCCACTTTTCTGGGTGTCTGTTGTCTCTAGAACTTCTGATTCCCCTTCTCCTGAGGCAGGATGGGTGATCCCTCTATATACCAAAAGGCCTTCATATTATATTGATTGTAAGATCCTCTTCTTTCCTTATAGAATATCTCATTTTCCACATAGGAATGGTTATCACTGAAACTATCCAACTACTGAAACCAGATTTACTCCTCATTTCACTCAGTTTTATTCCTTCTCTTTGGCTCTTCACCCATTCTCCTCTAAGTTCTTTTTTTTTTTTTCTGAAAGATGACAGGAGTTATTTTCCTTCTTTGATACCCTTTGACTTAATTTTTTAAAAAGATAACGTTTGATTTAATTAGGGAAGATCACACATTTTTTTCTTTCCTCTTCTCACTCATTCCATTTTCATATATCCTGCCATTCTGTAGACCCACAAAGCATTTACTTACTTGTACGTGAGGTACTGTGAGGTTTTGTACATGATATTTCTGGCCTACTTCTCTACCGTCACTCTTATAGGCTTTTAATTTTGTATGTGATCTTTTAATTATTAATTATTTCTCCACTGTTATTTTGTTGTTGTCCTTGGTTGCTCCATTTGTTTACCTTTTCTATTGTCATTATCTGTAGTATTTAAAAGCAAATACATAATTTGTTCATGTTTGTTTTTCTTTATAGGAATACTTCTAATTCCTTTTTTTAAAAAAATGAAATTAATCATTTTTTTTTCTTTAATGGTTAGGTTAACCCACCTTCGGTTCCACTTCAAGCTCCTTTGCTCTTCATAACACATTATTCTGTTCCTTTCTGTGGTTTCTGGTGGGTGAAGAATAGTCTTGTATTACTTCAATTAACTTTCCTTTTTGTTTGAAGGTCTCTCTCCTGGTTGGTAGAAGAATTTATTCTTTGTTGCTGGAACTGCTAAATTAAACTGCTAGGGGTTTTGGAATTTGCACCATGAGGTTTTTCGTTTGTTTGTTTTTTGATGTAGAAGTAATCATTGGATTCTTTTGATTGGCATTTTTTTCTGCACTTAGAAGTTCTGGGTAGTTACTCTATATTATTTCTTGCAATATAGTATTCAGGTTTTTTTTTAATTTATCATGTTCTTTTTGGGAAGTCATACCTGTTGATATCTTTAAATTGGCTCTATGAATCCTTTCTTCAAAATCAACATATTTTGCTTGTGTGGAAATGACAATTTCTTTCTTTTTCTTTTCTTTTATGCTTTCTTTTAATTTTAATTGATTTTTTCTTTTCTTCCTCAGAATTTTTCTTCACTTCTGTGTATTTGAATTCCCAGTAATTCTTTTTTTATAAAATTTTTTGGAGAGAGTTGTCACACTGGATTCAACATTTATATTTTTCCAGTTATTTTTACTGTATAGGACATAAATTGTACTTTAAGAATTCTTATTTCTCTTTTAAACTATACACTTTTGGGGATATCAGGCTCCTCTGCCTCATCAGGTATATATGAATTTTCCTTTGTCCTGCTATATTTATTTATACAAAGCTGCATTCATTCAACTAATCTGGAGGCCATATTCCCTTCTGTTATTAATATCTTTCTTGCTGGTCGATCTACATAGGTTCAAGATTTTTAACTGGATGTTATTCCTCTTGAGATTTTTGGCAATTTCATGCTTTTCTCCTTATATTCCCCTATTATTCATTTTCTAATTCCCTACCCCTTGATAGTGGTTTCTCTGAGGTCTTGGGTCTTAAAGCTGTCTCAATCTATTCTCAAGCTGGGAAATTTAAGTTTCTCCAGCTTAGCTTCATTCTCTGCCTCCTATCACTTCTAGGAGAACAGAATGGGCCTCAACTTGATCCTGGACACTTTTTCCTCAGGCTTAGTGGAGTATCACACAGAAACATACACAGGTATCCATTCCCATTTCCTTCTATTCTTCAGTTCTCTGGCTGAGCTCTGTTGTAGCACACAATGCTACTATAGCTGTTGCCCCATCCAGACCAAGTTTTTGCCTTTTGGTTTTGATTCACTGGCTAGGGAGAGTAAAGTTGAGTTCTGTTGAACACCTGTAGGTTGATTTGAGTAATACTGTTAGAAATTCATGTGTGATGGGATAGGAATTGCTGGGTGAGTGTGCTAGGGGTAGAAAATTTTCTTTCCTGCTATTAGTTCATTGAGTTTTTACTTTGCTAGGGTTCTTGTTATCCTAAACACTTGATATCAGAGACAAATGAAACTTCTTTATGTCTTGAGCATAATTCCTATTTGCAAAAGTTTGAGGTACAATGAGCATTACAGAAAGTGTCTAGTCTTCCATCTTGTTGGTTCAATGACCTAGAAGACTCCATGACAGATAGATAAATAAATGTTTGCTGTTTACTCTTTGTTGAGTTTTACTAGAACTGTTATGGTAGAAAGAATGGTGGATTTGGAGTCTGAAGATTTTGATCCAAATCCTGGCTGTGCCACTTACCCATGTATTGTCACTTTACTTCATTAGGTCGTATAAGATCAAAGTTTTAGAGCTAAAATGGATTTATCCAACACCTAGTAATACTTCTTCATTGTACAGATGAGTAAACTGGATTATGAAGGTTGAATAACTTGTCCCAAATCAAACAGGTAACAAGCCATAGAATCATGATTCGAAATCAGGGCCTCTAACTCTAGAGCAGCATCTTTTTCATTGAAGTACAGTATCTCAGTTTCCTAATCTGTAATATGAAAGGATTAGATGCAAATATCTTCAATGTGCCTTACAAACTTAAATAGATAATTCAAAGAATTATTGGAAAGAGGGACTGGATGTAGAATCAGAAAAGATTATCTTGCTGTGGCTTAACCATTTTGTTTCAGATGCTATGCATTCCCAGAACACTGAAAATAACCCACATTAAAATATAAATATCAGAATATATCCCAAATTAAATTTTTAAGAATTCTTGACTCATTCGGTTGTCCACACTAATGAAAGGAAACTGCTCAAAATCCCAGTGCTGTCTGTAAAGCAATCCCTTCCTAAGTTAACTGAGCCAATAAAAGGTTTGTTTCTTCCTTTCTAAATAATCAAAACTTTACTTGCCACAGAAAACCCCAGCTCCCATTTCTAATTCCCAGACCTTTTGTTCTTGCCTTCTATAGTAGTTCTAGTGTTTAGAATTGGTCCATTGATTTATTTAGGTTGAATCCTACCTTCCCTATAGAATTCCTCTGAGCTAGTGTTTCCCTTCTGTCTCTTATCTGGAGCTTCATTTGGGGAAGATACTCTGACCTTTTAAATTCTGCCTCATGAGGTACTAACTCCCCAAAACCTCACCTTTCTTATCTAAGGATCACTAGGCTTCTTCTAATCCACTTGTAACTTTAAATTACATTTACCAACTAACAGGATCATAGAGTTTCCATCCTTCCCCAAGGATCTAAGCCCTGTGAGTAGAAAGGGGGCATAAGAAAAATTCAAAACAGCTTCCTAGATTGTTCCTGTAGTTGTGTGTTTGATTTGTATATCAATGACCCATCTGACACTGTCTTCCTTTCCTTTGGTTTTGTCTAGTGTACATGCTATGCCTTTGAACTTGGAAGCCTGGGCAATTTAGCAGAGTGCTTCTTTTTGATTGTGTGAATGTCAGAATGACATGCAAAACCATCTAATGCTCTTCGTGTGATCTTTGGGAAAAGTGCCAGAGGAAAAAGAATGTCCATGGTACATTACCCATGGAAAGTGAGTTTAATCAGATGGAACTGATTTGTTTAAGTTACACTTATATATAAAATAAGAGATGTTCTGGCCTAAACAGTGCTGAAATTGCCTTCATATTTTACCCTCCACCAGTTCAGTCACCATATACAACATATATTAGGTACAACATGGAAAAATGATTCTTCATTTCAGAAATTAAAAACAAAATATATTTATGTTTTCAAGGAAAGAAGAAAATGATATTTTTCATTGGAGTAGTTATGGCTCTCATTTGATAATGACAGAGAAGTAGTGACTGTACTATTGGACGATCACAGAATACTTTCTGGACAATACCTGTTGTTAGATTTCTTTTTCCCCCAGCTTAAGAGGATAATTTTTAGTGACTAGTAGAGCCAGAAAAAGAAAAGCAGGATTATATGGACAAGGACTGCTTACTTCACATGCTATTAATTCTGTTAGAATTTTTTTAAAGTAGTACTTTCAAAAAAAAAGTCAGCCAGGGGCTATGAAAGTGAAAGGATCTTTGCTAAAGGAAGGAAAAAAAAGAGCAAAGAAAAAAAGATTCTAGCTTTCAGATTACACATTTAGAAACCCCTTAAAAACTTCATTCACTTCCTGACTTTAATCCTGAGGTGATAAACTTGGAATGACAAAATCCAATTAATCACTACCTGGCTTCTAAGAAGAGGCACAACAAGGGCAGAGTGACTGCAGCTATGTCCTAGGGCACTAATATCCATGAGATGAGTTTTCTCTCTCCAGTCATCTTGTTCTTTGTGGTTATCTACTGAACTCTGCCATCACCCTGTATCTCTTCCCATCACCGTGGTACCTGCCTCCTCATGAATTCTTATGAGAGCATAGGCTACAACTTCAGAGGGAGAGACTATCTCCTTATCTGAAATGGCTACATCTGTAGCTAGATTGTCATCTACATTGCTAATATCTCCTCATTCAAATTTTCGCTACTGCTTCACTTTCCCTGATCAGTATTAGGAGTAAGGCAACCTATAGAGGAAGAAGAGATCTGATATAACCTTTGTTAACTTGGGAGAGAAAGGCAGCTAGGTGGTGCAATGGATAGAGTACCAAGTCTTAAATCAGGAAAACTTAGCTTCCTGAGTTCAAATCTAGCTTCAGATACTCCCTAGCTTTGTGACTCTGGATAAGTTTCTTAACCCTGTTTGCCTCAGTTTCTTCATTTGTAAAATGAGCTGGAGAAGACAATGACAAACAACTCCAATATCTTTGGAAAATAAAAAAAAACAAATGGGGTTACAAAGAGTTGGACACTACTGAAACAACTCAAGGACAACAAAACTTTGGAGAGAAAAGTTACAGCGGAATAATAAGATCAGATGCTAGATGGCAAAGGATTTAGAAGTAGATGAGATGAGAAGCAGAAGCAATGCAGTTTTTGCTAGGAGTTTGTGAAAGGTGAGAAAGATATAGGACAAAATATCTTGAGGACATAAGAGAGTCAAGTGAAGGCTCTTTAATGATGAGGGGAAATCTAATAACATTTATAGGCAACAGAAAAGGAATGAGTATAAAAGCTAGAGTTTGAAGATTAGAGAAAGAGGAAGTTTGATTGCAGGGGTATTAAAGGGCATGAGAAAGAAGGGTTGGCCTTGGTGAGTAGAAGGACCATCTCTTCTGTGAGGATGTCATAAAGCAAGAGAGAATACTAATGATGTCAAGGGGAGGAGAAGGAGCTTTTAGTGAAGGGCTTCTATTTTCTCAAGAAAGTTGAGGCAAGATCCTCTGTAGGCAGAAAGGAGTGGCAAAAGAATAGCAGCTCTCTTCCATAAAGTATTATTCCTTGACAGAGCTGTAGTCTATTCCCTTATGAATTAATCTCTTCCCTCTGAGATTGGACTGTTTTTCTTTAAAAATGGTGATGTTTGATTCCTGTGAATAATGACTAATAATATCAATAAGAGATGCTAGAATGGTAAGGCCAGGGGGCAAGAGATGGGGTTTCAATTCTTCATTTTTTTATTAACAATATGCATCATTGTCTGGAGAGGCTTACCAAAGAGATCATTGGCATAGCCTATACAGCTGAGTTGCTGAATCATACGTAGCTTTGGATCAAATTTTTAATCCTTAGAGGCATTTGGATCTCATATTATACCAAAAGAAAGGTGGGGGGAATGAATTCTGGCACCCCATCAACAGTTCACTAGGAAAGAGAAGATTTTGTTTATTTTATTTTTTTGCCTTTTTTTGAAGGTGGAAAGGCAGGGTAATTGGGGTTTAGTGACTTGCCCAAGGTCACACGGTTAGTAAGTGTTGAGTGTCTGATGCCAGATTTGAACTTTATGGCAGATACTCTATTCACCATGCCACCTAACTGCCCCCTGTTTGTTTATTTTAAGGGGAGAAAGACTGTTGACCATAAGAGGAGTTATCTGGAAGGATAAGGGTAAGGGTAAGAGATGTCATGGCTTGCGGGAGAAGACAGAGTTTTCCTTCACCTCATCTTTTTGAGTTTCATTGCAATCATTTGACTATAAATCAGTATGTGATATCAACATCTGGAAATCATAGAATATAAAAGCTATTTAATCTTTTCTTGGAGAACACATACTTTTTGATCTTGTCTTCCAAAGAACTCTAAAGCTAGAAAGGACATTGGGAGGTCATCCATCCCATCCCCATGCATTAAGCCATAACCGAACCTAAACTGTCCTTCCCATGTTTAAGACCTTGGCTAGGAAATGTTAAATATTCTGACAAATTTAAGCTATTTCTTCAATTTCAGTCTTCCCACATATTTTTTGAGGCTCTTTTTGTGTCTTTATTGAAATATATCTAGTAACTGACTATATTGTAGAGGAAATAGTATTGAATTTGGAGTCAAAAGATCTGGTTCAAATCCCAGCATTGCCCCTAAATAGCTGCGAGATTTTGGACGCAAACCACTGTGTCTCTGTGGGTTTCATTTCCCTCATCTATAAAACAAGGGGCTTAGACTTAATGATCTTAAAGCCCCCTCCCAGCTCTAAATCCTATCATCCCCTGTACCTTAATGCCCCCATGACCCTTAGTGAATTTTATGGCTATTTATAAGAATTCAATCCTATGTATGCAATGCCCGTACAACCTCAATTCTCACAAAGGCCCTCGCCAAATCTCATCTGGACTGCTGACATAACTAGTCTCCTATTTAGACTTTGTATTCCCATCCCTCCCCTTTGCAATTCATATACCACTAAGTGGTTAAATAATTTTCTAGGATCAACATAAGCAGGATGGTTCCGAGATGGGACCTGAGCCTACAGCTTTCTGGTTTTGAGACCAGTTCTCTATGCACTACTCAAACCCTCTTGGCATATAATAGACATTTAATAAAAACTTACTAAATTTAATTCTATTGAATTTAATTGAATAAGAATATAGACCCAGAGTAATAACTTTTCTAAGGTCACACTCAGAAAAGTAGAGTCAGAATTAAAACAGCCCAGTTTCCATGTCTCCTTGTTCTGTTCTCTTTTTCCTGTAACATAACTTCCTCTTTGGGAAGAACTGATTGTTGACTACAACATAGCCTTACTGTAATGAGGAACATTTCATCTGTCAGGTAATAAGGAGGGCCAATGGACCAAGGAAGGATAGAGATTTCAAAAGTGCCTCAATGAATCCGTGCCAGGAAAAAAAAAAGTTTCTTTCATTCCCTACCCACTCTTTTCAGGCAAAAGCCCATAAGATCTTAGCAAGAGCGATGGGGCCCAGCCAGCCAAAGGAACAATGGCAGATGAAGATGCAGAAACACACATCTTAGGACACCTGGGGCCATTCTGACCACACCAAATTACATTTTCAAAGGGAAGACATTTTCACAAAGCAGTCTAAAAGCTTCTTGGAGATCAATAAGCCCATTAGGCAAAGGAAGTAAAGCTGATATTTTGGTGTTCCATATATTAAATGAAAAAAAAAAAAACCACCGTGATCCTTTTAAACAGACTGTATAGCCATTGATTCTGATTTTTTTGTTAGAAGACAAAAAAGCTGAGAGCCCCAGCTGTTCCTTGGCCAAGAAAACTGTGGGGATCCTGACTCTGTAGTAAATGACCAACATCCCAGGGTAGGTTAAGTCTCCTGCAGTCGGCCATGTCAGCACAGTTGGTCATTTACGAAGCAGTGGGGGTTTGTTACAAGTTTGTTTATCTTTCAATAGAACCACCTGCCTGGCAGCTGAATTGTCTGGGCTATAAATAGAGAAATAGTCCATCACAGAGTTGTAACATTAAACAGGAGAGGATGCTGGAGAAGGTAAGTCCTGAATAGATTGCTTTATCAGAGATGGGGACTTAGGAAAATGTTTTCAGTCTGACTTTGTAACTGGAGAAAAATGACTTGTATTAGTGAAAGCATATTTTAAGCATCTCAAATATGCTGAATCTCATCTTTTTACCTCTTGGGGTCAGAGGAAATACCCATAGTGGCATATTGGCCTTGTCAATGTTAATAGTGGTACAACAGACTGATAACCTATTAAAAAAAAAAAACACCTCATCAGCACTTTCTCCTGAGGTTACTAGCAGGTGGAACATACCCTGTTCTGCAGCAGCCAGCTGGTTGCAGTTCAAACCATTTGTAAACCCTTCAGAATAATGCGTTGTTTTATTGGTAGGGACAGGCAACATATTTCTGAAAATGTCTCAACTGGTGCACATTTCTATAACAAAACTAACCCTGTAGCTTTCGGGCTTCTGACATATGCAGCTAGAGCTCTTACCTGTAAATTTTCCCCTAGGATGAAACCTTAGAGAGTAAGGGACTAACTTGGCCATCACCTACACACCTAAATGAGGTCTTTCCTGGGCCTTTAATCAGAGGCACTTTTTCTGTCTTGAAATTGCTTTTTTGTTAATTTTATATACCTTTTGTTAATTTACTTGGGAATGTGTTGTGTGTGTTCCACCTCGTGTGTGTATATGCGTATGTATATGTGCATATATATATGTACATGTATCTTCAGTCTCCAGACTTATGTCTGTGTGTAATTTCCAGACTTGTGATTTTATTATATAGGGAACTCCTGAGTATTAATGGGAACACTGACTCCCTTTACTAATGCAGATAGACACCTGCTCTGAAAATTACAGTGTTGGCTGAGAGCACTGAGAGGCTAAATATACCTAGGGGTTACATGGTATTGATTGCTGGACTTGGAGTCAGATAACTTGAGTTCAATTCCTACCCAGCTATGTGTTCCTGGTCAAGTCACCTAATTCAGCCTCAACTTCCTCTGCTATAAAATGGGGATAATAAAAGCACATACCTTGCACGGTTGGGTTGTTGTGAGGATCAAAAGAAATGACAAGTAAAGTGCTTTGCAAACCGAAAATACTAGTTATTATTGTAACTATTATTTAAATGGCTTATTATGGGCCATATAGGTAGGGTCTATGTCAGAGGCAAGACTCGAACCCAAATCTTCTTGACTCTGAGGCTAGTAGAGGACTCTACCAGGCTTCTTGTGAATCATGGTTTATAGGTACAAACACTTGTTCATCTGAATTGAATTTCTTGATTTTGAATTGGATCTACTATATAAACTTTTTTTTTGAGGTGGGAATTAAATCTTGTTTCATGATTTCTTTGGTTTACTGATTTCCTTACAAAGATACTCCCTGTGCCAAGGCAAATCAAAACTCTTTTTAGGACTTATCATCTTAGAATGTTACCTGGGGAACTGGGAGGTTAAATTTCTTCCCCAGGGTCACTCAGGCCAAGCATTGGAAGAAGAATTTTATTTCCAGAGTTCCCAACTCCAAGGTTGGCTCTCTAACCTGCCACATTGGGGCAACAGCAAATTGACCTAAATTATTAGGTTGTTCAGGGCCCCTATATGGCCCAGTGGATAGAATGCTGACCTTGGAGTCAGGTGGAGGTGAGTTCAAATATGACTGCAGATATTTGACATTTACTGACTGTGTGACCCTGGGCAAGTCACTTAACCCTGATTGTCTTGTAACCCCCCCAAAAGCCCAAAACAGAAGAAAAAATTACTTGGCCACCTCAAATTAAATCCTTTATCTTCTGTGTTACACAAAACCATGTTCATACATACTTTTTGAGGAGGGAGGAGAAGAGTTTGAAGCATTTTTTTCTCTTTATTTCTTCAGTTTTATTTCTAACCAAGTTTAGAAAAAAAAGATCACTTAAATTCTGAGAAATATAGACCTCATATGAACCCTGTTCCTATTAAAAATCAGATAGTAATATGAGGGACAATTTGTTTGCATAGATTTCTAGTTCTTTTTTTTTTTCTTTCTCCCTGCACCAAGAGAACCATCTAAAGCTTTAATCTGTAGAAAGTTTTTCATTAACCTTCTAAGTCCTATGCAAATCTTTGGTCTCCTCTCTATGGTTTCTTAGGTCACAGAAGTAGAAGTGGAAAGAGCCTTGGAAATCATCTCCTCCAATCCCTGCATTTTACAGATATGTAAACTGAAGTCTAGATAGATAATTGTCGAAGGTTACATAGATAGTAAACGATAAAGACAAGATTTGAAACCAATTCTGACTAAAAATTCAGTGTTTGTTTTACTGTACTCCTATCTTCCCTCAACAAGAAGTTTGAAGTATAAGACTTACCTCCTCTTTGAGTCCATAAACTACTGCTGATGTCTCCTTCCCCAGTGTGAGTGTCTTTCTCTACAGGGTCAACTTTTCTACTACCATCCAGGACCTCTTCTGGCCACTCTACTAAATCTACTGGCTTCACTTTTTAATATTCTTCTTTCATGCTTTTTTACAACTTTCCCTAATTCTCATTTAAAAAAAATTGTAACTAATAGTTGCAGAATGATTTACAGTTTTAAAGGCACTTTGTAGACATGATCTCAAATGAGACCTTACAATGACCTTACAACAACCCCTTGAGATGAGTACTATTATCCCCACTGTTTAGATGCTCAAACTGAGGCGCTGAGAGATTAAGTGACCCACTTATGGCTAAACTTAGTAAATATCAGAAGTAAGATTTGAAACCAAGTTTTCCTGACTCCAAATCAGATAGTCTATTCACTATCATCATTTATATTTACAAGCCTAAATGATACTAATGAAAGAAAATATTGAGAAAAAAGGCAGGGCAGAGATAGATGATCTAAAATTTGTTCAAAGAGGAGAGTAAAGAAGAGAATGGTTGAGGTGAGAAGTGGCTGAAAGTTGCATTTCTGATACTTCATAAGTAATTACCCCTCTACTCCAGTTTGAGTAACTCTAAAAATAAAGTGTGTATGCTCCATGGTGATGGGTAGCACTAATGAATGGAAGCAAATGAATAAGAAAAAGGCTAAAAGAAGAGCCAATGAGAATACATACATACATGCATGCATGCATTCATACACATATATACATGTGTGTAGTTCTCATCATGAATAGAAAAATGAAACAAGAAGATACGACATCTTTTTCTTTCCTAAAGAAACTTGTACTGACTAGTTGTGCTAGGGATCTGAAAGTTTTATGAGGAATAGCTAGGTGTTAGGGGGAGAGAATAAAACTAGCTACTTGTATCCCCTTCCTTAATTAGCAGAAAACAACAAGCAAAGGTAGGACTTATGAGAAGGAGGGACCAGTAAGTCCTTTATGGCAGTAGACCTCTCACGCTCTAGACCTCAAGAAATAGTATGTATAAACAAACACACACACTAAATACATGTATATATATACATACATTATACACATTTATAGATACACATATGTGCATGTACACACATATGCACATAAATGAATGTCAAATCAAGTCAATAAAGCATTTATTAAGTGCCTACTTTATGTCAAGTACTATGCTAAGGGCATATAAAGAAAGACAAAAGTAAACAAATAAATTAGTCCATACTCACAAAAGAACTCACGATCTGATTGGGGAGATAATATGCTAAGAACTATGAACAAACAAGATAAATAAAGGATAGATAGCAGAGAGCTTAGAGGGAAATCCATAACATTAAGGAGAGTCAGGAAAAGGTTATTGGAGAAGGTAAGATTTTAACTGGGACTCAAAGGAATCCAGAGAAGCCAAGAAGCAGAGATGTGGATGTAAAGAATTCTAGGCATGAAAAAATTGCAGGACTAGGATGTCAAATATCATGATTGAAGAACAGCAAGAAGGCCAATGTCTCTGGATCATAGAAAGGCAGTAAGGCTGTTAGGAAGATAGGAAAGGTAGGAAGGGGCCAGGTCTATGAAGGGCTTTAACAGTTAAGTAGAAGTTTTTATATTTGATCGTAAAGTTTATTGAATGGGATATAGGATTGACATGATCACATCTACACTCTATGAAGATCAGTTTGATAGTGCAGTGGAGAATGGATTGGACTGAGGAGAGACTCCAGGTAGGGAGATGAACCAGAAGGCAATGGCAGTGTAAGGCTGCATAGTACCTGGGAAACATTCCTCTCACACATGGGAACCCCAGCACAAGCTTTCCTAGAATCAAGGTACTGTGTGGATCTACATCTTTAACTCATGAATCCTCACCAATATATTTACTTTTACTAGTGAGACAAGGAGTATAATTAATTCAAAACAAAGGCATTTATTTAATGAGGTAAACTACTTCCTGTCTTATTATTACATTGTGGGCTCTGTGATTACATTATTTCCTTCATTTTCATTTACCTGAACTAATGCAAAGTGAAATAAGTTGAACCAGGAGGAAAATGTGTATGATGATTCCTATGATGCAAAAGAAAAAAAGTTGGAAAGACTTCAGATCCTGATAAGTGTAGTCACCAGTTATGACTTTCAAGGACTAGTGATAAAGCATGCCTCCTGCCTCTTGGTAGAGAGGTGAGAGACAAAGGTACAAAATGACATATTCATTTTTATAAATGGCAATTTATAAAATGGCCACTCATAAGTGGTCAGTGTGTTCATCTGTTTTGCTTGACTCTATTTGCTATAGGTGAGAGCTTTTATTGGAGAAACAAGTTAGAAGTGGAGAAATCCAAATAGAAGAAAAAAGGCATTTAAGATGCTAAAAATGTATAGAAAATTTTAGAAGGAAACACTTTTAGGGCAATTTTGTTACTCCCTTGTTAAATTTAATATGCATTTCAAATCTAAATGTACTTAACAGAAATGAACAACTTCATATCCAATTGTCTTTTTTGGTACTTTGTATTTTGCAATGTTTGTGTTTCCTGATGATTGTTAAGTTTATAAAAATAATAATGATAATAATAAAAAGAAACAATAGCAATAAAAATATGATTGGTTACTTTGGAAAGAACAGTTTGGTTTGATTGGTAGTAAAAGAAGCTAGATTAAAAGTCTTTTAGAAGTGAGTGGGCAATAAGAAAGTAAAAGGAGCAATGATTCTCAAAGCAGGCAAAAGAGGAATTGCTACAGCACCATATAAGTGATATGTGAACATCAGGAGGAAATAGATGTAGAGTTCATGAACAAAGCATGAGCCTAGCCCAGAAGCCTGATGTAGTAATGAAGGAGAACCTCAATTATTGAGGTAACTGGAGCTTTCTTTCTGCCAGCTAAATGCATTTTGGATTTGCATTAGTTTCATCCTTTCTTTGAAACATGAGGATACAAATGAGGGGAATGGCATCCAACAATATGCAAAAGATAGTAGGCCAGTGAGATTTCACCAAGAACAGGTCATGATAGAACAATCTCATTTCCTTTTTGTGATGTTGTGAATACACTGTACTGAGATTTTAGTGAATTATTTCCCAAAGTTTCTTGTGGCTTTCTTGTTAGACAAGGTGGAAATACATAGGAAACACAATATCCTATGTACTAATATCAAGTAGGACTAGAAATATTTGAATAGCCAGATCCAGAGAACAGTCATTAATAGGATTCATTTATCTTGGAGGTAGAAGTCTAGTGTGTATCCCAGAGATATTTGCTTGTACTCATGTCACTGAACATTAATGTTTATGACTTGAATGAAGGCACAAATGATACATTTATCAAACTTGCTAGTGATGGAAAGATGGAAGGGGTAAGTAACACATTAGATGACAGAATTGTGATCCCACATCTAATGCAAAGACTTGAATAAAAATAAATGTAAACTCTTAAATTTGGGTTGAAATGATCAACATCAGAAGTACAATATGAGGAAGTGTCTAGACAGGCATTTATCTGAAAAAGACCTGACAATTTTAGTAGACCACAAGCTCAATATGAGTTAAAATGAAATCTTGGGCTGCACCAAGAGACTGTGATGATAGCTTTACTCTTTTCTACTCTGTTAGGAGTATGCCTGGAATATTTTACTCAATTCTGGGTATCTTGTTTTAGGTAGGGCTGCAGGAAACCTGGAAGAGTAAGGCTACATTCCAGATCATGTCAGCACTGAACTGAATAAAAGAATTGAGGATGCTAACCTGGATAAGATAACCTGGGCAGCTAGGTGGTGCAGTTAATAGAATATTTGGTCAGGAGTCAGGAAGACTTCTCATCCTGAGTTCAAATGTGACCTCAGAGGCTAACTGTGTGACCCTTGGCAAATCACTTATTCCTGTTTGCCTCAGTTTCCTCATTTGTAAAAAGAGCTTGAGAATGAAATGACAAACCATTCCAGCATCTTTGCCAAGATAACTACCTAATGGGGTCACAAAGGATAGGACATAGCTCAAAGGACTGAATGACAACAACAAACCCAGATAAGAAAAGACATCCATAGTATAGCCTTAAAAGTGGAAGAGATTCTAGAGGCATAGCTCAATTCCCTCCCTATAAAAATGAGGAAACTTATTACCCATGTTACAACCTATCAAAGGGCATATGACTAGTGGTAACAGATCCAGAAGTATAACCTGAATTATCAATTCCAAATTCAGTGTTCTTTTCACTTTACCACACTATCTTATTTTGGGGTGCCAAAAGATAATCAACTATTCAGAAAATCTCATTGATTGGCCAACAATAGGTCCCAGGCCAAGCCCCACTTGCATTGATTGGCCCCTATTTGGCTCAGAGTGAATGCAAATATCAATTATTTCTGTTTTGAACAGAAACCCTGAGCGTCTTCCTCTCCCAGATTGATTTTTTTTTTAACTAGGTCAAAGAGGTCATTTTCTGCCTCATTTCTTACCATTTCTACCTTATCAATGAAGAAGCATTGCCTCAGTCAAATTGAGACCCATTAAAGACCTTAGCTTAAAAAAAAAAAAAAAAAGGCCAAGGTCTCCCACTGCATCCAGGGCCATTTCCAATTGACCTGATCTATATCTTGCCCCTGGACCCAAATGGCTCTGGAAGAGAAAGTGAAGCTGGTGACTTTACATAACTCTTCTTCACTTATATCTAATTCACTTGTATGTCATGGAATCAACTCACTGATGTCATGGTCCCCTTTGAAAACAAAGGATAAACGACAACAAATGTTCTATTATAGACAAGTTATCATGTTAGTTCAGTTTGCCCCTAGAAAACCAATCTGAGACCAATGTATAGAACAGTGCTTCTCAACCTTCCTAATACCATGACCCTTTAATACAGTTCCTCATGTTGTGGTGGCCCCCAACGATAAAATTATTTTTGTTGCTACTTTATAACTGTAATTTTGCTATTGTTATGAATCATAATGTAAATATCTGATTTGCAGGATATATTTTCATTGTTACAAATTGATCATAACCCACAGGTTGAGAACTGCTGGTATTGAAGTTTCAGAGATGGGAAGAGGCAAGGGAAAAGGATAAATATTTATATAGCATACTATGTGATAGGTACTGTGGTAACACTACAAATATTACCTCATTTGATTTTCACAACAACCCTGTAAGATGGAATTTGTTAGTAACCATATTGTATAATTAAGGAAACTGAAGCAAGCAGAGGTTAAGTGACTTGCTTACACACAGCTATTAAGTATTTGAGGCAGTACTTGAATTCATGTCTTCCTGACCCCAGACCTAGTGCTTGTCCACAATACTACCTAGTTATCTTTGGAGTCAATTTAAATTCCACGTTAAGAATAAAAATTGTAAATAATTAGGATGGTAAGAATAAAAGCAGAAGAGCATGGTGTCTCTGAAGTCTATGATGGAGATTTAAAGCTAGAAGGGCATTGGTGTTCAGTCGTTTCTCACTTCTATCCAACTTTTCATGATCCCAAAGAAACCAGAGGGGTTTGCCATTTCCTTTTCCAGCTCATTTTATAGATGAGGAGACTGAGACAAACAGGTGTAAGTGACTTGCCCAGAGTCATACAGCTAGTAAATGTCTGAAGTCAGATTTGAATTCAGGAAGAGAAATCTTCCTGACTCTAGGCTTGGCACTATATTAACTATACCGCCTAGCTGCTCCTTCACGTTAGATTAGGTTTTCCTTAAAAGTTATTGTTATATTATTTGAAATATGGTTGACTCAGAAAACCAAGGACTTAAATTGTATAAAACAGTCACGAGGAGCTGATGAGGCTTTCTGATACTTGGCTGGTAAATCACTATGGCAGCTTTGATTAACGCAAGAGGTCCTCAATGCCTCTCCTTGTTTAATATACTTGTAATAGAGCTAAGCAAATCTCCTTTTGATAAAGGTTGAATGACTGTAAATGTCTCATTTTATACCAGTATCAAACCCAAAGTGTCAGGGGACTGGCCTAAGTTAGTCCCAGGGCAGAATACTTTTATTTGCTTACTTTGTATTTATTCTCTTTAGACCAGCAGTTCTCAACCTGTGGGTTGCAACCCATTTGGGGTCGAATGACCCTTTCACAGGGGTCGTAGGGGTCGCCTAAGACCATCGGAAAACATATATTTCTGATGGTCTTAGGAACCTCCTCTCTCCGTCTCCAGGAGGATCTGCCCACATGCAGACACGTCCACATATGAGTATTAAAGGGTTGCGGCATTAGGAAGGTTGAGAACCACTGCTTTAGACATATTCCATATAGACTTATGTTCCCACTTGTTTCCCTTTGTTAAAATGTGAACTACTTGAAAACAGGAATTGTTTCCTTCTTACATTGGTATTCCCTGCACCTGATGCAGTGCGTGGTACATAATATATGTATACATAATAAATGCTTGTCGATTACTTGATGTAATATCCAGCTGAGGGTGAAGCATAGGGTTTTTGTTGTTGTTGTTGTTTAGTCATTTTCAGTTGTGTCTAACTGTGACTCCTTTGGGGTTTTCTTGACAAAGATACTGGAGTGATTCACCATTTCCTTCTCCAGCTCATTTTACAGATGAGTAAACTGAGGTAAAGAGAGTTATATGACTTGTCTAGGGTCATACAGCTGGTAAGTGTCTGAGACTGGATTTAAACTCAGGTCTTCCTGACTCCAGGTCCAGTACTCTATACATTCCTCCATCCTAGCTTCCCCCGAGCATAAGTCTAGCTTCAGTAATAGAGTGGAAGAGGTGAAAGGATGAGAAGCTGTAGTTAAGAATGGAATTTTAAAGATGAGGAAATGTTTTAATTCCATGGTGAGAGCTAAGATACAATACTACTTATGTATGGGGGAAGAGAGAGGTGATTGCTACAGATCAAACTGAAGAAATGAGTGGATGAGTTGTTAGATGGATGAGATGTCAACAGGAATACCAAAGTCTTCAAAGGAGGGAGAGAGATACCTTGAGGTAGGTACTAAAGTCGTTAAAAAAAGATGGGAAAATGTCCTCTAGGTCAGAAATCAGGGATTGTAGTAAAAGAATAATAGTTTGTAGATGATAGCAAGTAGCCAATACATATGAAACCTTCCTCAAAACACTTGAAAAAAAAGCAATTTCTCTCCTTCCAGCAACTGACCTCAACTCCCTCTTAAAATGCAAATCCTTTGATTCCCCCTCTATTCAGCTCCTAACAATGCACCCTTCTACATAACTCTCAATATATAAGAACAGTTTTGCAAATGTTTTAGATGTATGATGTTTGTTCAGTTTGTATGTCAGTTATATACCCAATTGAGTGAGTGATGGGTTCTCTTACATACAAAAGTCTTAATAGGACATGAATCATGTTAGTTTAACTCATTTGGTACTGAGCCCAGAACAATATTAACCACATGCAGATAGATGCCCACTAAATGCTCTCATTAGAAAATTTAAACACTGGACCCACAAAAACATGAATATCTACCTAATCTTCAGAAGAAATGATAGAAGTTTGGGGTTTATTCGTTTTTTTTAGTTCATTTGTTCATTCATTCAAGAAACTATTATGCAATATCTACTTTGTTCTAATTTCTGTGGGGATTAGAGAAAAATGAAATATAGTTCCTGTCTTCCTGGAGCTTACTGTCTACTTAGGGAGATAAGACATGAATAAAAACAAATATAATGAATTTGGGCACTTTCCCCTAGTACTCATTAGCTCCCCTTATTCCAGTATGAGAATGTGTATGTACCTACACAGTGATGTATATCAAAAAGAAAGAAATACATACAGAAGTTTCTGTGCCCCCTTTCAATATATAAATGTATTAGTTACCATGGAAACAACCAATAAAGTAGTTTATTCTCTTTTTATTGTAAGAACAATAAGCAGTCACTGAAATATTTCACAATAAAATTGTTCATAGATGCCTAGAAAAGCATTTTTATGATCACATAATAATCTTTTTTTATCCAAAAGAGTATAAAAACAGGGAAACTAAGGTCCTTTCTCAAAATAAAGTCACTGAACTGTGTACAGCCAACATTCTTGTATTACATGCTTTTAAATGACAGCAAAACCTTCAACATGAGGCTTTGCCAGTTTTTGAGTTTTGATATTTTTGATCATGGGAGAAACAAACAAACAAAAAAGAAATGGCATTTGAATATACAGTCTAAATATGATTTTTGAATATGATTTTCCATTCTCTTTCTTTGACAAACAAAAATAAGATTTCAGGACTCTTCACCAAATTCCCCAATTTTCTGTGTAAGGGTGTGGATTAGACAATCAAGGAACAAAAAATGAGGGGTGGGCAGAACCTTTTTTACAACCCTGAAGACACTCCTCTGTCTTTTAATCCAGAAGATGCTTAGGTCAAGGAAGTTGAAATCATAGTCTCATACACCCCAGGCATCAGGATGCCTTGAAGATTAGATCGGATGAATATGAGGTCACTTCATTGAATCACCTTTTCCACACAGGGATTTTATAAGCACAATTATTGCTCTTTTTTCTGCTGGCATTATAAAATTATTACTGTTAACTTATCTGACAGTAACTCAATTTGCTAACCTTACCCCTCTTTTCTCCTTCAAATACTTGTCAGGGAAACTTTTATTTTTCTTGGTCCAAGATATAAACTCTCTTTCCTTTCTGGCTTATATACTTTTTCCGTGTTAACCTATGACTCCCTGACCAATCATTTGCCTATTTTTCTATAAGGATTAGTCATCACTTATACTCTACCCTCCCTATCTCATCAGTGATAATTCTTAGCAATAATGACTAAGAGTTGTTGGACAGTTCCACCAATGCATTGGTAGATAATCTTTTAGGGATTTATCTTTAGTTAAACCTGTTCAACTTTTTTCATTTAGGGAACAACCCACTGTGTTTCATTTTTGTTTGTTTGTTTTTAAATAAATAAAAATTGGGAAAAAAAAATTCAACAGTCACCATACCGAAAAATATTAAGACATAGAATGATGTAGTGGAAAGATGGGTAGGAATCAAATTTTAAAGGATGTGATTTGAGGATGAAGTGTTTCTTTTTTATCTTTTGGGCAGTGGAGAGCCACTAAAGGTTTTTTAATATAGTAGTGACACAGGTGATCTATGTTATTATTAGGAAGACTATTTTCTTCTTTTTTTTAAATTTGGAATTTTTTTTATTTTAATTGATTTATTTTTAATTTTCAACATTCACTTCCACAAGATTTTGAGTTCCAAATTTTCTCCCCATCTCTCCCCTCCCCCCCATTCCAAGACAGTGTGCATTCTTATTACTCCTTCCCCCAACTGATCCTCTCATCCCTCATCACCCCCTTTCTTATCCATTTCCATTCTATTTTCCTACATGGCATGATCATTTCTATACTCCATTGCCAGTATATCTTATTTCCCAGTTTCATGTAAAAAGACTTTTTAACATTTTTATATTTTTTTTTAATTTTTGAGTTCACATTCTTTCCCTTCCTCCCTCCTCACCCACCTTCATTGAGAAGGCTAGCAATTTGATATAGTTTATACACGCGTAGTCATGCAAAAACACTTCCATAGCAATCATATCGGAAAGATTAATTCTATTTCCCTCCCTTCTATTCCACACATAATTTATTTTATTCTTTCCTTTCACCCTGTCCCTCCTCAAAAGTGTTTGCTTTTGATTATCCCTATTCTCCAGTTTGCCTTCCCTTCTATCATTCCCTGCTCTAATCCCCTTCCCCCATACTTTCCTATAGGGCAAGACAGATTTTCATACCTGTAACAGTAAGCACCCTAGCATGCCTAGGGCGGCTACTAGCACAGGTTCTTAGATCTGCTTTTCTAAAGGAAAGCAACTCAAAATGGGTTAACAATCTTACTTTAATCAAGCATATCATTTACCTAGTTCAGGAGGAAAAGTC
>CM053585.1:423851117-423954019 GCA_028646515.1 Pseudochirops corinnae | reverse complement strand
AGACTACAAATAGTCTAATATGACACAAAAATTTTCCTAAATGTTATAGGACAAAAATATACTAGTAACTTCTTTTATGTGACAAATTTAATCTTAATGGGAGAGCCAAGATGTTAGAATAAAGGTAGGAGCACACTTAAGCTCTCCCAAATTCCTCTTCAAGCAACGTTAAAATAATACCTCAAAATGAATTCTGGAGTGGCAGAACCAACAAAATGATAGGGTGAAACAAATTTCTAGCCCAGGGCAACTTAAAAGGTTGGTAAGAGGAAATATTGTCTCAGTTGTGTGAGAGTAGAGCATAGTCCAATGTAGGCCCCACCCAGCACATCAGCAGCAGTCCTCAGGGGTAACTAAATTGGTAGCAATGGCAGCTTCTGGACCTCTCAGCCCACAGATGGCAAGGGTGTTGGACAACTGGTTAGAAGATTACAGGAGTTCCTTTGCTGACACTGGGTCTCTCTTGCATTTTTGATATGTATGGCTCTGGGTCACAGTCCCTGAGTGAGGAGTTGTACTAAGATGTGCTCTAGCAGAATCAGGGACCCTGGTCAAAGTTCCAGGGTGGAAAAGAGTGATTATGGCCAGTCACAGGACAGAGCAATGACCATACCGCTCCTCATATCATACCATCTTGGAAGAACTGAAAACTTGCAGATTCCCAGAACTAGTTCTGAAAACAGTGACAAGAAAAACCTAAATCTTGGGACAGTGCCCCTTCCATCCTGGATGCAAAGTCCAATTTTAACATAAAGTTTTAAGTTAATAAATAGACTGAAAAATGAGCAAACAACAATAAAAAGAACCTAATGATAGAAAGTTATTATGGAAGCAGGGAAAATAAAAACAGAAACACACAAGAAGAAAATGAAATCAAAATAGCTATGTACAAAGCATCAAAGAAAAATGTGAATTGGTTTCAAGCCCTGGAAGAAATCAAAAAAGATTTTAAAAATCAAATGAAAGATAGAGGAAAAAATGGGAAAAAGTAATAAGAATGGTGCAGGAAAATAATGTGAAAAGCATTAACAGCTTGGTAAAGGAGACACAAAAATATTGAAGAAAATAACACTTTAAAAATAGAATATGTCAAACAGAAAAAGAAGCACAAAATCCATTGAAGAGAAGAACACCTCAAAAAGCAGAATTGGCCAAATGAAAAAAAAGAGGTACAAAATTGCTCGAAGAAAATAAATCCTTAAAAATTAAAATTGGGCAAATGGAAGCTAATAAGTCCATCAAACAAAGAACCAATAAAACAAAGCCAAAAGAATGAAAAAAAGAGAAAATTTTAAATACTTAACTGAAAAAAAACTCACCTGGAAAATAGATTGAGGAGAAATAATGTAAAAACAATTGGATTAAATGACACCTATGATATAAAAAAAAAGAGTTTAGACACCATCTTTCAAGAAATTATTAAGGAAATGTTGCCCTGATATCCTAGAACCAGAAGATAAAATAGAAATTGAATGAATTCCCCAATCACTCCCTGATATGGATCCCAAATTTAAATCACAAATATTATAATGGATTTCCAAATCTCCCAGGTCAAGGAGAAAATATTACAAGTGTCCTGAAAGAAACATTTGAAATGTCATGGAGCCACAGTTGGGATAACATGATTTATCAGCTTCTACATTAAAGGATGGGAGGCCTTGGAATATGATATTTCAGATGGTAAAGGAGCTAGGATTACAGCCAAAACTCATCTACCCATTAAAACTGAGTAGAATCCTTCAGGACAAAAAAGGGGGAGGGGAATTAAATGAAATAGAAGACTTTCAAATATTCCTAATAAAAAGAACAGAGCAGAATAGAAAATGTGATTCTCAAATATAAGACTCAAGAGAAGCATAAAAAGGTAAATAGGAAAGAAAAACCATAAGAGGTTCAATAAGTTTCAACTGTGTACATGAGAAGATGATATGTGTAACTTCTCTCATTATTAGAGCACTTAGAAGGGGTATAGAGAGAGGGCATAGGTGTGAGTTGACTATGATGGGATGACATCAAAAAAACTAAAGGAGTGGAAAGAAAGGAATGTGCTAAGAGAAAGGAAAAGAGAAAGGTAGAATAGGGTAAATTATCTCACATAAATGAGGTATTAAAGAGCTTTTGCTGTGAAGGGTAAGATGGAGTGGTGGACAATGCTTTAACCTTATTCTTTTCAGAACTGGTTCAAAAATGGAATGACACACACACTTAGTTGGGCATAAAAATGTATATGACCCTCCAGGAAAGCAGGATGGTAGGGTAGGGGTGAAGACAAGACTGGGGCAGATAGAAGGGAGGGAGGAGAGGATTGAGGAAGATGGTGGTCAGAAGCAAAACACTCTTGTGGAGGAATAGGGTGAAAGGAGAGAGACAGACAGAGACAGAGACAGAGACAGAGGAAGACAGAGACAGACAGACAGAGAGACAAAGAGAGAGGCATAGAGAGAAAGAGAAAGAAAGAGAGGGAAAAGGGGAGAGAGAGAGAAAGAGAAAGAGAGAGAGAGAGAGAGAGAGAGAGAGAGAGAGAGAAATGGGAAAAAAGCAGGATGGAGGAAATATGCATTTTGTAGTTCACATTCACACTCTCAATGTGAATGGGATGACCTTACCCATAAAATAAAAGTGGATAGACAAGTGGATTAAAAAACAGAATCTTACAAAATGTTGTTTACAAAAACACAGTTGAAGCACAGAGACACACACAGAAAAAAGATAAGGAACTGAAGCAGTCTATTATGCTTCAGCTGAAGTAAAAAACGAAAACAAAATAAGTACCTGTCATGATCTCAGACAGAGCAAAAACCAAAAATAGATCTAATTAAAAGAGATAAGCAGAAAAAACCCCTATATTTTGCTAAAAAGTACCATAGACAATGAAGTCATATCTATACTAAACATGTATGAACCAAATGGTATAGCATCCAGATTCTTAAAGGAAGGCATAAATAAGTTACAGGAGGAAATGAATACTAGTGTAGGCCACCTACACAAAAACTGACTGTGTATTAGTGTATTAAAAACCTCAACAAAATGCACAAAAGAAAAAAAAAGTATTAAATACAATCTTTTCAGATCATAATGCAATAAAAATTACATTTAGTAAAGGACTATGGGAGCATAGATTAAAAATTAGTTGGAAACTAAGCATTATAATCCTAAAGAATTAATGGGTCAAAGAACAAATGACAAAAGCAATCAATAATTTCATGAGAAAGAATGAAAACAATGAGAAAATATACTAAAATTTATGGCATGTAGACAAAGTAATACTAAAAGGAAATTTTATATCTCTAAATGCTTACATTAATAAAATAGAGAAAGAGCAGATAAATGACTTGGGCACACAATTAAAGAAACTACAAAAAGAACAAATTTAAAATCCACAATTAAACATCAAATTGGAAATCATGTAAAACAAAGGAGAGAGTAATACAATTGAGAGTTAGGAAACCATTGAACTAATAAATAAAACTAGAAACTTATTTTATGATGAATAAATAAATTAGACAATCCATTGGTTAATTTGATTTAAAAAGGAAAGAATAAAACTAAATTACTAGTATCAAAAATGAAAAAGATGGATTTATCACAAATGAAGATAAAATTAAAGCACTTACTAGGAGCTATTTTGTACAATTATATGTCAATAAATTTAAAAATCTAAGTGAAATGGATGAATACTTAGAAAAAAATATAAACTGCTTTGATTAAAAGAATAACTCTTGGTAAAATAAATTGAACTCCCTAAGAAAAAATCCCAAAGATAAGATGGATTTACAAATGTATTCTACTAAACATTTAAAGAATAATTCATTCCAATAGTATATAAATTATTTGGAAAAATAGGCCAAGAAGGAATCCTACAAAATTCATTTTAGGAAACAAATATGATGTTGACAACTAAAACAGGAAGAGCAAAAACAGAGAAAGAAAATTATAGACAAAATTCCCTAATGAATATTGATGGAAAATTTTAAAATAAAGTACTAGCAAGAAGATTACAGCAATATATTACAAAAATCATACACAATGACCAAATGGGATTTATGCCAAGAGTGTAGGTACAGTTCAACATTAAGAAAACAATCAGCACAAGTGACCATGTCAACTACAAAACCAAGAGAAATCATACAATTATCTCACTAATTGCAGAAAAAAATTTTTTTGACAAAATATACCACCATTCTCATTTAAAACACTAGAGAGCATAGAAATAAATAGAGCTTTTTGTCTTGGAAGGGAGAAGGCAGGGCAACTGGAGTTAAGTGACTTGCCCAATGTCATACGCTAGTAAGTGTTAAGTGTCTGAGGTCGGATTTAAATTTAGGTCCTCCTGACTCCAGGGCCAGTACTTTATTTACTGTGCCATCTAGCTGCCCCATAAATGGAGCTTTCCTTAAAATGTTAAGTATTATCCTAACCATCAGCAAGCATTATCAATTGTGGGGATAAGCTAGAAGCCTTACCTATATGATCAGGGATGAAGTAAGGATGACCATTTTCACTACTATCATTCAATATTGTGCTAGAAATACTAGTTATATTAATAAGAGAAGAAAAAGTTGAAGGACCTAGACTAGGCAATGAGGAAATAAAAATATCTATTTGCAGATGATATGACTTGGAGAACCTTAGAGAATCAACTAAAAAACTACTTGAAATAATGAAGAACTTTATCAAAGATGCAGGGTACAAAAGAACCTACAAAAATCATCAGCATTTCCTTTTATTACCAACAAAATTTAGCAGCAATGCATAGAGAAATTTCATTTAAAATCACTATAGACAATATACAATACTTAAGAATCTACCAAGAGAAACCCAGAAACAATATAAACACAATTATATGACACTTTTCACAAAAATACAATTAGGTCTAAATAACTGGAAAAATATTAATTGTTCCTGTGTAGGTCAAACCTATATAATAAAATAACAATTCTACTTAATTTATTTTTTCAATGCCATGCCAAAGTACCAAAAATTATTTTATAGAATCAGAAAAAAATAAAATTCATCTGGAAAAACAAAAGGGAAAGAACATCAAGGTAAACAAAGGAAAAAATAATGTGGAGGTTGCTTAGCCATACCATATCTCAAACTCTAACAAAACATTTGGTACTGGCTAAAAAATAGAGTGGACTAGATTAGGTGCAGAATATGCAGCAGTAAATGACCATAGTAATCCAGTATTTGATAAACCCAAAGTTCCAAGCTCTGGGTACAAAAACTCACTATTTGAGAAAAACTACTGGGGAAACTGGAAAACAGTTTGGCAGAAGCTAGGTATAGTCTAACATCTCACATCGTATACCAAGATAAGGTTAAAATTGGTACATGATTTAGATGTAGAGGGTGATACCATAAGCAACTTAAAGTATCATAGAATAGTTTACCTGTCAGATTTATGGATCAGGGAAGAATGTATGACCAAATAGGAGATAGAGAGAATTATGAGATGTTAAATAGATAATTCTGATTACATAACATTTAAAAGGTTTTGTACAAACAAAATCAATTCAGCCAAGATTAAAAGGAAGGCAGAAAGGTGAGGAAATTTTTTTATAGTAAATTTTTCTAATAACGACCTCATGTCTCAAATATCAAGTGAACTGAGTAAAATTTATAGACTATAAATCATTCCCCAATTGATAAATGGATGAAGGACATGAACAAGGCATTTTCAGATGAAGAAGTCAAATTTACCTGTACTCATGTGAAAAAATAATCTAAATCATTACTGATTAGAAAAATATAAATTAAAACAGGTCTGAGTTACCACCTCACACATATCAGATTGGCTAATATGAAAGAAAATGAAAATGTCAAATGTTGGGTGGAATATGAGAAAATGAGGACACTAATGTCCTGATGGTAGAATTGTGAACTGATTTAGCCATTGTGGAGTGAAATTTGGAACAATGCCCAAAAGTTTATAAAGCTACATATCTTTTGATCCAGCAATACAACTCCCAGGTCTGTATTTCAAAGAGATTTAAAAAGAGAAGGGAAAAGGACCTATATTGTGGTGTCAAAGAATTGAAAATTGAGGGGATGCCCATGAATTGAGAACTGACTGAACAAGTTGTGATAGATGAGTGTGATGGGATACTACTGTGCTATATGAAATTACAAGAAGGATGCTGTTAGGAAAACCTGGAAAAATTTACATGAAATGATGCAAAGTGAAGTGAACAGAACCAGGAGAATATTGTTCACCGTAAGAGCAATATTGTACTACAATCAGCTGTGAATGACAGCTATTCTCAGTGATACAATGATCTAAGACAATTCCCGAAGGACTCATGATAAAAAATGCTATCTACCTCCAGAGAAAACTGATAAAGCTTGAGTACATATCAAAGCATACTAATTTTTTTTCACTTTCTTGTGTGTGTGTGTGTGTGTGTGTGTGTGTAACTTGTTTCACAACATGAGTAATTTGGAAATAAGGAATATTTAGCATGACTGAACCATGCATAACCTATAAATTGCTTGTTTTTTTGATGAGGTTGTCAGGGAGGCAGAGGATTTGGAATTCAAAAATTTTAAAAAGTTTATATATATTTGGAAAAAATAAAATATTTAAAAAATCCCAATATAGTCCTTATAACAAAACTAGGGAAGATTAAAGCAGAGAAAAATATCTATGTATCAAATTATCCATTGGTTTTGAGAGAAAACTAAATAATTATAGTCAAAATCAAAATAATAATAAAGGTGAATTTATGCTACAGATATGAAGATGATCTAAAATTATAAAAGCAATTAGTTTAATCAATCATATCAATAACAAAAGTAACAAAAGCAATGTATATGTAAATAAATTCAGAAAAATATTATTTGTTTGAAAAAATACATATGTACATATCAATTAAAATGAAACAAAATATGGTAACCTAAACAAAAACAAATTAATGCCATGTTTTGTAATGTCAATGAACTGGAGAGAAAGTAGGTGCTCATCAACTGGGGAAGGGCTAATCTACTTGTCATGCATGGATGCAATGCAATATTACTCATCTAAGAAGCAAAGGAAATAATGAACATTGAGAAGCATGAGAAGATATACAAACTGATGCAAATTGAGAGAAGAAGAACCAAAACATTAATACATTTACAATAGTGTAACTGGAAAGAACAAGAGCAGAAAAACAATTGAAAATGAATGCTCTGAAGTTATAATGATTAAATCTGGCACCAAAGAAGAAATGAAAAAGCATGTCACACTTTATTTTTACTCTTTAAAATTTATTTAGTATTTAATTTTTCCCTAGTTAAAGGTAAAAACAATTTTTAACTTTCCTTTAAAAACTTTGAGTTTCAAATTCTCTCCCTTCCTACCCTTCCTACCTCCCGACATTGATAAGACAAACAATTCTGTATAGGTTATATATGTGTAATCATGCAAAACATATCCATAACGGTCATGTTGCGAAAGAAATTATAGACCAAAAAAAATAAAACCACCTTGAGAAAAATAAAGTTAAAAAGTATGTATCTCTCTGTATTTAGACACCATCAGTTCTTTCTCTTGGGATGGATAGCATTTTTCACTCTAAGTCCTTCAGAGTTGTCTTGAATCATTCTATTGCTGAAGATACCTTAGCCATTCACAGCTGATTATCTTAGATTACTGCTGTAAGTTTGTATCCAGTACATTTCATTTTGCGTCAATCCGTGCAAGTCTTTCCAGGTTTTTCTGAGAGCATCCTGCTCATCATTTCTTATAGTACAATAGTAATCCATCATAATTAGGTATCACAACTTCTTCAGCCGTCCCCCAATTGATGGGAATCTCCTCAGTATCTAATTTTTTATCCCTAGAGAAGAGCTGCTATAAATATTTTTGTATGTATAGCTTCTTTTCCTTTTTTTTCATCTCTTTTGGCATACAGACCTAGTAGTGGTATTGTTAGGTAAAAAGGTATGCATGGTTTTGTAGCCCTTTGGCCATAGTTACAAATTGCTCTACAGAATGGTTGAATCAGTTCACAACTCTGCCAACAATACATTAATGTCTAATTTTTCCCACATCCCCTCCAATATTTGTCATTTACCTTTTCAACCCTATTAGCCAATTTAATAGATATGAGGTAATACCTCAGAATTGTTTTAATTTGTATTTCTCCATTCAGCAATGAGTTAGAATTATTTTTTGGCTATAGAGAGAGCTTTAATTACTTCATCTGAGAACTGATTAAATCTTTTGATTATTTATCAATTGAGGAGTGATTTAAATTTGACTCAGTTCTCTATGTGTTAGGGAGAAAAGGCCTTTATCAGAGAACTTGCTTCAATTTTTTTTCTACAGTTACTATTGCTAACTATATTTCCCTCCATCCCTATCCCCCTCATTTATTCTGTTTTCTCTCTCCGTTAACCTGTCCTTCCTCAAAAGTGTTTTATTTCTGACTATCCTTCTCCTGACTATCCTGCCCTCCCTTTTATCACCTCTACCCTTTCTCTTATCCCCTTCCACTTCTACATTCCTGTAGGGTAAGAAAGATTTTGTTACCCCACTGAGTGTGTATCTTATTCTCTCTTTGAGCCAGGTCTGATGAGAGTAAAGTTCACTCACTCCTCTTCACCTGCTTCCTCCTCCCCTCCATTGTAAAAGCATTTTCTTGCTCTTTTATGTGAGATAATTTACTGCATTCTACCTTTCCCTTTCTTTTTCCCAGTACATTCATCTCTCACACCTTTACTTTATTTTTTAGATATAATACCTTCACTCTGTCTGTATATACTCTAACTACCCTAGTAATGAGAAAGTTCTTATGAGTTACAAATATCTTGCCATGAAGGAATGTAAATAGTTCAGATTTAATAAGTCCCCTATGGTTTCCCTTTCCTGATTATCTTTTCGTGTTTTTCTTGAGTCTTACATTTGAAAGTCAAATACTCAATTCAGCTCTTGTCTTTTCATCAAGAATGCTTGCAACAAGGGCAGCTAGGTGGTGCAGTGAATGGAGCACTGGCCCTGGAGTCAGGAGGACCTGAGTTCAAATCTGGGTTCAGACACTTAACACTTACTAGCTGTGTGACCTTGGGCAAGTCACTTAACCCCAATTGCCCTACCTTCCCTCCTCCAAAAAACAAAAAAACAAAACAAAACAAAAAGAATGCTTGAAAGTTCTGTATCTCATCGAATATCCATTTTTCCCCTACTGGATTACACTCATTCTTTCTGGGCAGATGACTCTTGTTTTTTAATCCTAGCTCCTTTGCCCTCTAGAATATCATATTCCAAGGCCTCTGAACCTTTAATATAGAAGCTGCTAAATTTTGTGTTATCCTAACTGTGGCTCCATAAAACTTAAACTGTTTTTTTCTAGTACTTCTAATATTTTCTCCTTGACCTGGGATATCTGGAATTTGGCTATAATATTTATGGCAGTTTTCATTTGGGGATCTCTTTCAGGAGTTAATCAGTGCGTTCTTTCAATCCTCTGATTCTAGAATATCAGAGCAATTTTCCTTAATAATTTCTTAAAAGATGATATCTAGCCTCTTTTTTCTTCATCATGGCTTTCAGGTAATCCAATAATTTTAAATTATCTCTCCTGATCTAATTTCCAGGTCAGTTCTTTTTCCAAAGAGATATTTCTCATTATCTTCTATTTTTTTCATTCTTTTTGGCTTTGTTTTATTGCTTCTTGGTTTCTCATAAAGTCATTGGCTTCCATTTGCTCCATTCTAATTTTTAAACAATTATTTTCTTCAGTGAGATTTTGGACCTTCTTTTCCATTTGGCCAATTCTGCTTTTTAAGACATTCTCCTCCTCATTGGCTTTTTGGACCCTTTTTCCATTTGGCCTAATATGTTTTTAAGGTGGTATTTTCTTCAGTGTGTGTGTGTGTGTGTGTGTGTGTGTGTGTGTGTGTGTGTGTGTGTCTCCTTCACCAAGGTGTTGACTCTTTTCTCATGATTTTCTTGCGTCACTCATTTTTCTTCCCTTTTTCCCCTCTATATCTGTTACTTAATTTTCAAAATCCTTTTTGAACTCTTCCATGTCCTGAGACCAATATTTTTCTTGAAGACTTTGCATGTAGGAGCTTTGACTTTGCTGTCTTCTTCCGATTGTATGTTTTTATCTTCCTTGTCACCACAATAACTTTCTTTAGTCAGAGGTTTTTTTTTTTCTATTGTTTGCTCATTTTCCCATCCCATGACTTGACTTTTAACTCTTTGTTAAAGTAGGACTATGCTTCTAGGGTGAAGGGAGCACTGTCCACTTCAGGGGTTTTGCGAAACTATTTTCAGAGATACTTCTAGGGATTTCTAAGTTTTCCGTTCTGCCAAGTGGTTTGACCTAAGGAGAAGTTGTTTTCTTTTTTTCTTCTACTCTCCTGAGTTGTTGTTTGATCTGTGAGCAACCACAATTACTCTTTTCTGCCCTGAAAGTGAGGAGAGTCCCTCCTGCATTGTTGACTCAAGCTCTTCTATGCTAGTGCTCCTCCTCACCCTGGGACTGCCACCCAGGAATGGGACCCTGAGTCTGAGTGTGGACAAAACAACAGGGTACTGCCTTATTGCTAGCAAAGAGATCCCCTCTAATCTCCTTCTGACCAGTTATTTGACCTCCTTACTATCTGTGGGCTGGGAGCCTCAGAAGCAACCACTGCCACTGCTGCTGCTGCTGCTGATTCAGCCACTTCCAAGGCCTTCTGCAAGCCTTCTGGGGCTGTACTGTGTTGGTGGGGCTTGCATTGGACTGCACTCCACTCCTACCCAGTCTTGATGGAACCTCCCTGCTGACCTTCTAAGTTGTCCCTAGTGTCTGTGGGTTGAGAGGTCTGGAAACCACCACAGCTGCCAGCAATTCAGTTACCCCAAGGCCTGCCCTGGGTTAGCTGGAGCCAGGTCTGTACTGGCTAATTGCACTTCTCTCTCAGGCTGGTGCAACAGAACTTTCCTGCTGACCTTCTAAGTTGTCTTGGGCTGGAAATTTGTTTCACTCCCTCTTTTTATGGCTTCTACTGCATTATAATTTGTTAATAGAGTAATTTTTTTAAAAAGTATTTGTAGGGTTTTGGAGGAGCACTCAGGTGAGCCCCTGCCTTTACTTTGCCTATCTTTGTTCTGTCCCCCTAAATGTCACACTTCTTTGAAGAAGTGGGGAACTATGCACGTGAAACACAAAATGTCAAACTTTTTTTGACATGTTAGTTTTGCTGAACCACTTTCCCCCATTTTTAAAATGTGTAGTTCTAAGAGATAACTACGTGGCATAGGGGGAAAGAGGTACATTGGGAAATAAAACAAAAGATATCACAAACATATTTTAAAAGAATGTAAGCTTCTAGAAGGCAGAAACTGTTCTGCTTGTCTCTCTATCTTCAGTGCTTAACACATAATGGAATGCTCTTGGTTGATTAATAATAGACATTGCTTTTTTGATGAATTTACGATTTCATTTCTTTTGCTCATTGTCTAAGATTTTCTAAATTATCTATTACATGCTCAGCAAAGCCTCTTCCTTAATATTTCTTATTGCCAACATCTTTTTTTCCTGTCTCATGCTTCAAGTAATTTTTCAAATATTAAATCAAATAATAGTGGAGAAAAAGTACAGCTAGGTCACAAAGCAGGCAGAGTGCTGGGCCTGGAGTCAGAAAGACCTGAGTTTAAATCTGGCCTCAGACATTTAATATATATATGTAGCTCTAGATAAGTCACTTAACTTCTGTTTGCCTCAGTTTCCTTATCTGTAAAATGGGGATAAAAATATCACTTGCCTCCCAGGGTTGTTGGGAGGAACAAATGAAATAATAATTGAAAACACTTAGCATAATATCTGACACATACTAAATACTATATAAATGTTAGCTACTGTTGTTATTTTTGTTTCACTCCTGATTGTACAGAGGAAATATCCAGTGCTTCTCCATTGAAAAAAAATTATGACTCTTGGTTTTATATAAATGCATTTAAAAATTTCCTTAATAGGAAATGTCTTTATATTTTTGTGATTTTTGCATTTAAAATTAAACAACTGGCATATTTCATAGAAAATACACAAAATCAAATACAAGGTATATTCCCAGGAAGGAGGCAATAGCAGCTTCTGTGGGGTCTAGGAATAGGCTCTTAAAAATGTAGAACAAGAGCTGAGTCTTAAAGGAAATCAGAAATTCCAAATAGTGGAGGTAAATAGAATTTAAATTCTGGGCATGGGAGACAGTGAATGCAAAGGCAAGCACATAGGATGCAGAGTGTCACATGTTAGAAACAACAGGAAGGACAATTTAATTGCACAATAGAGTATGTGATGGTGACAAGTAAAATAAGGAAGAAAAGGATAAAACCAGGTTTCAAAGAATTTTAAATATCAGACAGAAGAGTTTATATTTGGGGCAGCTAGGTGGCACAGTGAATAGAGCACCAGCCCTGGAATCAGAAGGACCTGAGTTCAAATCAGACCTCTAACACTTGACACAAAACTAGCTGTGTGACCTTGGGCAAATTATTTAATCCCAATTGCCTTGCCTTCCCCCCTCAAAAAAAGGAGTTTATATTTGATTCTAGAGCAGTGGGTTATGTTCAATTTAAATACATCCTGCATATCAGATATTTACATTATGATTCATAATAGTAGCAAAATTCATAACAGTAGCAAAATTACAAAAAAAATAGTAGCAAAGTTGCTATGAAGTAGAAACAAAAATAATTTCATGGTTGGGGGTCACCACAACATGAGGAACTGTATTAAAGGGTCATGGCATTAGGAAGGTTGAGAACCACTCTTCTAGAGTTAAAGATGGGAAATCTATTGAATAAGTGATTGACATGGGAAGACTTAAGGGGAATCACTTTGGTGAGTGTGTAGAACATAGACTAGAGTGGGGAGAAATTTGAGTAAGGGAGATGAATGAGGTAATTATTGCAGTAATAAACCTGAGAGGAGATAATGGATTCTACTAGGGTAATGGCTAAGGGATCAAAGAGATTGGACCACATGTTCAAATGTTTTGGAAACATAAGTGACAATATTTAGCTACTGATTGGATATAGAATAAAATCCATATAATTGATCAGTGTTTCTATGTATTACCAGTAAAATCTGGGAAGATTGATTAAAGTGTCTCATTAAAATAACTACGAAATTGAAGAAAATATCTGAATATTAAAATTGAAACACATATGAGAGTTATTAAAATACAACAATATTTTGGGAAATAAAGCCCTAAATAATTAGAGGTATATTCTGTTAGAGGTATGTTCCTGGCTAGACTTTGCCAATATATTGAACATTGTGATACTACTTGATATACAGATTTAAGTATATAACAAATTACCAAGAGGATAATTTGTGGAATTAGATAAAAAATAAAATTCATATGGAGGGCCCAATATAATGAGAAAAAATAGAAATGAAGGACGTCTAGTGTCATTATATATCAAATTATATTTTAAGGTCATAATTATACAATTGATCTGGCCCTACTTAGAAACAGAAATGCAATATTATAGGATGATAGGGTAGAACTGGAAGGGATCTAAGAAATCATCTTGTCCAATACCTTTGTTTTATAGAGGAAGAGCTATAATATAAAAAAGTTGTGAAAAACTCTAGACAAAGTATATCTATATGCAACACATTCTTAGCATTCTGCCAAAGATTGGCTATATGTTAAAAATTCATCACTCTTCAGCAGCCCTAGAACTACAGAGAAGCTCAGGTTTGTCACTCCAGGGAAGTCTCTTGAGCTCCACTGCTTTTCCAAGCACATTATTCTTTTCCTTCCTTTGACTTCTGGTGGGTGCAAAGTAGGCTTGTGTTAATTGAATTTCCTTTTCTTTGTATCTGAAGGTCCTTCTGATCACGTGTAGAACTTGTTTCTGAACTGAGTTTTAAAAATTTAAGCACTATGTGTCTTGAAGTTTGTAGCCTTGAGTTTCTTCTTGGAGGCAATCTCAGTTTAGAGAGCTGCCATGCTGGTGCTCCACAGTTGATCTCTGTAGTTTGGGTTTCTTAGGCTCTGCAAGAGCAGGGTGAAGGGTGGAGTGTGGAATTGAGCTCCATTTTAGTTCAAGACATGTGTCCTACCCTTTTCAATCTGCTTCCTCCCTTTCTTGTAGGAAATTTTTTTGCAGCAGAGAATGCTGCCAACTAGAAAGAAAGAGGGAAGACACTGGAGTTTGGAGGTTGGGTTTTGTTTCAAGTCTATGAATTAAAATGACAGGCCATGGGGAGGGGTGCTGAGTGAGCTCAGAGTAGGTATCAGGTTCTTTTTTTTTTTTTTTAAATTTCTTTTGGATTCTGGATGTCCTAGATCATGGACAAAGCTGAAGCTGAAGTTGCTTTATCTTTGGTATACAATTTCTGTTTGGGGAGCTAGAGAAGTTATAGGAATCAGAGAAAACTTCTGCTCTTTCTTTTTGTCAGTTCCATGTCTCAGAAAATACAGAGATCCTTAGATTTTTTAAGCTTATTTCAGTGACCCTTTGTCAGAATGTTGAAGCCCTTTTCAGTTTGAGCACATAAAATAAAACAAATAGGATTACATGAAAAACTTGCCATATACAGATATGAAACATAAAATACAGAAATAGAGTTAGAAAACTATTTTTTTTTAACTTCATGGACTTCAGGTTAAAGTACCTCTATTCTAATATAGTGTAATATCTTTGAGGAAAGGCATTTAAAAAAAATGTATCCCCACTGCCTATCATACCCAGTATGCAGAAGTTGCTGAACAAATTATTACTGATTGACTTCTTTTATAGTTTCCTCAGTAAAATGCCCTATTTGCCTTCTTTACCATACTTTGACATGAGTTATGGATAATTCGGTGATAATGGCAATCACACACATAGAATCAGTCTGTCAGAGAAATGAAGAGCACTGAGGGATTGCATGTGGTTCAGCAAGGGCCCTAAATTAGCAGAAGGATGACTGTATGGTAGAGCTTTCAGTTAAGATTGGTCAGCAAAAACTAGGAGAAACAAAAGGTGCTTTGGGGTGATTCTTTCTATGTGAGTTCTTGTATTTATGACCCCCTAGGTTTCTGTCTTTTTAAGAGAAATCCCTGTGGAAACCTAATGACAGGCAGGTATCTGAAGTTCAAGGTTTCGGATGTGTCATCTATTCTCTGGAATACTGCAGGGGCTATGCTACAAATTGAAATATCTAGATACCTGAAAAGGAACTGACACATTGAGTCCGTCTTTTCTTTTATGAAAAGCTCTGATCTTAGAGTAGGACAATGTAGCATGGTCAGACTTGATGATAATAATCTAAGCTTCTTCACTTGCAGAAACTGCAAGTATAACACTAGAATTGGGACAAAATTGGGACTTGACAAATTAAAGAAAATCTATGTGCAAGGTTGGAATAATTGCAGTGAAAAATGGACTACTTTGACCAATTTCTGTTATAATTATTTTAATCTTGCATATAGAGTTTCTTTAACTTACTAGGCCACAAATCATTGCTTTAACCCTTCCTATATTTGTCAATGGGGCTATCCAGATGCATAATTAAAACAGGAAGTTGCTTATGCAATGAATTTAAGAGGTGCTTAAAAATTTCCAGAAAATTCAATTCAATGAACATTTATTAAGCATCTACTGGCTGAGATAGATGGTAGTAAAATAGAGATTTTTAACTTTTTGCTTGCCTGTTTTTGTTTTTTTTCTTTTGGTCAGACATCCATCAAAATAAACTCTTCACTTTCACCCCCACCCTACCATATCCAGTCTGCCAATTCTATCTTCATGGTGTCTTCCATATACACCTCCTTCTGTCTGATGCTGCCATCACCCTGGTACAGACTCTCAACATCTCATGCCTGGACTGTTTCAATGGTCTTTTGGTTGGTTTCTCTGCCTCAAGTTTTCCCCTACTCTAGTCCATCTTCCATCCAGCTTTCAAAGTGATCTTTCTAAAGCTCATGCCTGGTCATGTCTCCTCCATACCACACTCAGTAAACTCTAGTTTAATCTTATCACCTCTAGGATCAACTATAAAAACCCTTTGTTTGAATCTTAAAGATCTTGACAATCTGGCTCCCTCATAATCTCTTCACTTTTCTTACACCTTACTGTTCCCCAATTCCCATACATGTACCCTTCAATCCTGTAACTCTGGCCTCCTTTCTGTTCCTTGCACATGATAATCCAGGTCCCAATTCTGTGAATTTTCACTGACTTCCCCATCCCCATCCCTGGTCCCTGGAATTTTATCTCTCCTCATTTCTAACCCTTGGCTTCCTTCTGTAACAAACCTTTCATTATCCCCCTTAATGCTAATTCCTTTCCTCCGTGACTGCTTCCAATTTATTCACTATGTATCTTATTCATACATAGGAAGAAAAAACACCAAAAGTTAATTTAGTCTGTTTCCCAATTTTGCCTTGGATCAGTTTTATTCACCACTTATTGTCATAGCGGTGTTGCACCCAGTGGGAAGGAGTGTTGAGAGACAAACAATTATTATCACTATCACTGCTAAGACTGTGACTCAATCCTTTTAAATTTTTTACTGTAAATTTAATAATCATCAACAAAAACAAGCAATGTAATAAACAAGCTAAAGGAAGATTAAAATCTTACATAAAACCTTTAGAGTTTGCAACAAAATAAATAAAGAGAAGAAACACATTTCCTCAGGTTGCCTTTCAAAATCTGTCTCAAGTTCTTTTAGGCTTGGACTTCTTTCTTTCAGCCTCTGGGTGTGAAGGCATTGGCTCACAGATCTTCACATATGGATGAATGACCTTTTGCCCTTGCTTTGAAAGTGCATAGTTTTGAGTTTCACCAGCCATTTACCAGATGTAATATTCAAACCAACAGTTGCCCCAAGGAGAGACATCAAAGGCTTATAGAAACATGTTCTGAAACATGTTATTAGGAAGACCTAGGAATATACTTTCTCTTACCTGTACATATGCACATATATATGAAAATAATACATTCATGTAGTTATTCAGAGTAACTAAAATAATGAGACACTTTCTCTTATACCACACAGAAATAATTTATAGTTGCTGAGTCACAGAATCTCACATTTGGAATAATTATAGTAGCTGACATTTCAGTTGTGCTTTATATCTCATTTGATCCTCAAAACAGCCTTGTGAGGTAAGTTTTTTTCCTTTGTCATTGTCCCGTTTGCAAAGAGTACCAACTACTTCATGGTGGATTTCAGGCTCTACTTTGGAGGGCTTTTGTTTTCTTTCACTTCTGAGGAGTTAAAAAACATTGCCTCTGTTTTGTTTCCTCTAATTTGTATGTTAAGTACTTTGCCAACCTTAAAGCACCCTCAGTTAATAGGGATAGGGACTGAATTGGTGGTTTTATGAGGCTAAGGAACACTCAGGTGGTGAAACAATCTCTATCAATACAAGTTGGAATCTACCCTACAGTTGCCTAGAACACCTGAGAGATTAGTCATGATGTGTCAGGTTTAGGCCTCTAGCCCAGGTCTTCTGGCTTCAAGGTACTTTTCTATCTACTAGACCAGACTGTCTTTCATGTAGACTACTATCTTTATTATTAAAATGGACCTGTGATTTTATTATATAAGCACCTTACAATGAGGAAATTCCTTTCTCCCAATGCAGATTCTGACTTACTCTGCAATAAAAAAAAAAAGTCGTAGGGTGCTATCTTAAGAGTTTAAGTGATATGTATGGGAAGCAGAGCTTGAACCTAGGTGTTTTTGAATTTAAATCAGGCTCTTTAAAAAAATATTGACACTAGATAGGCCAATTCTTTATCCTTCACACCATGCAGTAAGATGGTTTAGTTAGAGAGTGATGAGCCTGGAGTCAGGAAGACCTGAGTTCACATGTGGGCTCAGACACTTACTAGATATGTGACCTGGGGCAGGTCACTTACCCTCTTGTTTGATTCCATTTCCTCAACTTTAAAATGGGGCTAATAACAGAACATAACTTGCAGGGTTGTTGTGAGTTTCAAATGACATATTTATAATGAACTTAGCATGATGCCTGGTACATAGTAGGTCCTAAGTATATGCTTTTCCTTTATCTCTGTAGGTAATGATGCCTCTTGCAACTATTTTTTATTATCATATTCTTCTTAACTCATATTATTTAATATATGATACTATATTACTAATATATTTATATAGACTACTAATACACAACCTAAGAGACTAAAGATATAAATATCTTATATTTATAATTATCTTAATAATTATATTATATATATATATTATATATAATTATCTTATATATATTATATATAATTATATATAATTATCTTATCTATATAAACAAATACTATAAATATATTATATATACATAATGCTGATATAATAGATAATATGAATATATAATATGTACAATTTAGAATTCTAATATATCCCTCTATAATTCAGCTGCTCCACTGCTGGCACTGTCTCCTATAGAGAAGAACTGGACAACAGAGACATTAACTATGTGCATGACTGTGCAAGTATTTTAAACTCCCTGAACCTCACTTTCTTCAACAGTAAACAATGAAAGGGTTAGATTAAATGACCATTGGGGTCCCTTCTTGCTTTAAATCAATGCCCCTGTTTCTCACATTCTCACTCCCCTCATTTCATAGATGAGGAAATTCGGGGCCAAAGAAGTTAAATGACAAGCCTAAGGACTCAGAGGTAATATGGAACAGAGCTGTGGTTTGATCCTAGGTGCTCTGTGATCTTTCCACTAAACCATACCTAATACAGTTTTCTGATGTTCTGATCTTCAGTATTCCAAATGACCAGGGACCAGGGGTGTGGAATCTCCTTGAGACCACATGTGGCCCTCTAGGTTCTCAAGTGTGATCGTTTTACTGAATCCAACCTTCAGGTTCAAAGGGCCACAGTTGAGGACCTAGAGGGCTACATGTAACCTCAATGCCATGGGTTCCCCACTGCTGGTCCAGGCTGTGTATAAAATCTTACTTTGCTGTGTCTCCATGCTTCTGAAAACACAGGTAAATCATCATCTGTGAAACTGAGCCTTGAAACCCAAATATTGTGAGTGTTCAGAGAAATCTGACCCCTGTTATCATAAATAAAATCCAAAGCAGTGCAACTATATTTTCACTGCCTAGTTTGGAGATGGAAGGACAAGTTTCCTTCAACTTCAGTTGCTCTCCTTAGAAGCTTTTTAAATTTTTTCCCCCATTTAACTGAATAGAAGAAAGTATAGCTGGCAGGAACTTTCTAGACCAAAGAGGGGGGAAAGAAGGAGGAAAGTGAAAGAAATAAGTGAAAGCCATTTCAGCTTTGATTTGTGTTCCTCTTTTTTTTTTTTTGAGAGATTTTAACCAGTATCTTTCCTTTTCAATTCGTATTTTCACTGATCATCTAATTGTAGTATATGTCATAAAGGGGGATATTAGCAAAGAGTATAATAGGTATAAAAAATGACATATAAATTCTTTAGATAAGACAAAAAAAAGGATAAAATGAAGTAGGCATTTCAGACAATTATTGTAAATATATATTGTATAAGGGATGTCCATAGGTATGCTTAGAGGAACAAACAGCACTATGGAGTGACATCTGGACTGCATATTCCTGAACTAATTAGCTACTATTGTCACTGTGCCATGAGAATAATGGCAACAGTAACTGAAACTGTTCATGTGTATATACAAATGCATATAAAAAGAGTCTTTGAAACCATATATATATATATATATATATATATATATATGTACATATATATGCTCATATATGTGTGTATATGGGCATATATTTATACACATACATATATCTATCTATTATTTATCAAAGTACTTTACCTACATTATCTCATTTGATCCTTATAACAACGGAGGGAGACATTTCATGTAAGCATTATTATCATCCCTATTTTACAGATGATCAAACTAAGGCCCAAAAAGGTCAAAGGACTTCAAGGGCAGTATGGTATAATAGAATGCTCATTGGATTTATTAGCCAGAGGACTTGGATTTGAGAGTGAGTTCTGTTACCTGATGCATAGGTAGGTCGCGCTGTGGATAGAACATTGGGCCTGGAGTCAGGAAGATCTGAATTCAAATCCTAGCTCAGATAGCTGTTTGATCCTGGGCAAGTCTCTTGACCCTGTTTGCCTCACTCTTCTTCTGTAAAATGAGCTGGAGAAGAAAATGGCAAACCATTCCAGTATCTCTGCCAAGAAAACCCCTAATGGGATCACAGAAAGTTGGACATGACTCAACAACTCAACAACATGTGACTTAAAGGTGTCTGCATGTCTTCAGGTGAGAGACAGCCTTTTGGGGCCTCAGTTTTCTTATCTGTAGAATGAAGGTTTGAAGTTAAATGGCCTCTAAGGGTTTTTTTTTTTTTCTATTTAGAAATCTATCATCGTAGATAAAGTTCAATGAAAAAATGAGTTCCTGAATTCAAGTACTGTCTCTACTCTTTATTTTCTGAATGTCCTTGGATGAATTAATATAGTCCCTTTAGCCCTTGGTTTCCTCATCTATAAAATTAAAGATTTGGGCATAATGTCTTCTAAGATATCCCCCTAGCTCTAGGCTCTATGATCCTAGGACCTGTTCAAGATCTAGGATCCTAACATCATATAATAGTTGTAGAACCAGGAAAGATTGTAAAGGCTCTCAAGTTTTACAGCTTTTCATTTTGAATAAATTGAGGCCAAAAGAAAACTAAGTGACTCCCCCCGAGGAGTCATAAGTGGCAGAGGTGGTCCATGATTCTAGGTCCTCTGAACCCAAATCCATTAGTCTCCCCCATTGCACCACCTTACCATGGTCCTAAGGTCAACTAAGCTAGTAACTGGCAAAGCCTAAACTCCCAATTCAGTCTTCCGCCTCTCAGCCCAGGGCTCTCCTGACTCCTGCACTTTGCTAACAAAAGAATAGGCTAAGTAATGCACCTTAAATGCCTGCTCTTTATGTGGCACATCTTGTGCATTATGTGCTCACCCACGGCACATGTACTCACTGCATCCGCCTACATGTTTGATTTTTATGGAGGATTAAAGGAAATCAGCCTACAAGGAGCTGTCAAGCATCAGTCAACGTGGGTTCAAAATGATCCAAGCCACAAAGAAAGACACACACGTGGCTGTGTTCTGAGGGAGAAAGCAAAACACGGTGTTCTCAGAAAGTTTAAATAATGGCATACAAATTATTTACTTTCCCAGGCTTTAATTCAAGCAATCACCAAACCAGGGGAAATGAAAGGAGAAAAGGTTGTACACTGTGTTTCTTGCAGGAGAGGTGTCTCAACCTAATGAGCCTTCTGGATTCCAGCGTGCCTCTTGAATATCACCAGGGGTGATTATAGCTTGCAAAAAGTAGACCAGAAAAAGACATGCCTTCCTATGTCTTGGGCTGTAATTAAAGCCATAAGCCATCAGATAGAAGAGGGGCCAGCTGCAGCATTTCAAACCTTTAGTACCCTGGCATTAAAAATAGATTACAGCACAAAATGTGTACCAAAAATAATCCTGATAAAAAATTTGCACATTTGATTACTATAATTGATTTTTTCTTCTAGATATGAATAAATGACCCAGGCTAAATGCCAGTTCCTTGCAATGAATTTCATTTAAGCCTCAGTGAATTGAAAAGGCTCAAGCAGACTCAACATTTCCAACTTCCTAGCAAGTAGCAGAAAATCTACCTGACAGTTGCTATGGAAACAGGAACAGGAAGAGTGAACCACCAGCCTATAAATCCACAGAGAAACCTTTCTTAATTGGAAGGCCTTTAACCCACACATTTTTCTCATAGCTGCAGAGCTTATTTCTAAAGAGATTATTAAATTCCTCAATTGACTTATGAAGGATGCTTCCCACTATATTACTGTGCTTTGGGTTGCTCGTTCCTTATATCTGTTTCCAAAATTACAAAGCAGACCAGGGATAATAAAAGTTAACACAGATGTTTCAATGAAAAATCCATATGATGGTCTGGAAATCACTTCAGTGGTGATGCTGTTCAAAAAGGATTCCAATAGCAGGACAGGGATGGTATAGAAACATTTTTTCCCCAAGATATGTCATGCAACTTTCTCCCTACTAAATCAGAAATCACTGTGGGCAGAAATTCCTGACAGCATTTCCCAATGTTTAAAAGCAATGACCTGGTCTGAAAGTGAATAAATCAGGTGGTGGAAAATGGTATGTTTATGCCTATACTTTTTTTTAAGTGCTATTCATAATGGAAAGTAAATGCTAACTAGCATGTGACCAACTGCATGAAGCAAATAAACATATTTCACTGTCTCATTGCAACGAAACTGAATAGAATTGGGATTGGCTGAGTGAATTCATTACTGAATTCTCTTCTATAATAAAATTAACGCCATGAGTAGGAGTTAAAAGGCAGAGAAGGTAGAACATTAACAAATAAGAAGGAAATGGGGCCTAGTAAATAAAACATGAATCACAAACATCTGAATTAATTACTCTGGTCATCCACACAGACGCGATGACCTTGGCCAAGTTACAAAACCTTCTTGTGTCTTTTTCTTGCTACATTAAAATGGGATCCTATTGGCGTTAAGCTAAAATAAGCAATAGGATTCGGATAATCATTGCCTAACATGTGTGCTTATGATGTATTCAACCTTAAGAAAGTAGTTGTGAGATTCAGAATTTAAAGAGATCATCTATTTAAATTTCCTTGTTTCACAACTGAGAGACTGAACCCTGAAGGTTATGCAGTGACTATCACAAAGTCACCCAGATGAAGGAAACAGGGCATCATATCATGACCAGCCAATATGGCATAACAGGAAGTCTGGTTCTCTTGTTATTACCTCTGTAACCCTGGGCAAATCACCTAACTTCTCTGCATGTCTGATGACTTATATAAAAAATTAGAGTATTGAAGCAGGTGACTTCTCAAAAGTCTTTCAGCTCAAAATTCCAAAGATGTTCAGTTGCTATAAGGTTACATTGGAAAGACTAATGCAATAGTTCACATCAGTTAGGTTTCAAAGTGAAACTTCTGACACCTGAATGACTCTCAGTATAATAACAGCATCTCAATCACAGAGTTGTAAGGATAAAATTATGTATGTATATCACACACACACAAACATGTATGTGCATCTCTATACATATATGTTTAAACATGTATCTGCATGGAAATATTTGCAAATATTAAAATGCTGTAATAAATATTAGCTTCTCCAATAGACAGGTAGAATTCTTAGACTTAATTATTATTTTGTTACAGAAACTCATGAAGGCATGCCCTATATCAGTGGAAGAAACTATGTCTTTAAAATACCCAACATTTGAAATACTGAACAATTATGTATATGTATCATTTCTTCTTTGGTATAAAAGCTATGTGATAACAAGGACTCTATCTTCACTAACTCTTGCCTCACCATTGCCTGCAGAGCTATGCCCACAGTAGTTCCTTAGCAGACTTCACAAAGGTTTAGAAATTTTAGATTGACTCATCTAGAAAGTGGGGTTGCCGGGTCAATGCTGGCCAGGAAAAACTGAAGATTCATTAATGGTTTATTGTTTGCAAATTGCTCTGAGCTCCTCTGTGCAAACAAATTGGAGAATTATTACTTTCTCTACTTGCTATGGTCCAAGCCTTTCACAGATACTATTCTAATAGGTTTTAAATAATTTAAATGCAAACTCTAGTGAATGGGATAACTCTCTCTCTCTCTCTCTATCTCTTTCTCTCTCTCACTTTTCACTTTCTGTTCTTTATCACTTCTTCCCTCTCTGTCATAACAAATAATGTGGTTTATTTCTATCAGATTCAATACAGCACAGGTGATTGTATGTCTAACCACATGAGTCACAATCTACAGTCATTAGGAAAGCTAAATGACAACCCTAGTTGTATTTAATACATGCCCCAAACACTGAACTGATATAGCATGTGCCACTGAAAATGTTGATCTTCCTCATTTTCAGTCTTTTCCATCCCTACCACATCTGTATAATTCCAAGCCTGTAGAATGGCAAGGCACCTCTGAAGTTGGCAGAGGGAGGGGACATGGGCCTCTGGCATCCCTGAGATCATGGGCATATGAGCCAAAGAGGACCTCAGGGACTAATGGTTACAGTTAGTACAAACATCATAGCTATTGTTTATTGCTTTTATAGCTTACTCAGGTCATCAACCATTGATTAGATTGTTTAGGTGACACTGAAGAAGTCAAAATATTGTGCTCTATTTGATTGATGATTAAATAAAACCAGTCTCTCTCAAATTGTCCACTGTTGTTTTGGTTTTAAAAGGCAACAAATCCTTATATTTGTGTGTGTGTGTGTTTTCAGTGGCAACAATAAGGGACAGCAGTGGGTTCTAGGGTTAGGATACTCTAGGGTTAGAATAGAGGATAGAGATAGGAGGAAAAGAAGTATGTATATGTAGTGGTGGGAGAGGGAGGTATGGAAGTAAACAAGAAACTTAGGAAAGGAAGTAAGTGAAAAAAGAAATATACCACAAGAAAGTGATCATGTATTATAGTAGATTAAATAGTTTATCCAGCACATGGTAGAAAAATGGATTTTGAAGGCATGAGAATTGTGAGGGATATACTCTTTAACAGTGTGATACCCAAAGCAAGGAGTTATATGAGTTCTGTATTTCTAGGTCTGGAGTTAAAAGTAATTAAATGGAGGAACATATCTCCAGAGAGATATAATGCTACCCTTACATCACTTTTGGAAAATCATGGCTTATTATATATTAGGAAAGAATTTTTTCCATATCTAGCAGGAGAATGTATAGGTATTCACATATATTCACATATACATGTATGCATATTATATACATTTATGTATATAACATACATAAACATTTATAGACTCTCTTTGGTCAGTAGACTGGTCAATATTTTTGATTTGTTTTTGAGCATTTTTAGACTGAATATTTTTTCCATATTTGGCATGCACAATACATTTGCACATATACAAATAAATACATACATGTACATAGATACACATAGACACAGACATGTATGTGTACCTTCTATTGCATCACATTCTAGATAAACTAATTCATCTTTCTATTTAAACAGTGGAGAGTCATCACATAAATGATTCTTTAAAAAATCTTAAGATGAATTTGTCCTCTATATATGCATATATTTATGGGCATTTTTTATGTATACTGTATCATTATGTGTTTTCTATATATGTATATAGTCTTAATGTGTTTGTGTGATGAATATAGAAAGAAAATTCCTCAAGATTTGAAAAATCATTTATATGATTAATCTCTACTATTTAAGTGTGTGTGTGTGTGTGTGTGTGTGTGTGTGTATATGTACATGAATACCCATATGCATGCATGCATATATGCATATAACATTCTTTGGAGGGCAATTCACCAATTCCCACTCATACATGCAGACTCAGTTACTGGAATGCAGTTAATGCCTTCTATCCTCAAGGTTTCAGGGGTAACCCTTAGGTCAGGGGTGGGGAACCTACAGCCTCTAGGCCACATGTGGCCTTCTAGGTTCTTGGGCGTGGCCTTTTGACTGAGTCCAAGTTTTATAGAACAAAAGTTTTTATTAAAGGGATTTGTTCCATCAAGTTTGGATTCAGTGAAACGGCCACACTTGAAGACCTAGAGGGCCACGTGTGGCCTTGAGGTCACAGGTTCACCACCCCTGCTTTAGGTCTAGGCTTTCTAGTACTATTGCTTTGGAGTCCCAACTAATGTGTTCCCCATTAACAATCAACCAATGGATTTCATTAGTCTCTCTCTTTTTTTAAAGGGATTTGCTAAGAAAGTATAATAAGAATAGTTGCTTCAAAATACTTCCCCCTAACTTGGGTGTAATCTCTCCTTGCAAACATGAAATCCCTGAAGAGAGTAGGCATCAACTAAAAGGACAGAGGTCATGGGCTACATGTATAGAGAATGCATGTGACAAAGGGTACAACTCCAATACACTTCTCCATACCTCAGCTGCTTCCCTATTCTACTCCGGAGGGCTTTCCTCCTCTTTTTGAGTTCTTCCAGTACCTTTCATGCCTACCTATGTCTAACTTTGGCTCTGGACTTCCCTTCTTTCCCTTTGTGAAGTCCTTGTGGAGACTGCTGCAGAGCATGCTGCTAGTGACAGATGAGACTTTTACTGTTAAGACAGACTGGCTCCTTGCAAGGTGAGGCATATCTATTAGATTAGTTGATTCTCTGCTGGTCTGAACTGATCTTCTGCTGGGTCAGACCATTTTTCCATTTTTATCAGTCACTACTGCTCTGGTGGTCACTGCTACTAATGCTAATCAGTCCCAGTCATTGCTGGGACCTCTCTGATGGTTCCTTTGGATCTCCTAAACTCACAAGGCATTCTGAGTACTTCCATATCAGAATATTCATTTGCCTAAGATCAGGGTAAAATGATGCGAAAAGGGCAACCATATGCTTATTGCCACCATGGCCAGTTATAGATAGGATTCATGCCACTCTCCATACTCCTTCTTGGGATTAGCATAAGCATCCTTACTTGAAGATCCACTGGGAGCAATGAAAGATGAATGAATCTTCAATTTTGTATACTCATTCAACAGTTCCCGAGCCAACAGTTCTTCTGACCCTACAGTCAATTAGAAGACTTTTATATCTATGTGCACATGTGTCCTGGACTGGCCCTCGGGATAGGGCAGCCTACCCTTATTACACACACACACACACACACACACACACACACACACACACACACACACAGCAAGTAGTAGGAGTGAGATTTGAATTTAGATCTGCTAATTCCAAATCCGACACACATTTTCATTCCTCAGTTGCCTCTTGCCTCTGCTCCCATGGGCCTCTTTTCCTATATATGAGTTCTTCCAGGACTCTTCCTGTTGGAGAAAGGCCCCAGATCACCCATCCCCCATTCTCTAGACTTAGCCATCAGATTTAGCTATCATGCTGCCCCCTTGGTACTTCCTTCCTCAGCTCTTTATCTCTTGTGTTATGTGTTGTTTCCCCTATTAGAATGTATACTCCTTGAGGACAGGAACTTTGTTTTTGCTTCTTTTTTCTCTCCACTACTTCATACAGTGCCTGGCATATAGGAAGTATATAAAATATGCTTATGGACTAAATGTTTGTTCATTGATTCTTTCCTCTATTCCATACAGGAGAGTTAGGTGGTGCAGTGGATAGAGTACTGGGCCTGGAGTCAGGAAGGCTTATCTTCCTGAGTTCTAATCTGACCTCATACCTTTACTAGCTATGTGATGCTGGGCAAGTCACTTAATCCTATTTGCCTCAGTTTCCTCATATGTAAAATGAACTGGCAAAGGAAATGGCAAACCAGAAGATCGAAATGGGGTCACTAAGAGTCAGACATGACTGAAAAATGACTGACCTGAACTGAACTCTGCTATGCCATTCTACTGATACATGGTGTGCCCTGTCACTCTTATTAGACTAGTTGATGATTTAAAAAAAAAAAAAAGTTAGTAAGCAGACCAAGTTTGAAGATTCGGTTTTTATACAGCTTTTCTGTTTCATGGCCAGAGATTGCATATCTAACCTGGCTGGTTACCTATGAAATGTGTATCGTTAATCAGCGCTATGGGGTCAGGAGTGTCATCTTTATGTACGAAAGGCATTATTTTTATCCTTTCCTTATTACAGCCTATTTCTCTCTCCTCCTTATGCCTAATTTAAAAGTAAGAAAAAATATCCTGTCAGGTGGAAACATAGTCGTACGGTGGATGATATCTGGCACCCACTGTTTGGAGCTAGCTGTCTAGTTAGTGGAATGTTTGGACAGAGTTAGAAACATAACTAGGGTAAGGCAACTTCCCCATGTGCAGATGTGGGGAGCCAAGTAAGGTCAGCTGTCCAACCAACTGTGATTGACACAGATAATTTTCTAGAAAATGTAAGAAAAGCAAAGCAATCTATTTAAAAATCAATTTCTCCATTATCTTACAATTAAAATTTGGAGATACTATCCCCTAGATGAAAATATTCTGCCTCTAGAAGTAATAAACCTTCACCTCCATGGCATTCCAATGGTTATATATGATCAATATGCATCTTCCAGGAGGAGGTCATCTCTGTTTAGCTCCTTTTCTGTTTTCTCGATTCAAGTTAAAATACCCATTCCCTCCATTCTTCCCACCTCCAGTACCTAACATTGCCAACAGGTCCTCTGATAAGCTACTTAAATAGTTGTTGTCTGTGATCTATTCCTTTCTTTCCCTTTCTTCTTACTCTCTTATTCTCCTCTATTCCCTCTTCCTTTTCTATTCTTTCCTCTGAAATAAAATAGAGCAATTTTAATTTCAGTTTTACCTTACACTTAGTAGACACTTTACAAATGTTAATAGAATTGAATTGAATAGATGATGTCATTTATAACCAAGACATCATTCTCATCATCACTAGCATTTATTTAGGACTTCAGAGTTTGCAAAACACTTTACATGCTTAATTTCATTTGATCCCCACAACAGCCCTGTGAGATTACTGCTATTACTCCCATTCTACAGATGAGGAAACTGAGGCTAAGAGAGAGACAAAGTGACTTGACCAGGATCACATAGCTATTACATATCTAAATCAGAATTTGAACTCAGATCTTTGGACTTGGAGTCCATTGTTCTCCCTAGTTGCTGAATAGGAAATGAGCAGATACAATGTGAACCCATTATTTCATTAGTATAGAGAATTCCTAGATAATGAAAGGCTTTCTATTGATGAGGTAAGGAATGCTACTCTGACATTTGTAGTATTAGAGTATCAATACATTATTATTGAGGAATAGGAAGAGAGCCTGAACCTGTGGATTCCATTGCTATAGGAAATCCCCAGATAAGAAAACTACCTCCACCAATTGCTTTTGATCAGCATCTTCTCTGCAACAAAGTTTTAGAGATTTGCTTAAAACAGAGATGTCAGACATAAATAGAAGCAGGAACTATTAAACTATACATAAGAATCCCTACAGCTGAATATTGACTTAGAAAACTATATCTTAACATTATCTATGTTCTTTTGTGGCTTTATTCATTTTGTTAAATATTTCCAAATTACATTTCAATCTGATTGGTGATGTACTTGGGAATGTTGCCTGTTTGATATGTATGGAGAGCTTTCAGATCTTAAGTCAAGTCAAATTGGCAAGCATTTATTAAGATCTTACCAATGTTCCAGCTACTGTGCTAAATGCTAAGATTAACTCTCCTAGGGTCATAAAAACAATGTTTCAGAAGTCAGATGTGAATCCAAATCTTCCTGGTTCTGAAGAAGGATCTCTAACCATTACACTACTCAGCCTTTCTGTTTTAATATGATGTGATATTTTTAAAAATATCATATTGGGAGTGAAAAGACCTAGATTCTAGCCCAGGCTCTACCAATAATTAGCTGTGCCACCTCAGGGAAGGAATAAATGTCTCTGACCCTCAGTTTCTTCCATAAGAGGTATTGGATTCTATGATTCCCAAGTGGTCTGCTTGTCTAAGGTCCCTTGAACAATTTAGAAAACATAGATTTGATACTTCAAATTAATTATACTGTCCAACAATTTTTAAGAGTATGTTCTCAGGGTGGCTAGGTAGAGCAGTGAATAGAGAACTGGTCTTGGAGTCAGGAGGACCTGAGTTCAAATCTGGCATCAGACATTTAACACGTAGCCGTGGGACCTTGGGCAAGTCACTTAACCCCAATTGTCCTGAATTCCCTCCTCCAAAAAGAAAAAAAAAAGAGTATGTTCTCATATTATATACATACATAAATACAAATGCAGACAGGGTTTAAACTGGATCACCTCCAGTTCTGAAATGATTAAAATTAGTTTATGTTATGCTGAAATTCATAATCTTGAGGTTACTTTGGCCCATGTCTTTTCACATACACTTTTGTATACGCATGCATTTCATGTGTGGGTGCGTGTGTACATAGGTCTATAAGCTATTGACACACATTAAATACATGTGTATATATAGATACATGTACGCATACCTAAGTATGAGGGCATATGTAGCTATATGTCTGTTTATATGTATATATACATGCACATGTATGTCAGGTTTATATGAATTATATACATACATATATGTATATATGTAGTATGTATGTGAAAAGACATGAGCCAAAGTGACCTCAGGATTGTATATTCTAACATAATATAAATTAATTTCAGAACTGGAGATGATCTAACCTCAACCTTCATTTTACTAATAAAGAAATTGAGTCCCAAAGACTTGTGCAAGTTCGCATGAGTAATAAATTCCTTAGCCTAGATTTGAACCCAGGTGTGCTGACTCCAAATTGAGAGCTCTTTTTGTCATGCTACAGCCACTTCTTATTACTACAAATTAAGCTGATTTTATTAATTTTGCCATATGTAAAATCCTACATATTGGATTTGGAAATAGTAGCACGTGAAGCTTGAGAGTTTATTTAAATTATTTCTTAATGTAGGCAAAATGCATTTTCCCAGGATGTAATAATGCTTTTTCTTGGGAACAGCTAGCAAGGTGACCAGGGAGAATGTGACCTATTTGAGAGCAGGGACCATCTTTCACCTTTCTTTGTGTCCCTAGCGCTAAACACAGTGCCTGACTTGTAGTAAAGGAACTGACAATAATTAGCGCTGTGCTCATGTTGGGTCACCTACAACAGTGAACAGATATCTATTCACTGGTCCTGATAAATGTCCTTTAAGATAGATAAGTTGAAATAGAAATTCTCCAGGCCCTCCTCTCACCATTGCCTTTAGTAGCTATCAGTTTCCTTTTCTCTACCTGACTTCTCAAATAAAACAAAGATAAGAGAAAACGAGAAGACAGCAGAAACTGATACAAGTATCAAGTCTGTTCAAAACAAACAAATAGGCAAGGGGACTTTAGTCTTTGCTTTAATTGCTTCTCTGTTCCAAGGTCAAAGACAAGGGTTTTAAAAGGAACAAGTCTATTCAGAATGTTATTAACAGAATCTACTGAGCCAGAGTCTTGACAATGACCAACTTTCTCTCTACTTATAAATTTGACATATTAGGAAGTCATATTATATCTTTTAGGCCCTCAGCTTACAACACATACTATGTTTAGGTGATGACAACTTCCTATGTCTCTTGAAAGTTTTCAAAATGCTTTACAAGTTTTAATTCATTTAATACTTATGATAATCCTACAATATAGGTTCTATGATTATACCCATTTTACAGATGAGGAAACTTAAGCTGAGAGTAGTTAAATGATTTGCCCTGAGTTACATAGTTACCATGGAATTGAAGAAAGCTTCAGATTTGGGTTTTTCAATGTCCTAAGTCCAATGTGCTATCTATCTTAGTACCTACATGCCTGATTACACAAGTACTACATGGAGGAGACTTGACTTCATAGAAATTCAATAAAAACAAGCAAACAAACCAACAAACAAAAACCTTTGGGGTTTTAGTACACTAAAAGTTCAAGATAAGCCAACAAAGTGACTTGAAATAAAAATAAAAAAGATCTAACTGAATCTTAAATTACATTAATAAAAGTAAAATTCCAGAATGAAATGTAATATGGTATAATGGAAAGAAGGTCGGAATTGAGTGGATGAAAAAACATTTATTAAGTACTTAGTACATACAAATAATCATGCTAAATACTGAGGATACAAATAGACAAATGAGATAGGCCCTGCTTTTCAGGAGGTCATATTCTAATGAGGACGATTTAAAGCATTTAAAGCAGAGGTGTCAAACACTCAGTCCCTAGTGTTATGTGGCCATCAACACTTCCAAGTATGACCAGTCACAGATTAAAATTCAATTGGGAAGTAATTTAACAAAATTAATAACAATACAATAAAACATAGATAACATTATATTTCATAACTTAGTCAATATGCAGCAGGAGGGAAAGGTTGGCATGTAGAGGAATGGTTATACATTCCATATTTAGCTTTAGAGGACAGAATTTCAGACCACTGGTGGAATTTATAAAGAGGCAGATTTATAGTCAACATAAGAACATTCTAGTATTGGGTACTATCCGGAAGAGGATTAAGGTGTCTTGTAAAGTAATTATTTGTTAATAAAAGCATTTGAGCAGATTTGCAAGGTGATCCCTTGAAATAGGAGGTTGGGCTAGACCAAGTGTTCTTAACCTGAGACCCATGGACCCTTTTAGTCTTAGAATTGATTTCAGGGATACTGTTAACTTGGAAGGGGGGATTTTAATATATTTTTACTCATCTGCAACTGAAATTTAGCATTTTCTTTAATTATGAATGTAGGCAACAAATAAGATTGAGAAGGGATCTGTTGGCTTTACCAGACTACTGAAAGAGTTCATGATGCACAAAAAAGGTTAAGGACCTCTGGGCTATAAAGCTTCTAAAGTTATGTCTACCTCCTTAGTTCCTGCATGTATAAAAGTTTTAATATCTCTGTGCCATCAAGATAGGATATCTCTATTTTGCAGAAAGAGGAACTGAGGTACCACAAGGTTAGGTGATAGCCTGAAGATTGACTCTTATTAGTGAAAGTCAGAATTTGAATTTGCTCTAGTTCTACTTACAATCACATCCTATATTCACCCTCCAAATGCAAGTTTGAAGCCTCATATCCTGTATTCATCCTCCAACTGCTTATTTAAAGCAGATTCTTTGCTTATAATTTTAACATTATTCATTGTTGACCTATCAGTCAACAAGTAACAAACAAGCATTTATTGTAAACAGAAATCTTTCGCAGTCTATGTTCTCTTTTCAATGCACTCCAAGCTCCAGTATATTAAGGAGGGTTTGCTGGGAAACAGTTCTCTGAGGACCCCCAGTTCCATTGCAGAGCATTTCATTCACCACAGGTTTCCATGGGCAATTTTCTCCCTTGTGCTATAATGACTATGTGACAAGTCAATGATATTAGCAGATTTTTATTCATTCATTCATGAATATTTATTATAATTCTATTTATTTGTTGTTTTTTTTTTTTTTTGCTGAGAATCTGGGAAGTAACACATTTTGAGAATACTAAAGGTTAGGAAGAGAGCTGGCTAAAATCACAATTTCCCTCCTAATGTATTTCCTCTGCACATTCACTTTGGAGAATATGGAAAGGACTAGGTGGTAAAGTGGACAGAACATTCAACTTGGAGTCAAGATGACATGGGTTCACATCTTGCCTTGACATTTACTGGCTTTGGGACCCTAGCCAAATAACTTGAACTTCTTAGTTTCTTAATGCCTTGTTTTCCCATTTCAAATGACGAGGTTGGGCTTGATGGCCTCTGAAGTCCCTTCTGGCTCTAAATCTTAGATCCTTTCTTCAATTAATCAGTTAAGCATTTATTAAGTATTTACTCTTCTAGTAAGGCACTATCCTAAGCACTAAGTATTAGGTTCTAAGCATTCTTTCTTGTTCAACCTTCCATAAATAAGAAGAAAGCTCCTCACCATCCTCTAGGAAAATCCACTTATATTAGATGCTCATTATTAATAGAGGCATTAATCATAAATATCATAAAAATTGAATTCATTCCTGCTCATTTAGTGTGCACACTCTATGTCTGTTTTTGTTTGTCCTAATCTATAGGGAAATATATTTACATTTTGGTATATTTCTCTTTTATTGGAATGAAGAGACACTGGATGAAAGATGAGTAGGAGTAAGTGAGAGGAATCTGCCCTGAGTGATTCTGATAAACCTTCTTTCAGTTGAAAAGTAAGCTTGAACTGCTGCTAATTATCAACCTAAAGTGCATGCTCCTCTTTGAAAACTAATTATAAAGGAAGCCTGAAGTGTCTAAATTGATCCACCTTCTTTTTTTTTTTCCATTTTGCCTCAACTAACTAAAAAAAAATCATCTCTGCATTTTAGTAGGAAACCCTAATTTTAAAAGGACTGAAGGAATTTTACCCAGATTAGAAAACTTCAGCTCTAAAACTGAAATATTGTGGGGAAAATCATGCAAGATGGGAACTAGGGCTTATCCTGGAAAGCTTTTTTGCAGTTCTGACAATGGCAACATGCCCTGTGGCAAGTTCATTTGAGAGGAGATGTACCGAGAAGCTATTATTTCACCTTTCACAATCAGATTTTTCCCTCCGCTCCCCAGCTCATGCCGAGTGCACCTGTAACTGGGGAGCACATCTCCTTTCCATTCATTTGGGTTATAGTAAAAGACATCAATTAGTAGGGGTAAGGCTAAGTCACAAATGTAGTTTCTCAGCTACAGTCATGTGCCAAAACATATTCCAAATCATGTCCTGGAACACATACATATTTGGGATATAAGATACTATTATCTCTTTAGAGTCAAAAATTAGTTTCACTCTAACTGAAGTACATCTCATACCACAACATATGTTGATTACTGCTAGGGACCTTAAAGCGTCCATTAGAGATGAATTTCGTATAAGTTTATTAAGAGACAAAGAATTATCTATCAGTCTAATTTTTTCTGTTATATTTCATACATTTCAAAAAAAAAAACAAGGCGAGCAAGTGCTAAATTGAGAACTGCTGGCAAAATAATTAGAGGAGTCCATGAAGTATACAGAATGAGGCAGGATAAAAATGCAGAATGCTTGTATAGAACAGGCTAAGGCTACATTGCCAATTTTAGCCTGCAAAGTCTCTCTTTTCCTCTCTTCCTCCCTATCCCAAGAAGCTATATTTCTAGCCACATGCAAACAACAAAATAAACAGGTAAAACCAAATAAAATGAGATATAGTGATGGCTTGGACTTCAGAAGTCAGATGTCTGCCACACTTCGTTTTTCCAGATGTTCTCTGCTGCATCTACAATCTGTATCAGCAGCTTCCGAGATGCTCGGGTTAAATAGAACTAATGTTCTACTTGGAAGGGTAGGGTGGACTAGACTAAATGGCCTCTGAGTTTACTTCTCACTGTGGATTTTTCAGCACTATGATTCTTTACCAGAAAAAATAACTGTTAGGAGCAAACTTGAGAAAGTTGAAAATGTTACTCGACCTCTTCTTCTCTCTCATGCACATAGGTATATCTGCATACAGAAGACAATATTTCTGAAGGGATGTTCTCTTCTACATCATTTACTTAAAGTATCACTGTTGGTTTAAAATGCTTTCCATGTTCTGAGAAATGTCTCATCTCTTTCTGAGACATGGAAGAAGTCTTACATTTTTCACTGGGATGTTATTGCTTGATTTACAGTACCCATTACCTTTTTTTGACTTTCTTTCTTCGATTGAGTCATTTCCAAAGTTTAATGTCTGCTAATTTAAAAGAGAATTGAAAAAAAAAGCACCTGGGAATATTAAAAATACATATAGACAGGTTAGTGGTGCAATGGATGGAGAGCTGGGCCTGAAGTCAGGAAAATTCATCTTCTGGAGTTCAAATCCAGCCGTAGACATTTACTACCTCTGTTACCTTGGGCAAGTCCTTAACCCTATTCGACTCAGTTCCTTATCTATAAAATAAGCTGGAGAAGGAGAGCAAAAACCACACTAGTATCTTTGCCAAGAAAATCCCAAATGGGATTATGAAGAGTTGGATACAACTGAACAATCACAACACACACAAATGCATGCACGCACACACACACACACACACACACACACATACTCCCATAAGTATATGTGTATATGTATATAGGTAAACATACATACACATATATGTATGTGTGTATATAATGAACACAAAGGATCTCCCATCAGATTTACATGTTTTGTGGGTGGGTGGATATATATGTGGGGAGCACTCTCTACCTGGAATTTCTTCCATATGAGAAACTCCAGATGTGAAAAGTCCTTTTACCTATGCAGATATACAACTTGTCTCTAACTTAACAGTCTTAAAGAGTTACCTAAGAGCATTGAGAAATTAAGGGATTTGCTCATGATCATTTAACTGTTATGTGTCACAGGCAGAATTTAAACACAGATCTTCCTGACTATAAGACCAATATTCTATCCAATACACCATGCTGTTTTTCTTTAAATTAGAAATAAGTATAAAATAATGTCTATTCTGGTTGTGTATATAATAGGCACTGTTTAATTTGGCCTGGAATTTAATTACAGTCTTTGTTAAAGTTATAACTACATTAAAATAACTTTAAAATGAATTCTTGTAATATCTCTAAGCCTGAAATGATTATCTGGACCATGCAAATTCCCCTGTATCAATGTCATCATGCTGCATAAGCTGCAAGAAGAATTAAAAGCCAATGTTCTTGGCCAGTATTTTAATTTTTAGTAGACTTTTAATTTCCTTACAACATAATTTATTTTAGGCTCTGTTAATTTCAGAGTATACCACTATTGTTTTGTCTATACAAATTTGCCTTTTTAGGGGGACTACAGTACTGATTGCAATTCCCAGTATGGGTACTCTCTCCATGTATTAATAGGTATTAGAAATATTCTGTAGTAAACTATCATGTAACCTATACCCTCAATATCTGGGACTCTGAGAAACTAAGTGATTTGCTCAGGGTCACATAATTATGTATAAGGGATACGAATTAAATCCAGGTCTTTTAACTGTGAGGACAACTGTCTTTTGACTATGCTTCATTGCATCCTTTTTATTGGAGTAATAAACAATATATTACAGATATTATGAGAGGAATTGTGGCATAGTAGGTATACTATTACTATTTGAGTATAAATGCTAACCTACATTGAAAGATAGAATTTCGTCATGTGAGTATTCTCTATACCAATGAAATCATAGCTCTAGTCTGTATCATTCATTACAGATAGTCCTTGGTAATTAATGTTACCTCCATGTTGGATGCATATGTTGCTGGTTAAAGAATTAATGAAACTAACTCCTTTCTGGGTAATGTAAATAATTATGAGATGATTAAAAAGGTTTGGGAGACATAGTTTTTGGATAATTTAATCATTTTATTAAGAAGGCCAACACATTATTAATAAAAAAAAGGTCATTTGACTGTCTCTCTTAGACCATAGACCATCATGGCAGTCAATTCAGAGTTTATATTCCCTTTGAAGAGTAGGTGTTCCTGAGGGGTGGCAATCAACTCTGACTGGTTAATATGATGGAAGGTGGACTATATTAAAAAGAGGGGCTGAGAAGGATACCATGTCACCTTTGGAAAGACTAAATTTATACCCAGACTACCCCCAGCCTTGGGCAATTTATTCAAAGAATGTATGCTCCATCCAAACCTGAGCAGAAGACAGGCTACTCCACAAGGGTGGAGTCTTGAACAAGAAAGTTAGTCCAATCTCATTATCAGTAAAGTCCTTCAAGACACTGACCTTTTTAAAATCAGAACTTTGGAAGAATGGGAGAACTTTGGATCTCCCAAAATTATTGGTTATTAATAATAATGTCTCTTAATTATTTATTGGGCCGTTAGTATGTATCCTGAAACTTTGGTAGGTGCACAAATGTAACTGAAAAGGGGGTATAGTCCTTGACACAAAGAATTTACAAAATTCATCAGTTTATGAATAATAAGTATATGTTATAGGTGTTAGCTAAACCTAGATTTCTGCTGAAAGAGGGAGAAGTAAGAAATACAAGCATACTTGTAGAAATTCTGGGAAGTTTTTGACGTGTATAGCTTGCCCTTATCCAGGACCATAGGAGGGCTTGTGGGTTATGGCTTGACTAAAAGTATGGTAGTGTACCAGCTAAGATATCATGATTCTCACTACCCAAAGGCCAGTTACCCCTCTTTGTGGAGAGAGGTGGAAAAATGATTCTTATTTGTAGGAAAGAGGCAGGTTAAAGGTAAACCAAAATAAAGTTTGTGCCTAGACATCCTATTGGCATCTCAAATCCAATCTATCTAAATGGGAACCTGTTACCTTTTCCCCCTAAACTTGCATCTCCCTAAACTCTACTATTTCAGTTAAGGATTTAACTTTTGTATTTTTATTAATTTTCATTAAATCCTTTTCCTAGGCATCTAAATTTGTAAACTTAGAATAATGCTAGAGACTCTTTCCCCTCCATCACTACTCATATCCAGTCAGCTGGCAACTTTTTCCAATTCTATTTTCACAGCATCTCTTTCATTTGCTCTTTTCTCTTCAAGAATGAGGTGGGCAGTTTTAATGCTAATACCATCAGTAGAGGGGAACGTTTCCCTTAAAATAATGGTAAACAAACAGTTAACTTTGATAATAGACATCTAAACAGGGCCTACATTAATCAATTTACATTTCTGCCATGGAGAGAAGCTTAGTGTTCAATTTTTAGTTCATTTGGAATGACACATTCTTGTGAATTTTGACTATCAAAGAATTTTAAGAGGATCTAGTCTAATTCTATTACAAGGACTGAAAAACATTCTGTTTTCTGAGTTTTGCTGGACAGGAACTATACTTATCCCCCTTTCATATGGAAATTATTTGCATAGACTATACCATCAATATTCATCAACTATCACACCAATTAACAAACTGTGAATAATCTCGAACAAAAATTTAATGCATGAAAACCCATAAACATCTAGGTGGCTGTTAATAAGACAATGTTGGAAGTAATCACACACAAATTTAATTTCAAATGTGCTTTCCCTTAAGGAAGGACTATCAATGTTAATTTAAGAATTTAATTTGTATAGCATTTAAAAAGTTTAAGAGAAAAAAGCATGTCAATGACTACAGATTCATAGGATATTGGCTGCTTTTTCATAGAATGATGTCTCTTTAAATGCAAGTTTGGGATGTGAAGACTCTAGAATGGTACCATTTAAGCATAAGAAGCATTCTGAAGTTTTGATGAACAAATCTTTGTCTTCAGAATTACTCACTTCCACTCTTCCTTTGTATCTTTGTTTCCTAATAGAACTGGTTTGAAAGTAGAAAAATGAGCACTGAAATATCATGTCAAGTAATTTCTTTTTATTTTTTCCCATCCTTAAGCAGCATTCAGATCTAGTCACACACTGAAGGTTCATCAGAGCAATCATTTCTCAAAGTTTGCTTCCATAATAGATTTCATGGTTTATTCAAGCTCTGATTGACTGTATGAATTTAGCATTTTTATAGTTAGCGTCAACGTCCACAGAGTTTGTTCTAAGAGACAAACGAAATTAAGTTGTGTTCATGTTTTAACATGTTTAATATGTTTTAACATGCGTCCACGTAAATTTCCTTCAAGCTGGAGATAGATATATGCACTGCATGGGATTATAGTCCAGAACTGGGACCCCTAAGGGGGCTAGTCCAGAACTGGCTTGATTTGGGGGTTGTGGTGCCCAGTTTAATATACCTTTTCAACAAGGGCTGATATCACCCTGCCTTCATTTTATCTCTGGACAGAGTAAATACTTGTTTTATCAAACCATACTCCAACCATATCAGATCACTCCCAGACTTGGGCTATCTAGACCCAAGAATCTGTCTCCACCCAAGCCTTAGCAGAACACAAAGGATCTCCCATACTTTTGATCAAATAAATTCAAGCATGGATTAGGGTTTGACCAGGATAGGACTCATTGAAATCTCATTATCAGTAATGTCCTTCTGAAGAGATTTAGAGAAGAGGGCTGGGGGCAAAGGAGGAGCTCTAAGACACTGATTACTAAAAGAAATCATTTTTCACAATAGGGAACCCTATCAACCAGAACCCTTGGTTATGTGCTTTTTGTGTATTCATTTTTGGGAAGGAAACAATCACTTACTTCCACATACCAGCACCAACTAGGCAGCACAGTAGAGTCTGGATTCAGGAAGACTCAGCTTTCTGAATTCAGATCTTGCCTCAGACACTTCCTAGCTGTGTGACAAGGGTGGGAGTGGGGAGAAGTCATTTGAACCTGCTGCCTCAGTTTCCTCATCTGTAAAATGAACTGGAGAAGGAAATGGTAAGCCACTCTAGTATCTCTGCCAAGAAAACCCCAAATGGGGTTATAGAGACTCAGACATGACTGAAATGACTCGACTACTACAACAACAACAACAACAACAGACAACAACAACAACAACAGTAACAAGCATGTATTCTGTGCCAGGCATTGTGCTAAACACTTTACAAATATAATCTCCTTGCAGGGTAGATGCTATTATTCCACTCATTTTACAAATGAGGAAACTGAGGCAGATAGAAGTTAAATGATACACCCAGTATCACATAGTTAATTAATTTCTGAGCTCAGATTTGAACTCAGGTCATCCTAAACCCAGGCCCAATCAGAGCTTGAATGAACTATGAAATCTATCTAGAGCAGTGGTTCTCAACCTTCCTAATGCCGCAACCCTTTAATACTTGTATGTGGGCATATCTGCATGTGAGCAGACCTGCCTGGAGATGGATAGAGGAGCAGTGTCTTGGTTCCTAAGACCATCGGAAATATGTGTTTTCTGATGGTCTTAAGTGACCCCTGTGACCCCTGTGCAAGGATCATTCCACCCCCAAAGGGGTCGTGACCCATAAGTTGAGAACTGCTGATCTAGAGCAACCCAGTACTCTATTTGCTGTGCCACCACCTAAGCAGAGAATCCAGTGATAGAGAATCAAGGCACCTTAAAGATCATCTAGTCCAATGCCCCCATATTACACATGAGAAAATTTCGGCAAAGCAAGGTATAGAAACTTGCTCAAAGTCACACAGTTAGTGGTAGAGTTGAGGCTAAAACTCAGGCCTGTGCTGGTTTTACTATGCCAAACAGCCTGCTGAATTCACTTAATGAAAATAGCTAACATACATAAATGTGTCCCATTCTGATTTTATTAGTGCTTTTTAATTAGTGATGTTCATATTTATGTTAATATGCTAGTATGTACTACTTATTGCAATTTATGAATGAAATTTTTTTTCATAATATGTAAAAATGATAATACCAGGCCACAGACCATTCTAATCTCTCACTTCTCTCATTGTAGACAAATTAGAACACTTCCGGAGAAAGCTGAAAAAGGGCAGGAGGAGTGGGGAGGATCCTGGGGGAAAAACCATTAAGAGATGTTTGAGGGAACTGGTGCTCTTTACCTGGGGAAGAGAAGGCCAATGTGAGATATGATTGCTGTTTCTAAATAAATGAAGGGCTGCCATCCAGCAGGCCAACAATACTGCATACCCTTCTGAAAGCAGTATTTTGGCAGACAGAAATGATGAAAGGAAGGAGTTCCATTTGCATGAGCAAAGATAAAGATCTAGACAAGCAAAGGAAACAGCTGAATAATTGATGAAAGGATACTTTTGCTCTGTGACTTGCTATTGGTACAACCTTGGGCAGTTCCCTCCAGTTCCCTGGGGTCATCTTGAGGAGAGGACTACATGGGCTCCTAGTTTAGGTGTATGATCATCTGGGACCAGAAGGGCTCTAAGGTTCCTTCCAGCTCCGAATCTATGATTTGAGTCCCATTCTGAACCTCTCCTGTTTTGTCCCATATCTATGGAATTACAAAGCCATCTCTCCTTTACCCACATCAAAAAATAGGAGAGTTATTATAGAAAGAAAGCAAAGGAACAAAGCAAGCAGAGGAGGCTATTAAAATGCACACCCCTAATTGAATTTTAAAGAGAGACACTAAATAACCCATTGTCCATAAAGAAAAGTAAACAGATAAAATCATAACATGCCCTGGGGGAAAAAAACAACCCACCCGGAAGCCAAGAAGTAGTTACATAAAGAGCTGGTGAACAATATAAATCCTATAAATACATACATCATTTTATCATTTACTGTCATGCTGTTAGTTGGGTCCCTCCCAAATTGTTCCTAGGATTGTGTACAAGACAAAGCCACAGTAAGTTTCTTAAATTACATGCTGCTTTAAACACACACATACTGTAGGCTGCCATTGAGGTAGTATTTCTATTTTATTTAAATGTGTTTAAAAACAGTTTTATGTCCCCAGACTTCAGAAAGAGGGAAGATATTGCTAATAACCAAACTGCTTTCAAATGATCTGAGACTTCACAACATACTAATTAAACCTAGAGAACACATTGAGGGAAAAACAAATTCTGTACAAAAGCACCACCATATACACCTTGTGATATTTTTAAAAAATCCCTCAAGTTTCCGGCATGTGTCAGCAGAAGGTAATTAGGAGGGATTTCATTTTTGTTTCTGAATATGTTTCCAATGACTCCCTCCTGAATGCATCCAACATGTGGCTTATCTCTATCTCAAAGATAAGTTTATAGGACTGTTATCTGAACCTTCCAAATATGTCAAGGATCATGTGACGTATAAAGCTGTTGATTTATGGGCTTGTTTTTTTTTTTTTTTTTTAGCTATCACCATTTCTTCATATAGCATTTTATATTTGGCACAAATATAAAATTGCTCAGGTTCCAGAATTTTAGAGTTGAAAGAAACTTTATAAGTTTTTTAGGATGTCATTCTTGATTTAATGTTTTTGTGAGGCCCCTTGCCATCCTTGTCCTCCAGTGTGTGTACTATAATATATCCAAATTTTTTTTAAGTGTAGTGCCCAGAAGTACCACTCCAGATGTGGGTCTGACAAGCACAAGATTTGCAGTGGAACTATTATCTCTCTGGCTTCTGACATTATTTCTATTAATGTCACCTAAGATTCCATTAATTTTTCTTTGGTAGCCAATTCGCAGTGCTGTCTTATAATAAAGTACTTAAGGAGGGTGGAAAGTCCTATTGCTTTAGGCTGACCAACCAAGGACAGAGAAAGATTGAGAGAAATTGAGAGCATTAAAATTTTTTAGGAGAGAGAAAAAGAGAGAGAGAGAGAGAGAAAGAGAGAGAGAGAGAGAGAGAGTATGTGTGTGTGTGTGTGGGGGGGGTGTATTTAGAAGCTCTGAAATACAAAATAACTTAGAAGATCAGATAGGGAAAAAGTTTTCTCATTCAAAAGCAAGGAAATTACTTTTCCAAACAAATGGCCACATAGTTAGAAACTAAATTGATATCACCAAGTATGGCAAAAGACCTGAAATTTAGGAGAAAGAACTGTGGATGTGGTTTGAGGGAAGGGCTATGTTAAACAAACCTAGGAGAAGGATATCTGTTTGATTTTGAATTCCCTTAGGTTAGGAATGAGGGGGAGACACAGAACAGAATAGAGATGGTGAAGAGAACTAAACCTAAAGGAAGAAGACAAAGAAGATTGGAGTTGAAAAATTAAGAGAACTGGGGCTAGAGGTGGATGCTTAGAACTAGAGAAAGAGGATTAGAAAAGGAGAGGAACCATCAGGATTGTAGCAGGACGAGCAGGGTAAAACTTAACATAAGAGAGAAGGTATGGATCAGAAGCAGAGGGAAAAGGATGCAAAGGACTAGAATGGAAGTAGGAAGAGTTCTCTGAGAAAGCCACAAACTGAAAGCAGAGGATGGAGAAAAGAAATAGAATTGAAGCAGGGAGATATAGAAGGAGGAGGAAGACTAGAGTGAAGGAAAAAAAAAGAGTGAGAGATTGTGAGAGTAAAAGATAATTGGAACTGGTGGGAGAGGGTCTGACTCTATCATTCCTCTAGTCGCTGAACTCTGGTAGCTCCCTATTACCTCCTGGATAAAATATCCTTTGTTCTCTTTTAAAGCCATTCATCACCTCGACCTTTATGACATTTTACCTACCTTGTACTGTACTCCTTTTCATGCATCCTACAATCCAGTGACACTGGCCTCCTCACTGTTCTACCACAGGCTACTTAATCTCCCAACTCTGACCATTCTCCCTGGCTGTCCCCATGCCTGGAATCCTGGCCTGCCTCATCTCTATTTCCTTGCTTCCCTTAAATCTTAGCTAACATCTCACTTTCATCAAGAAGCCATCCTCAGGCCCCCTTAATCTTTGTACCTTTCCTCTGAAATTATCTCCAATCTATCCTGTATATATCTTGTTTTTAGTTTTTTGAATTTGCCCCCCTCTCCCATCAGTCCATGAGCTCTTTGAGAGCAGGTACTGTTGTTTTGTTTTGATTTGATTGATTTGATGTGATTTGTATCCTCAGAACTCATTTATTCCCCAGCACATAGTAATCATTTAGAAATGCTAATTAATGGAGTGACTGTGATAGGGAGCAATATTGGTATTTCAAAAGGAAGAGGACTGGAGACTGCCACACAACCCACTCCTGAAGGGTTGTTGTAAAGATCAAATGAGATAATGGAAGTGCTTAGCATGGTGCATGGCCTTAGTAGGTCTTAATAAATATTTGTTCCCTCTCCCTCCCTGTAACTGGAAGGAAAGAAGGGGGTTAGAGGAGGAAGAAGCTTAGTGCTTAAGGAGAAGGAGAAAAGGAAAGACCTTCAAATGAAGGAAGAGAAATAGGAGAACTGGAGCAGCTGAAGGAGAAAACTGGTAGGATAATCTAAGATAAGGTAAATGACTAGTAAAACAAGGGAAAGGAAGTTGAAGGTGGATGACTAGGTACTAATATGGTTGGAAAATGCCCAAGAAATGAGAAAAGAAATTTCTAAGTTGAAGACTGAAAAAACAGTTTGCCATAGCAGATGGTCAGGGGAGGTACTATCAAGAGCAGATTTGTCCTGAAGAGCTCCCTTCCATCAAGTACTGAAAACACGTATAATTTGGCAATGACTATCATTGAGGCTATGATGTTCATGTTATTTAGTATCATAGAGAGTCTAACTCATTTTATAGACAAGAAAAGTGAAGTCCAGGATGGTTAAGTGATTTGCCCAGGACACATAGTCCAAGACAGGATTTGAATTCAGATCTTCCTGACTCCAGACTCTATGCTATATCTACTATCCTTCCTAGCTCCGTCACATGACTCCTATTTATGTTCATTGCATAGTCTGTTATCTTGCCTAGAAGACAGGAGAAAGTAGATTTAAGCAATCCTGTGGTTCCATCTCATACTCATCAGACTGTCAAACAAAAAGGAAAATGTTGGAGGGACCTTGGGAAAAGAGAGACACTAATACACTGTGGGTTTAACCACTCTGTAAAAGCAAATTGGAACTATGTCCCAAAGTCACTAACTGGGTATAATATTTGCTCTACTGATACTACTGTGTATGGAGTGCAGGGAACCCAAAAATACCCTGCCCCCAAAAATTAAAAGCCAGAGGTGTCTTGAGGAAAGAACAGGAAGTTTTATTCAGTTCTCTTGAGAAGAGGGCATCCCCTCCACCAGTAAGAACCAGCGGAATGAGGCATGTTACAAAAGACAGGACAAGAATTTATACTCTAACACAGTCAAGCCCCCTCCCACCACTGTCCCTTCTCCCACTGGCTTACAATCTGAGGATGAAAACTTCTCCAATGGCAAGCAGAGAAAAGGTCACAAGCAACAGTGGAGGTCGAAAGACTCCTAAAGGGCTTAATGCTAATGTGGCAATAGTAAAGAAGGGGGAAGGGTGAAACTGAAACTCAGGCCTGTTCACACACACACATACACACACAAACAAAAACAAACCTTCCTAGACTTTTAGGATTTAGTCTGAGAAGTTTTCACCTCTCCCACTCAACTACAAGGTCTATACCCCAAAGATATCAAAGGCAGAGGGAAAGTACCCATAAGTATGAAAATATTTATACCAGTTCTTTTTAGTAGATGCAAAAATATCCTAGAAACTAAGGAATGCTCATCTATTGGTGAATGGTTGAAGAAATTGTGATATTTGAACATAATAGAATACTGTTGCACCAAAAGAAATTAAGAAATAGTTGGTTTCAGAGAAACCTAGGAAGACTTATATGAACTGATTCAGAGTAAAGAAAGCAGAACCAGGAGAAATATTTATACAACTGTAACCATATAAAGAAATTTGAAATATTGAGAACTCTGATTAGTCCAGTGAAAAATAATTAATCCAGAGGACCATACAGAGGACCATCTCCTGAAAGAAAAATGATGGAGTCAGGAGGCAGAATTTGTTTTGTTTGACGATGCATATCTGTTATGAGGTTGTGTGTGTGTGTGTGTGTGTGTGTGTGTGTGTGTGTGTGTGTGTGTATTTCAGTTTGGAGGGAGAAAGTAGAAAGATAACATAATACATATTAATTGAAAAAATAAAGGTGCTTGGAAAAAAGGCATCTTTGCCTTTCAGGTCATCAAAGAAAATGAAGTATTTCTGTAAAAATAGAAGTACTTCAAGATAAATAAATGACCCCAAAATGTAGCTGGAATTTCCAATCAGTATCAGGAATTTGGAGAGTGGAAGATCTGAGTCTGGAGAGTGGAAAAAAATCTGACACAGAGAATAAAAGGAAGTACTATTGAACACTTGTAGCTAAGGGATAGGTATGATGGAAAAGAGGGCTGGATACTCTGAGAAAGAAATTCATGCTTTTCCTCATGACGATGTGGATCCTTAGATAAATATCTCAGATGAGAGATCATCTAGTGAGGATCAGAGAAAGAGAGATGCAGTGGTATTTGGTGACACCTTGCTGAAGGGTACTGAAGCAATTATTAAACAGTAAGTGTTATAAACTAATCCTCACCAAAGTAGCAGAAAACCTTTCCCCATGCTATACTGAGAAAATAAAGACTATTAGCCATATTGATCCTGTCCTAGGTTAGGTGATCTCTAGCCCATTTCTTGAGGTTTGTTAGTAAGTGCCCTATGAAAGGACATGTATCTGGTGAATAATCCCTTTGGGTCATTAAATGGTAAAAACAAAACCCAATTCACACTTCACATGTTATTGAAAGATATGCGGTAGAACTAACTTAGATATCAGATAAATTTTGAGTACAGGAAGTATAAAAGGTGCTTAGAGCCATCACATTTTGTAAGCCCCCACATTTTGTAATCTGAAGCTGGCTTAACATTGCTTAATTGTTGTTGAGTCATTTGTAGTCATGTTCAACTCTTTGTGACCCCATTTGTGTTTTTTTTGGCAGATACTGGAGAGTTCTGCCCTTTCCTTCTCCAGCTCATTTTACAGATGAGCAAACTAAGGTAAACGAGGCTAAGTGACTTGCTCAGGGTTACGTACCTAGGAAGTATCTTAGGCCAGATTTGAATGCACAGAGATGAGTCTTCCTTATTTCCAGACCGGGTATTCTATACAATGTACCACTGAGCTGCCCTTGTCCTTTCTTAAAAGAGAAAAAAGTTCTGATTTATATAACTCTTTATCAGTAAGGCTGTAGCTTTTGTTGAAGATTTAAGAGCATTAATTGTTCAGGACACATATGTTCATGCTAACAGGCTGTCTTTTCCACACTCATGATTGGTTTTTTAGGCAACTTGGCTTTTGCAACTTTCAGTACCTTTAGCAATCTAGCAATCTTACCAACAGATGCTATCTGAGGATAAGAATATACTGTGTTGGTTCTCACAATTAACTTAAAGGTTACCTATATAAATTACACCATTAGGAGGTGGAATCTATGTCAAGACAGGTGATCTCAGTTTGGGGAATAATAAATATTTTATCTTAGAATGACAGTAGGGGATGGAGAACTGTGCAGGAGAGAAACAGATGCAGATAAAGAAACAGAAACAGAGAGGAGAGACAGAAAGACAGACGGACCCTGGCCATTTCCCCTTCTTTCCTATGGAATCTCTGAAAACCATTTGACACCACCCAGCATCTTCTTCTCCTTTGCAGAGTGATGAAAAGGTTACTCTTCTCCTTGTCAAGAAAAATCTTTTTATTTATAATATTCATTTCATAACCCTGAGTCTAGCATCAAGTTTCTCTTTAAAAAAAAAAAAAAGGTGTCATATTCAAGACACAGACAGTCATGGCATAATGTACAGTGAACTAGCTTCAGAGCCAGGAAGACCCAAGTTCAAGGCCTCCTGCTCCTTCCCTAGAAAATTTCAATTCAGGGTTATAGGCAACTCTCTAACTAAGATATTAAGTTGAGGAGAAGATTCCTTTATACAATGGTAAAAGGTGGTTTCCTCATCTGGTAGTTCCCTATATCAATGAAATTATAGGTTCAGTCTCTAACCCTAGGAGATGTGCGTGTGTGTGTGTGTGTGTGTGTGTGTGTGTGTGAGAGAGAGAGAGAGAGAGACAGAGAGACAGAGAGAGAGAGAGACAGAGAGAGAGAGAGAAAGAGAGAGAGAGCTTTAAATCTATAAGATACAAGTTACAGCTGACTGGATATTAGATAAAAAATGAGTTCAGGGAGCATGAAAGCTGCTAAAGCCCTCATACTTAGTGATTTGAAGTTGAGACATTCCTCAATAGATTAATGGTCAAATAATATGACCAGGCAGTATTCAAAGGACAGAATCCAAGCTATCAACAATCTTTTTTTTTTTTTTAATCTCCAAATCAAAACAATAAGACAAATTTAAATTAAGACAACACTGAGGTTCCAACTCACTCCTACCATATTGGCAAAGAAGACCAAAATAAGGAAAATTATAATAGTTGCTAGGGCTGCAGGAAAACAGACATACAAATGCTCTAGAACTGTGTTAATTGACCTAGTACTTCTGGAATACAATTTAGAAGCTTGTTACCAAAGTCACAAGATTATGTAAATCCTTTAAAAAAGCCCAAAGAAATCAAATAGAGAGGAAACAGATTACAATAGTCGAATATAAGAAATGAATAGGGATTTCAGAAGCCATGTAGTCCTATTCCCTCATTTTCTATGTGAACCGGAGGCCCAGATGAAGTAACTTTCTCAACGTTGCATAGATGGTAAATGGTAAAAGCAGGGTCCATCTGTAGAAAAATGCTAATATCAGCTTTTTTAATTTGTTATAGTAAAGATATGAAAATAAAAGATAAATAAAAAAATAAAAATAACCAATTTGGGAATAGATGAATAATTATGGTGTATGTGTATAATGGAATATTTTGTCATAAGAAATGACAAAGTAGGTGGTTCTAGAAAAACCTGGAAAGACTTGTATGAACTTCTAGAGAGTAAAGAGAACAGAATCCAAATAATAATTTATATATTAAAAGCACTGTATGGAAAAAATACATTTGAAAGATTTAAGAACTCTAACCACCCATGATGCCAGAGGATCAGTGGAAAAGCTTACTATGTTCTTCTTGTCAGAGAGATGATGGACTAAAAGTACAAAATGAGATATACATATTTGGACAAAGTCAATTTACAAATCTGTTTTCCTTAGATAGGCATATTTATTACAAAAGGGAATATTGAGGAGGAGCAAAGAGTGAGAGTGAGAAAGAGTGAGAGAGAGAGACAGAGAGAGAGAGAGAGGGAGAGAGAGAGAGAGAATTATTGAAATATTTTTAAGTGCATAAGAGAGAAGAGAAAGAGGTCCAGAAGGAAATATAGACAATCAGGACAGCTTTGAAATTACAAGTCGAATTTATTATAAACTAAAAAACAAAATTTACCTAATAGAGATTCATATTTTCATGTACAAACTTCATTTTCTGTTCCACTTTGCAAGTAAAAATACTAAATTAATTGATGTTTATTAAATTTAGGATAAAAATATAGAGAGGACTGATAAAGTATCAAGGAAGGGATATGATCCAACTGTTTGGACTAGATGACATATTGGACAACAGAGAAGAAGAAGGACATTTCAATCCTTATTTTTGTCATTTTTTTCTGCCAAGGTTATTAATATTTAACTATAAAATTAATAACAAAAAGAAGTCATGGGGAGATCATGCCCTAGAAAAGTAGGTAGATGATAATAATAAATGGATGCCCTTGATAAGCTCAAATGACCAGACCTACATGGACTCTATTCTGGATTACTGAAAGAACTGGCAAATACAATTGCTGAAACATTTTTGGTCACTTTTAAAACTTTATGAGAAAAAAAGGCATAAAAGAAACTGTCATATGCATCAAAATGTTTGTGGTAGCACCTTTTGTAGCAGCGAAGAATTGTAAACAAAGTAAATGGTGACAAATTTGGGAATAAGCAAGCAAATTATGGCAATGAATGCAATAGAATGTTATGGAGCTATAACAAATAGTAAATGTGAAGAACTAAGAATCATGGGAAGACATGAAGATGTGATACAGAGTGAAATAAGAAGAAATTGGAATTAATCCACAAAATCACTAGAAGAACAAAATGAAAAGGACAGCAACAACAAAACAAGCAAATTGAATGCACAGTCATTATAATGACCAAACTCAGCTCCGAAGAAATGAGAACATATACCTCCATCCCTTCTTTTCAGAAGTAAAGACTAAGGGTGTAGAACACTGCATGTATTGCTAGACTTGTTAGACTATTTTTTTGAAAAAAATTTCCCCTCTTTTTTAAAAATCCTTTTTTGTAAAGGGTTTCTCTTTGAGTAGAAGGAAAATTTTCAGAAATGAAGGTGAGGTAAAAATAAGAGATTTTTAAAAAAGTAAATTCATATCTAAACAAAGATGAGAAAGTGATAAAAAAGAGTGCAGTTCAGCTTTCTTACCCCACTGCTTTAGCAAGGAATAAGGAAGACCACAAGACCAATAAGTGGCAAGGAAATCCAAGAAGAACCCAGGGTAAATGCTTTACTCCAGGGCAAATTGTCACAGGGAGACAGAGGCTTGCAGGTACTTGGGAGAAATGACCATCCAAGAGAGTGCTCAGAGAAGCCTTCTAGGGTAATGACAAGAATTGTAGTTGTTCAAGCAAGGTTAGTAATAATGCTAACCAAAGACAAATCTGCCACTGGGTAACTCAGAAGTGGGTGAGCCTTACGTTATACTGACAGGGACTAGACACAGTAGCTATCTATTGATGTTCTGACCAGAGGTAAGTTGTTTTACCTGAACCCCTAACTAGAATCAAGAGCCTGCAAAGCTCATTCAAGGAGGGCAATGACCAAATTATGCCCTACGTATACTGCTTCTGCACTCATTGTTTGTATCTCATTTCCCTGAGCTGCCTTTGAAGAACACAATGATTAATAGCCAGAAGAACCAGTGTCAAAAATCCAGTTAATAGAGATCAGGACCAACCAAGGCTCAAATTCCTCAAGTTCATAGTGTCTAGGTTGGGCACAAAGTTCCAATTTAAGGACAAGAGTATATGAGTAAACAAAAGAAGACATCAATAGAGAAGAAATATTATGACTCCAAGGAGGCCCAACATACAAACTAAAAAGAAAAAAAGAGTAACTTTAAAACATCTGTAAGAAAAGACTCAATAGAAAACATATCTTGGCCTTAAAATCAATTTGAATTCCTTGGAAAATAATGAAGCACTAGGGTTTTTTTTTTCTTTTAATGATATTATGGGAGCAGAGCCAAAATGAAAGAGTAAAGGCAGCAACCCAGCTGAATTCTTCCAACATATTTCTCTAAATAACTTTAAATGAATTCCTCAAATCAAATTTTGGATCAGTAGAGCCAACAAAAGGTCAAGGTGAGACATTTTCCAGCCTAAGATAACTTAGGAGGTCAGCAGGAGAGGTCTATGACACTATCATGGGGCTGGCTCAAAGTGCTCCAAGGAGCAGCAGCAGCAGGTATTGGAGGTGGCCGCAGCAGCTTTGAGAGTTCTTAGTCCATAGGCAGTAAGAGGGTCAAACAATTGGTCAAAAAGACATTACATGGGACAGATTACAAGGTACCTGTTTCTGACACTGGATGCATCTGACACTTATTGGTAACTCTGTTTCCTATACACAATTCTGGTTCACAGTTTCAGGGTTGGAAGCAGTGCTTGTGGTCAGTCACAAGAGAGCAGGAGCCCTAGTCACATTTCTGAGGTAGACAGGAGAGTTAGCACTTGAAGATTTAGAAGAGTAGGGAATGTGGTCATAGTTCTAGGGCCAAAAGGAAAGCTAGCATTAGTGGCCAAAGGGCAAAAGGGCCTTTCCAGGATAAAGTCCTGAGAAGATAACAGAAGTGACCACATCTCCCCCAGGATCACACCACTTTGGAAGTAATAAAATTTTTTAGACCCAAAGAACTAGCTCTGAAAAGACCAACATGAAAAAGTCTAAAGCTTGGGAAAGTTTCTCCTCAAATCCAGGTGAGAAAAGCCCAACTTTAATATAAAGCTCAAAGTCAAGAAATAGTCTAGAAACAATGAACAAATAACTGAAAAAGAATTTGACAATAAAAAAACAAACTACCAGGAAGACCAAGACACAAACTCAGAAGAAGATAACAAAGAAAGCAGCCACAAGCAAAATCTAAAAAAAATAAAAAATAAAAAAAAAATGATAACTGGACACAAACCCAACAAGAATTCCAAGAAGAGTTAACAAAAGAGATGAGTTGCTGATGAAAAACTGGGGAAAGAAATGAGTAAAGAAAATCATAAAGGGAGAATTAGAAGATTGGTAAAAGAGGCACAGAAAAGATGAAGAAAATAACATCTTAAAAATAAGAACCACAAAATTTTGCCAAAAAAATTCCTAAAAAAGAGAATTGGAAAAATGGAAAAAAGAGGTATAAGAACTCACTAAAGAAAATAGTTGCTTAAAAAAAAATCAGATTTAGGTAAGTGGAAGCTGATGTCTCCATGAAACATCAAGAAGCAATAAAACAAAGTAGAAAGAATGAAAAAAATAGAAGAAAATGTGAACTATCTCATGGGAAAAACAACTAACCAGAAAAACAGATTAAGGAGAGATAATTTAAGAATTATTAGACTACCCAAAAGCCATGATTAAAAAAAGAAGCCCAGAAACTCTATTTCAACAAATTATCAAGGAAAACTGTCCTGATATCTTAGATCCAGAGAATGAAATAGAAATTGAAAGAATTCACCAGGCACCTACTGAAATAGATCTCAAAATAAAAACTCTCAGTAAAGTTATAGCCAAATTCCAGAGTTTCCAGTTCAAGAAGAAAATATGAGAAATAATCTATAAAGAAACAATCCAAGTATAATGAGACACAGTCAGGCTCATAGAAGATGTAGTGGCTGCTATATCAATGGAATAGAGGATTCGCAATAAGATATTCTAGAAGGAAAAAGAACTAGGATTATAAACAAGAATAACCAACCCAGTAAAGTTGAGTGCAATCTTTCGGGGGGGGGGGGGGGAAGTTATTTAATTAAATTAGAGGACTTTCAAGCATTCCTGATGAAAAGACCAGAGCTGAATAGAAAATCTGATTTTCAAACGCAAGAATCAAGAGAAGCATAAAAGGTAAACATGAAAGAATAGTAAGGGACTTGATAAAATTAAACTGTGTATGTGCCTATATAATAAGATAATACACGTAACTCCTAAAAACTCTATCCTTATTAGGGCAGTTGGAAGGAGTCTACATAAACAGAGGGCATAGAGGTGAGTTGATTATGTTGGGATTATCACAAAAGAAATAAAGTGAAGGGCTGAGAAAGCCATAAAACATGGAAAATTTTCTCACCTAAAAGAGGCAAGTAGGGAAAAGTTTTTTACAGTGGAGGAAATAATGGGAGAGGAAGGTAAGCAGGTAATTCTTGAACCTGAGTCTCACTGAGATTAGTTCAAGAAGGAAGAACACACACACACACACACACACACACACACACACACACACACTGCATTGACTTGTGTATACAAATCTGTTTTAACCAACAGGGAAATAAGATGGGAAGAGGATAAAAGACAGTGTTGTGGGAGATAAATAGGAGGGTGGATTAAGAGAGACAGTGGTCAGTAGCAAAGCAGACTTTTCAGGAGTGACAGGATAAAGAGAGAGACTGAAGACAGAAGAAAATAGAATGGAAGGAAATACACAGTAATCAAAATTGTGAATGTGTATTAGATAAGTTCACCCATAAAATGGAAGTGGATAGCAGAATGGATGAGACACTAGAATCCAGCATAATGTTATTTATAAGAGACACACTTGAAACAGAGTGACAGACACTGAGAATTAAAATCAGGGGTGGGAGTGGACTCTATTTTTCTTCAGATGAAGTAAAAAAGGCAGGGTAGCAATTATGATCTCAGATAGGACAAAAGTAAAAATGGACCTAACTAAAAGAGATTATTAGGGAAACTACATTTTGCTAAAAGACCAGTGCTCTTTTAACTACCTGTTGTGACCCTACATGGGGTTGTGAAAAATGTGGCAACACTAAAAGTATCTGAAGATGCAACAACCAAAACTTAATTAAAAATCAAACAAGTAATGAATACAAGTTGTTTCTGGCAGTGCTTACCCATGTTAATGTTGTTCAACCTCACTGCAACCTTGGTTCTGAACACAAAGCATGAACACTTTGCACTGTGTATGCCCTTAGGCCATGCAACACTTAGAAACACCAAAAGATGAAAAGGGGTCCCCACTGGAAGAAGTTTAAGAAGCCCTGTCATAGACAATGAAATAATATTGAAAATAATTTACAGGCGCCAGCCCTCCTGCCAGCACCTGGGGTGCGCAGGCTCTCCCACTGCCTCTGCCCCCGGACCTGCCCGCGCTGACCCCGAGCAACCGTGGGGCCGGGAGGGAGCAGAGTTCTGGAGGAGTGTGTTGGCCCCAGCTGGGTGGCAGAGACCATGAACTATTAGTTTTTCCTGATTTTTTGCATCTCTGGTGGAGTGGAGGGCCCAGAAGCCATGTCTGAGCTCCTCTTCCTGGGCCTGATTGCGGCCCTGGTGCTGACCCTGCTGGGTTTTGCCCTGTACTCTGGGCTGCTGGAAGACGTCGTAGTGAGTACAGGCTTTCTCTGATCCGGAACATCACACTGCCTTACAAGTTCCACGTGGGCCCTTACAAGGAGTCTGGCCACTTATTCACGGAGAGCTGCAGCATCTCTACACGCCTTAGTTTATTTGTGGTCTACTATGACAAACCCCACACGGTTCCTCTGGAGAAGTGCCGCTATGCTGTGGGCAGCATCCTGAGTGAGGGTGAAGAGTCACCCTCTCTCGAGATCATCCGCCTTTACCAGAACTTTGGCCTCAGGATCTTCTTCCCAGCCCCCAGCCACGTGGTCCACGGCGCTCTCCATCCATCTGGCTGCCCACAGGGTCCATCCTGACCTGGACACCTACATCAAGGAGTGTAAGCTATGTGCCCATCCCAGACTGGAGATCTACCAGCAGGACCAGATCCATTTTGTCTACCTACTGGCGCGACAGGGCGACTTCTACCTGCCGGAGGTGAAGGAGACGGAACGCAAAAGCCGAGCGGATGCCGAGGCCGAGGCCTCCCAGACCGTTGTCACAGGAGCTGACACATTGAGCGATACCAACTCCGTCAGCCTGATAGCGGGACCTGGGAGCCGCGAGAACTCTGCCGCCACCTCCACCACGTCCCCCAGTGGCGGGCCGCAGATGGGATGACGCAGATAACCAGAGCGAACACAGCTACAGCGAGTCAGGGAGCCTCAGGTGACCTTCGTTTTATCCACGAGTCTGAGCCCCCTGGGCCCAAGTGGGCCAAGGAGCCCAGCACCCCAGAGAAGGATGAGGAGTAGCTGCCCCTACTGGTCAAGGCCTCCGCCTCTCAGCCCCACTCTCCACGGAATTAATTAAAGAGGAAATGATCCAGTTCATCCTTCACCTCTCACCTGGCCTGATGGGGCCTGCCTCTTGCCCTCGGCTTCAAGGGCTCTAGACCCTCGGCTTCAAGGGCTGGGCCCGGTGCAGCCCTGGCTGTCCCTGTGGTTCTGTAGAGTGGCTCTGCCATCTCCTGACCAGGTTGGGGGGCTCTTAGTGCCCCCCCCCATACCCCCAAGCTCTTTTCTCTGTTCTTTCTCCTCAACAGCCAGCTGGAGGGATCACAACCTCTTCCCTCCCATTTGCCCTCCCTTCATCAGTCTCTTTTTCAGACTTACATTGGGACTTTTGGGATCCAGAATAATGCAGATGATTTTCGTTTAAAAAAAAGGAAAATAATTTACAATATGTTTCCCAGATAGTTTTAATTTCCCAAATATATAGGGAACTGCGTCAAATTTATAAAAATAAGAGTCATTCTGCAATTAATAAATGGTCAAAGGATATGAATAGGCAGTATTCAGAAGAAGAAATCAAAGCTATCTGTAATTGTATGAAAAATGCTCCAAATCACTACTGATTAGAAAAATGAAAATTAAAACTACTGTAAGGTACCACCTTACACCTATCAGAAATGACAAATGCTGGAGAAGATTAGGAAAAAATGGATACAATAATGAACTGTTGTTGGAGTTGTGAAGTAGTTCAACCATTCTAGATAACACTTTGGACCTATGCCCAAAGGGCTATGTAACTGTGCATACCCATTGATTCAGCAATACCACTACTCAATTTGTACCTCAAAGAAAAGGAAAAAGAATGTATTTGTACAAAAATATTTATAGCAGCTCTTTTTGTGGTGGCAATGAAAGAATTGGAAATTAAGAGAATGCTTATAAGTTGAGGATTGGCTGAACAAGCTGTTGCATATGATAATGAAAGAGTAATTTTGTGGCATAAGAAATGAAAAAGAGGATGGTTTCAGAAAGACAAAAGCAAAAGCAAAACAAAAAACTTGGGAAGACCTATATGAACCAATACAAAGTGAAGTGAGAAGAACCAGGAGTACAATAACAGTGATATTGTAATAGTGATTAAATGAATTAAGAGCTCTAGAATAAAGATTTTAAAAGTGAATAAACAAAATTGTAGGATATAAAGTAAACCTACAAAATCATCAACTTTTCTGTATATTAACCACAAATCTCAGAAGGTATAGAGCAACTTTATTTAAAATAAGTACAGAATATATAAAATATTTGGTAGTCAAAAATATCAAAGGACATATAGAAACTAAATAACATTGCAAAACACACTTGAAAGAAATATAGACCTGAATAATTAGAAACACATTAATTGGCCATGGCTGGGTTATGCCAACATAATACAAATAATACTACTCAAATTAATGTACTTATTCAGTACCATTCCACTCATACTACCAAAGGATTGCAGTATGGAGGCAGAAACATTTCATTTAGAGTTAACAAAAAATCAAGCATCTCAAAGGAAATAATGAAAAAAGTAGAATAGAAGGCAGTTTAACAGTACTAGATCTCAAATCATTCTGAACCACAATTGCCAAAACTATATGAGCAGAAAAGTACGTCAGTGGAATAGATGAGTTAAATAACATGCAGAAACAAATGAAAATAGTTGAATAATGTTTTATAAACCCAAAGAACCCAAATATTGCTATAAGAATTCACTATTTAACAACAATTTGTGGGCAAACTGGAATGCAATCTGGCAAAAATTAGGTTTAGGTCAAAGTCTCAAACCATATTAAAAAAAGATCAGTTTCAAGTGAACACATGGCTTTGATATAATTTCATTGCTGAAGAAAGGAAGGATATACTATATACAGATATGTGAGATAATGCTAGAAAATATGCAAAGATAAATACAAACAGCATCTTTCCGTATACTGCTTACAATTTGATAAATGGAATAGGTCACATATATAAGAAACTACATTACAGGAAAAAAAGCAACAACAACATTGTAAGGGAATAGAAGTTCCTACATTGATTTATAAGAATCAGAGAATTCTCAATGTTAGAAAGAACCTCCAAAGCCAATCAGTACAACCTCATGCCATAGGAATGAGGAATAATAATGCCATATTAGGTAATTTGGTAGGTGTGGAGTATTACCTCAGAGTTGTTTTAATTTTCATTTCTCTAATCAATAGTGATTTAGAATATTTTTATATGACTATAGTTTTAATTTCTTCTGAAAAAAGCCTATTCATTTCCTTTGACCATTTATCAATTTGAGAATGACTCTTATTTTTATACAGTTGACTCAGTTCTCTAGATATCAGAGAAATGAGTTCTTTATCAGAGAAATTTGCTTTACTTTTTTTTTTTCTGGTGATGTTTACTAACTGTAGTTCCCTTCATTCTATTTAACCTCCCTCTATCCTCCCTGCCTCAGTTTCCTACTCTTTCCTTTTATTTTGTCCATCTTCTAAGGTGTTTTGCCTCAGATTACCAATTCCTTTAATCTGACCTCCCTTTTAGGTGCCCCCTTTCCCCACTTACATTCTCTTATCCACTTCCTACTTTCCTATAGGGTAAGATAGATTTCTGTACTCAAATGAGTGTGCATGTTACTCATTTTTTTTAGGCACTTCTTCTTCTCCCTCAGTCCCAGCTCCTTCATCTTCTCCTATTGGAAAATTCTTTCATACCTCCTTTAATAGAGATAATTTACCCCATTCTACCTCTCCCTTCCCCTTTCTCCCAGTGCATCCCTCTTTCTTACTCCTTCATTTTATTTTTAAAAAATAGCATCCCATCATATTCAGCTCAAACCTGTGCCCTCTGTCTATGTATATGTTCCTAACTGCCCTAATGATAAGAAAGTTCTTAGGAGTTACAAGTATCATCTTCCTCTGTAGGAATTTAAACAGTTGAACCATATTGAATCCCTTATGATTTCTCTTTCATGTTTACCTTTTTAAGCTTCTCTTGAGTTTTATATTTGAAAATGAAATTTTCGTTTCAGTTCTGGTCTTTTTAGCAGAAATGCTTAAAAGTCTTCTATTTTATTGAATATCCATTCTTTTTTCTCCTGAAGGATTTTGTTCCATTTTGCTGGGTAGGTAGTCATAGCTACTTTGTCCTGTAGAGATCATATTCCAAGCCTTCTAGTTCTTGAATGTAGTAGCTGCTAAATCTTGTGATATTCTGACCATGGCTTCATGTTATTTGAATTGTTTCTTTTGGACTGCTTGCAATATTTTCTCCTCAATCTTGCAGCCCTAGAATTTGGCTATAATATTCCTGGGAATGTTAGTTTTGGGACCTCTTTCAGGAAGTGATAGATGTATTTTTTTGATTTCTATTTTACCTTCTGGTTCCAGGATATCAGGTCAGTTTTCTGTGATAATTTCTTTGAAAGATGATGTCTAGGCTCTTTAAAAAAAAATCATAGCTTTTAAGCAATCCAATAATTATTAAATTATCACTCCTAGGTCTTTTTTCCTGGTCGGTTGTTTTTCCAATGAGATATTTCACATTTTTTTCTTTTGATTTTGTTTTATTGCTTCCTGACTCCCTTGGGAATTAGCTTCCACTTGCTAAATTCTAATTTTGTTCTTTTGACTTTGCTTTATTGTTTCTATTAAAAAAACAACAACATTATTTACTTTTAGTTTTTAAAACGTACATAACATTTTGAGTTTCCAATTTTCTCCCCCTCCTGCCCTTCCTCCCACCCCAAGATGGCATGCAATCTGATATAAGCTCTACATATACATTCATATTAAGCATATTTCCACATTAGTCATGTTGTAAAGAAGAATTAGAACCAATGAGAGGAACCAAATTAAAAGAGAGAGAAAGAAGAAACAAAAAAAAGAGAGAGAGAGAGAAAGAGAGCAAGTAGTATGCTTCATTCTTCATTCAGACTCCGGAGTTCTTTTTCTGGATGTGGATAGCATTCCCATCATAAGTCTTTTGAAGTTGTCTTAGATCCTTGCATTACTAAGAAGAGGTAAGCCTATCAAAGTCAGTCATCACATAATGTGACCATTACTCTGCTGGTTCTGCTCACTTCACTCAGCATCAGATTATATAAATGTGTCCAGGTTCTTCTGAAGTCTGCCTGCTCACCAGTTCTTATGAACAACAGTATTCCATTGCATTCATATGTCTCAACTTGTTCAGCCATTCTCCAATTGATGGGCATTCCCTCAGTTTCCAATTCTTAGCTACCACAAAAAGAGCTGCTATAAATATTTTTGTACATGTGCGTCATTTCCCCCCTTTCATGCTCTCTTTGGGATATAGGTCTAGAAGTGGTATTGTTGATCAAAGGGGATGCACCGTTCTATAGTCCTTAGTGCATACTCCCAAACTGATCTCCAGAATGGTTGGATCAGTTCAAAACTCCACAAACAATGCATTAGTGTTCCAATTTTCTCACATCTTCACCAACATTAATCATTTTCCTGTTTGGTTATGTTAGTCAATCTGATAAATATGGTGTGGTATCTCACAGTTGTTTTGATTTGCATTTCTCTAATTAATAGTGATTTAGAATATTTTTTCACATGACTATAGGTAGCTTTAATCTCTTCATCTGTTCATATCCTTTGATCATTTATCAATTAGGAAATGATCTCTATGTATTTTAGAAATGAGGCCTTTATTAGAGACACTGGCTGTAAAAAAATCATTTCTCCTTCCCTTCTTATCTTGGTTGCATTGGCTTTGTTTGTGCAGAATCTTTTAAATTTAATGTAATCAAAATTATCCATGTTGCATTTCATAATGTTCTCTATCTCCTGCTTGGACATACATTCTTCCATTCTCCATAAATCTGATGGGTAAACTATTCCTCGCTTGCCTAGTTTGCTTATAGTATCAGTATTTATATCTCAATTGGGTACCCATTTTGACTTTATCTTGGTATATGGTATAAAATGCTGGTCTATACTTAGTTTCTGCCATACTATTGTCCAGTTTTCCCAGCAGTTTTTGTTAAAAAGTGAGTTCTTATTCCAGAAGCTAGAGTCTTTGAGTTGATCAAATAGTAGATTATTATGGTCATTGACTACTGTGTTCTGTGGACATAACCTATTCCACTGATCTATCACTCTATTTCTTAGCCAATACCAAGTAGTTTTGATGATTGATTGTTGCTTTATAATAAAATTTAAGATTTGGTATGACTAGGCCACCTTCCCTTGCCTTACTTTTCATTAATTATCTTAAAATTCTGGACATTTTGTTCTTCCAACTCTATAAAATATTTTTTTTGCTAGTTTGATTGTGTAAAGCCAAGCATGAGCAGCTTTCCAGAGGACTGCTGCTGTGAACAGCTTTAAGGTTCTGATCATATAGTATAGTGAACTCTCTATTTATTCAGCAATAAATTAAAGTAAAATATTCACAGAAACCAAAGTACAGCATTCACAATATTATAACAATTTATCACTAAAGTGGCTGCATAGTTTTTACCAAAGTGACTACATCATTTTAAAGTTTAAAAGATATCATTCAGTGAGTCCTTAACTCAATCATCTTTAAGGAGCAAGGACACAAAGTACAATCATTCAGTAAGTCCTTTACTTAATCATCCTTAAGGAGCAAGCATCCTAAAGGGACACTAAGTACACAGGTTAAAATTCTCCACCTCAGGTCACAGTAAATCATGTTCTTCTTAGTCAGCAATAAGTATCCAAGAAGAGGTTTTTTCATCTTAACATAAGGCTCACTCTCAGATTCCATGGTTTCTCTTCCATGGTCCCAGCTCCTGCCTGAATTTACCCAACTGTCACATTGATTCAAAGATAAGCAACTCTCAGCTCCTCATCCAGCTCCTTGTCCAGGTCCTCATCCAGTTCCTCATTCAGTCCCTCATTCAGTTCCTCTTCCATATTGAAGCTCAGGGTATTCAGTCCACCTCAAATCCTTCACAGTTTCTGTTTCTGGGGAGACGAAGTTTAATAGAGCCCAAAAAATATTCATTAACATTGCCAGCACCATCATTAATTCACTATCTGCCTGTGAAATCAATAAAGACCCACATAGCAAGGTCTGAGAATTCAACACAAAGAGTCAGTACAATCCCAGAACCTCTGAATCCCTCCTCCAGGACTTCTGTAAACAGACAGCAAGAAAATCTTCTTTCAGAACTTCCAGGTCCCAGTAAGGTCTGTACAAAGTATCACAAATAAAAATTAACACAAATAATACAGATAAACAAAGTGCCTGGCCACCACAAAGTTCCTCTTCTCAATTCTGCTCTCTCCCAGCTTGGCCATTAGCTCCTCCCTGTTCAGCCCCTTCTGTTGCATCAGCAAGTTCCTCCCACTGTGGAGTTCACAACTTCTGTTTCTTAACAAAGACTTGATATAATCATGAGCAAGGCTCAAAAGAAACTTGAACTGAAACAAGACCTAAATAATTAAATAGCTGAAAAAAGATGTTAAGTACTTATTTGCTTGCACTACAGATTGATATGGCACTGAATTGGTAAATTTAGGTAGAATTGTCATTTTTATTGTATTAGCTTGGCCTACCAATGAGCAACTGATGCTTCTCCAACTATTCAGATCTGACTTTATTTGTGTGAAAATTGTTTTGTAATTGTGTTCATATTGTTCCTGGGTTTGTCTTGGCAGGGAGACTTCCAAATATTTTATAATGTCTACAGTAACTTTAAATGGAATTCCTCTTTCTCTCTTTTGCTGTCCAGTTTTGTTTCTAGTACACAGAAATGCCAATGATTTATGTGGGTTTATTTTATATCCTGCAACTTTGCTAAAGTTGTTAATTATTTCAAGTAGTTTTTTTACTTGATTATCTAGGATTCTGAGTATACCATCAAATCAAAGAGTGATAGCTTTGTTTCTTCTTTACCTGTTCTACTTCCTTCAACTTCTTTTTCTGCTCTTTTTTGCTAAAACTAACATTTCTTGTAGAATATTGAATAACAGGGTGATAATGGACAGAATTATTTCATCTCTGACCTTCTAGGTAATGCTTCTAACTGATCCCCATTACATACAAAGCTTGCTGGTTTTGGATAGATGCTACTTATTTTAAGGAAAACTCCATTTATTCCTATGTTTCCTAGTGTTTTTCAAAAGAAAGGATGTTGTATTTTTTTCAAAAGGTTTTTTTTTTGCATCTATTGAGATGTATATATATGGTTGATTAGGCTAATCAACCTAATTCCTAATATTAAACTAGCTCTCCATTCCTGGTATAAATCCTACCTTACCATAGTGCATTAACCTCATGATAATTTAGTATAACTTGTTTGCTAATATTTTATTTAAAATTTTTGCATCTATAATCATTAGGTAAATTGGTATATAATTTTCTTTCTCTGTTTTGTCTCTTCTCAGTTTGGGTACCAGCACTATATTTGTAGGACTCCTTTACTTATTTTCCCAATTGGTTTATATAGTATTGAAATTAGTTGTTTTTTAAATGTTTGGCAGAATTCACTTGTAAATCCATTTGGCCCTGGAGATTTTTTCTTAGGGAGTTCATTGATGGCTTGTTCAATTTATTATTTTTTATTAATTATTTATTTTTAGTTTTCAACATTCATTTCCACAAGATTTTGATTTCCAAATTTTTCCCCATCTCTCTCTGCCTCTCCACCCCAAGATGTTACACATTCTGATTACCTTTCCCCTAGTCTGCATTCTCTTCTATCAGATCCCTCCCTCTCCATTCCCTTCCTCTTTACTTTCCTATAGGGCAAAATAGATTTCTAAACTCCATTGCCTGTATATCTTATTTCCCAGTTGCATGGAAGAACATTTTTTAACATTTTTTTAAAATTGTGAGTTCCAAATTGCTTCCTTCTTCCCTTCCCATCCACCATCATTGAGAAGGCAAGCAATTCAATATAGGTTATACATGTATAGCTATGCAAAACACTTGTATTATAGTCATGTTGTGAAATTTCCCTCCATCCTAATTTGCCCCCCACTTATTCTATTTTCTCCTTTGATCCTGCCCCTTTTCAAAAGTTCTTGCTTCTGGTGTTCCCTCTTTCAATCTGCCCTCCCTTTTTTCATCACCCACCCACCCACACACATACACACACATAGCTCTTATTGCCTTCCCTCTTATTTTTTTTCCATACAATACCCAATTGAGTGTGTATATTATTCCCTCCTTAAGACAAATCCTGTGAGAGTAAGGTTCACTCATTCCCTCTCACCTTCCCCCTCTTCCCTTCCATTGTGAAACCTTTCTCTTGCCTCTTTTATGTGAGATAATTTATTCCCTTCTGCCTTCTCCCAATATATTCCTTTCTTACCGCTTAAATTTATTTTTTAAATAACATCCCATATTCAACTCACCCTGTGCCCTCTATCTGTCTATCTATCTTCTCTCTTTCTATCTGTCAGTCTGTCTATCTGTATACACACACACACACACACACACACACAAACAGACACCCACATATGCATACAAAAATGTACACACACACACACATATCTTTCCCCCAGCTATCATAAATCTGAGAATGGTCTAATGAGTTACAAATATCATCTTTCCATGTAGGACATACTAAAGTCTCTTAGGATTTCTTTTTCCTGTTTACCTTTTCATGCTTCTCTTGATTCTTTTATATGAAAGTCAAATTTTCTATTCAGCTCTGGTCTTTTTTATCAAGAATGCTTGAAAGTTCTCTATTTCATTGAATATCCACTTTTTTCCCTCTCAAGTATTATACTCAGTTTTGCTGGGTAGGTAATTCTTGGTTTTGATCCTAGCTCCTCTTAACTCCAAAATATCATATTCCAAGCCCTTTGATTCCTTAACATAGTAGCTGCTGGATCTTGTATTTTTCTGATTGTATTTCCACAATACTCAAATTGTTTTTTCTGGTGGCTTGCAATATTTTCTTCTTGACCTGGCAACTCTAGAATTTGGTTACAATATTCCTAGGAGTTTTCCCTTTGGGATCTCTTTCAAGAGGCAATTAGTGAGTTCCTTCAATTTCTATTTTACTCTCAGGTTCTAGAATATCAGGTATTCTATTGATATTTTGATATGATATTGATACATATTGATATGATAATTTCTTGAAAGATGATGTCTAGGCTATTTTTTGTTTGTTTGCTTGTTTTGATTTTTTTGCTTTTTGGAGGGGCATGGCAGGGCAATTGGGGTTAAGTGACTTGCCCAAGGTTACATGGCTAGGAAGTGTTAAGTGTCTCAGGCCAGATTTGAACTCAGATCCTCCTGACTCCAAGGCCAGTGGTCTATTCACCGCACCACCTAGCCACCCCAGCTTTTTTTTTTTTTTATCATGGCTTTCATATAGTCCAATAATTTTTAAATTATCTCTCCTGGATCTATTTTCCAGGTTAGTGATTTTTCCAATGAGGTATTTCACATTGTCTTCTATTTTTTCATTCTTTTGATTCTATTTTATGATTTCTTCATTTCTAATAAAGTCATTAGTTTCCATTTGCTCCATTCTGATTTTGGACTGTGTTTTTGAAGGAAGGATTTTGAAGGAAGGATTTTCTTCAGTGAGCTTTTGGGCCTCCTTTTCCATTTGATCAGTTCTACTGTTTTAGGCATTCTTCTTGTTGGCTTTTTGGACTCTTTTACCATTTGGGTTAGTCTATTTTTTAAGGAGTTATTTTTTTTTTTTCAGTATTTTTTGGGTCTTCTTTACCAAGCTCATTTTTCATGATTTTCTTGCATCATCTTTTTCTTCCCAATTTTTCTCTCTACTTCTCTTCCTTCATTTTTGAAATCCTTTTTGAGCCTTTCCAAGGCTTATGACCAATTCATATTTTTCTTGGAGGGTTTTGATGCATAAGCTTTGACTTTGTTGTCTTCTTCTAGTTGTATGTTTTGATCTTTGTCACCAAAGTAAGATTCTATAGTCTGAGGTTTTTTAACACTGTTTGTTCATCTTCCCAGTCAAATACTTGATTTTTTAAATCTTTGTTAAGACTCTGCTTTCAGTGAGTCTGTGGATGGATGTGGGTGTACTGTTCCAGGCTTTAGTGGTTTTGTATCAGCTGCTCTATCTCCCACTGTCTGTGGACCCAGAGCTCCAGAAGCAGACACTGCTACTACTGTTGCTGCTGCTGACACCACCACTGCCACTGCCACCTCCACCTCTCCAAGGGTAGAGCTGGACCATACTCCTCTTTCACCCATGTCCCATAGAGCTTTTCCACTGGCCTTCAATGCTGTTTTTGGAATTTCTGGGTTGAGAAGCCTGGAAACTGCCACAGCTGCCAATGATTCAGTTCTGTGAGGCCTGCTTCAGCCCCGCTGGTTGTGGCATGGCCCACACTGGACTGAACTCTGCTCTTTGCCCAGTGTCACAGACCCTTCCTGTTGGTGCCCCAGTCTATCTTAGGCTGGAGATATGTTTCTCTCTGTCATTTTGTGGGCTCGGTAGCTCTAGAATTTATTTAGTTATTTTTTACAGGTATTTGAAAGGGTTTGGAGGAGAGCTCAAGCAAATCCCTATTCTTACTCCACCATCTTGGCTCTGTCCCCTGATCAAATTACTTTTTCTGAAATGAGGTTATTTAAATATTTTATTGCCTCTTCCGTTAACCTGGGAAGTTTATATTTTTGTAAAAATTCATCCATTTCACTCAGATTGTGGAATCTATTGGCATGTGGTTAGGCGAAATAGCTTCTAATTATTGCCTTAATTTCCTTTTCGTTGGTGGTTAATTCACCCTTTTCACTTTTAATACTGGTAATTTGGTTTTCTTCTTTCTTATTTTTAATCAAATTAACCAAAGATTTATCTTTATTATTATTTTTTCCCATAAAACCAATTCTTAGTTTTATTCATTAGTTCAATAGTTTTCTTAATTTCATTTTCATTAATCTCTCCTTTGATTTTCAGAATTTCTAATTTGTTGTTTAATTGGGAATTTTTTAGTTGCCTTTTTTCTATCTTTTTTAGTTGCATGCCCAATTCATTGATTTCTTCTCTTATCTGTTTAAGCATTTAGAGAGATATAATTTCCTCTAAGAACTGCTTTGGCTGCATCCCATAAATTTTGGTATCCTCTCTCCTTATTGTCATTGTCTTGAATGAAGTTATTTATTGTGTCTGTGACTTGTTGTTTGACTCACACAATCTTTAGATTTAGATCATTTAGTTTTTAATCACTTTTAATTCTATCTTTCAATGGTCCTTTATTCCAAATAATTTTTATTGAATCATGATCTGAAAAGAATGTATTCAATATTTCTGCTTTTCTACTTTGGATTGTTAGGTTTTTATACCCTAATATATGGTCAGTTTTTGTGTAAGTGCCATGTACCACTGAGAAAAATGTCGTTTCCTTTATACCCCCATTCAATTTTCTCCAGAGGTCTAGCATATCTGATTTTTCTGAAATTCTATTCACCTCCTTAACTTCTTTCTTGTTTATTTTGTGGTTAGATTAATCTCATTCTGAGAGGGGGTGTTTTAGTAGCAGAGTTTTGTTGTCTCTTTCTTCCTGTAATTCCCTTAAAGACTCCTCTGAGAATTTGGATGCTCTACCACTTGGTCTATATATGTTTAGTAATAATTGTCTATGGTACCTGTATTAGTAAGCACCCTAGCACACCCAGGATGACCCACTAGCACAAATTTCTTTATCTGCTTTTCTAAAGGAGAGACAGCTTTTAAGGGGTTAATGATCTTACTTTAATAACAGATAATTAGAAAATACAAGCAGAGAAATTAGCACAGAGATTGAACAGACAGGGCTCCTACTGTCTGAACAAAGTAATACAATCAACTACATACATCACCTGAATTAGAAGAGCACAAACCTCTTAGTAGGAGTGTGTGTGTGTCTAAATAGACAAGTACTCAGAGTACCATCCAGGAAATCAAAAGGTCCTTCTCATATGTGAACTCCAAAAGCAAAATGCTCTCCCAGAATATATAACAAAGACTTGGCCCTTGATTGGTTTAGAGTCAGAAGGTACAAAACCTATGTGACTCAGCATAGCTGTGAATTATAAGGGTTTAAAAGAGATTAATCCTTCAGATATTTACAATTTAGCCTGAACCTGAGAAACTGAACTCGAAAAAGAAAACAACACAATTCCCGCCTTGTTTGCACTTACAGTACCTTTACTCATCTCTTTTAATTAGATCTATTTCTGCTTTAACTTTGTCTGAGATCAGGATTACTAAACCTCCCTTTTTTTTTTTTTTACTTCAGCTAAAGCATAATATATTCTACCCCAGTCTTTTAACTTTACTCTGTGTATACCTCTCTGTTTCAAATGTGTTTCTTGTAAACAATATATTGTAGGATTCTGGTTTTTAATTCATTCTGCTATCTGCTTCCATTTTATGGGAGAGATCTTCCCATTCACATTCACAGTTATGATTACTATCTGTGTCTTTTTCTCCATTCTATTCCCCACGCACCCCATTTATGCTTTCTTTCTCATTTCTCCTTTTCCCTCCTCACTAGGGTTTTGCTTCTGACCACCACCTCCCTCAGTCTTCCCTCCCTTCTATCCACCCCCTCCCTTTTCTTTTCACTTTCCCCTCCTACTTCCTATAGAGTAAGTTAGATTTCTGTACCTGAGTATTTTATTACCTCTTTACCAATCCAATGAGAGTAAGGTTCAAACAATGCTCATCTCCTTCCCTTCTTTCCCTCTACTATAAAAGTTTTTTCTACCTGTACATGTAATGTAATTTACCCTTTCTTCCTCCTCCTTTCCTTTTCTCCCACTACAATCCCTTTTTACCACTTAGATTCTTTATCATCACAGCAAAGCCAACTTCTACCTACAACCTTTGTCTATGTAGACCCCCTTCTAAATGTAGTAATAAAGATACAGTTCTCAAGAGTTGCAAGTATCATCTTCCCATGTAGGGATGCAATTGTTTTACCCTTATTGAATAATGTGTTTTTTTTCTTTCTTGTTGATCTTTTTATGCCTCTCTTTAGTCTTGCATTTGAAGATCAAATTTTGTGTTAAGCTCTGTTTTTTTCATTAGGAAGGTTTGGAAGTCCCCTATTTCATTGAATATCCATCTCTTACCCTGAAAGAGTATGCTCAGTTTCACTGGGTAGTTGATCTTTGATTGTAATCCAAGCACCTTTGCCTTAAAAAAAAATCATATTCCAAGTCCTCTGGACTTTTAAGGTAGAATCTGTAGGCTCCTACTTAATCCTGACTATGGTTCCATGATATTTAAATTGTTTCTTTCTGGCTGCTTTCAATATTTCCTCCTTGTCATGATACTTCTGGAATTTGGTTATAATATTACTTTGTGTTTTCAATTTGGGATCTTTTTCAGGAGGTGATCCATGAACTCTTTAGATGACTATTTTACCCTCTAGTTCTAGGCCCTCAGGTCAGTTTTTCTTAATGATTTGTTTTTTTTTTGTCTTTTTATTTTTATTTTTATTTTTAATTTTTTTGCTTTTTGGAGGGAGAGGGCAAGGCAATTGGGGTTAAGTGACTTGCCCAAGATCACGCAGCTAGTAAGTGTGTCAGATGCCCAATGCCAGAATTAAACTCAGGTCCTCCTGACTCCAGGACCATTTCTCTGTTCACTGTGCCACCTAGCTGCCCCTAATGATTTCTTGAAAGGTGTTGTCCAGGCTCTTTTTTTTAAAATCATGGTTTTCAAGTAGACTTATGACTTTTAAATTATCTTTCTTGGATTAATTTTCTAAGTCAGTTGTTTTTCCAGTGAGGCATTTTATGTTTTCTTCTATTTTTCATTCTATTGATTTTATTTAACTGATTCTTGGTATCTCATAGAGTCATTAGCTTCCACTTAGCCAATTCTACTTTTTAACAAATTGGTTTTTTTTAAGTTAGCTTTTGTACCTTCTTTTCCATTTGGCCAATTCTACTTTTTAAGAAATTGTTTTCTCCAGTGTTTCTTCTTCCTGCTCCTCCCCCAAAAATTGGCCAACTGTATTTTTAAGGAATTGTTTTCTTTTTCTTTTTCAGTTTTTTGGAGGGGGGAAGGCAGGGCAATTGGGGTTAAGTGACTTGCCCAAGGTCACATGGCTAGTAAGTGTTAAATGTCTGAGGCTGAATTTGAACTTGGGTCCTTCTGATTCTAGGGCTGGTGCTCTATTCACTGAACCACGTACCTGCTCCCCAGGAATTGTTTTCTACAGTCAATTCTTGTCCTTCCTTTTCCAAGTTGTTGAGTCTCTCTTACATACCTCTCCTTTTTTTCCCCCAATTTTTCTTCCACCTCTTTAATTTAACTTTTGAAATCCTTCTTAAGGTCTTCCAAGAAGGCATTTTTGAACTTGAGGGCAGTTCATATTTCCCTTTGAAGTTTCAGATGTGGGTATATTGACAATGTCGTCCTCTTCTGAATTTGTGTTTTGATCTTCCTTGTCATCATAATAATTTTCTGTGGTCAGTCTTTGTTGTTGGTATTTCTTTTAATGGTATTTGCCTTTTTCCTGGCTTTTAAATTAATATCTGTTTCTGGGGCACAGTGGGCACTGTCCCAAGCTTTTTGTGCTGAAGTCCAGGGTCCTGGTCACTGGCTTTGTGTGCTAGACCCTTAGGTTCTGGCAACTGGAGGCTGTAGGGGTTTGGTAGCTTACCTGGTGTTGAGCTGGAACTGGTGGTGGTGCCTGTTGTGTGCTGAGGCCAGGTGGGGTTTTTCTGCATTTCCCTGGGCCTACACTGAAGCTCCTGGGATGGGGTTGGGGTCTGTCCAGTAGATGATACCTGCTAGTCCAGGGCTATGCTAAAGCATCGGGAGATTCAGGTCCTGGAGGATGCCTGCCCACCTGGAGCTGAGCTGAAGGACAGGGGGTTTCAGCCTCTGGAGGATACCTGCCCACTGATGTATGTGGTGGTTCTCTTAGGTGGAGTCTGCTGGTTCCCCTGGCTGTATACAGTGGCATAGGGGATCCTGGTATTGGCACTTGCTTGCTCTACCATGCTGGGGCTCAGGACCTCCTTCTGGTTTGCTGAGGTGTGGCTTGCCAGGTTGCCTCCTATCCTATACTGCTCTCCTTCCACCAGATCAAAAAGGACCTTTCCAGTTAATCCCCGTGTCTCCTGTGTTAAAAGACACTGAACCCAATTTTTCTGCTGGTTCAACTGTTCCAGGATTTTTCTTAAGATTTTTCTTTAAGTTTTCTTAAGTGTCTTAAGTTTAAGTATTTCAATAAGGGAAGGTAAGAGCAAGTTATTTCTTATTCTATCATCTTGGCCCCTAATTCTAATTTTCAAGAAATTACTTCAGTGAGCTTTTGTACCTCCTTTTCCATGTGATCATTTTTGCTTTTTAAGGAATTCTCTTGAGGGAGTATTTTTATATCTGCTCCAATTAGTCAATTCTGTTTTGTAGGGCATTCTTTTCCTCATTGGATTTTTGTGTCTCTTTTAACATTTGGCCTTTTTTTTGAATGTGTTATTTTCTTCAGTATTTTTAGTGGTCTCCTTTACCAAACTGTTCACTTTTTTTCATGATTTTCTAGCATCATTTTAATTTCTTTTCCCATTTCCTTCTGCTATTCTTATTTGATTTTTAAAATTTCTTTTTTTCCAGGGCCTGAAATAAATTCATATTTTTCTCTGTGTCTTTGGATGTAGCAGTTTTGACTTTATCTTCTTTTTTTTGTTTTGTTTTGTTTTGGTTTTTTTGCTTTTTGGATGGAGGAAGGCAGGGCAAATGGGTTTAAGTGACTTGCCCAAGGTGACATGGCTAGTTAGTGTTAAGTGTCTGAGGTCAGATGTGAACTCAGGTCCTCCTGGCTCCAGAGACTGCGCTCTACTCACTGTGCCACCTATCTGCCCCTGACTTTGTTATCTTCTTCTGAGTTTGTGTTTTTACTTTCTCTGTCACTATAGTAATTTTTAATTAAAGGTGTTTTTTTTTTATTAATGTTTGTTCATTTTTTTTCAAGCCTATTTCTTGACTTTTATTTTTATATTAAAGTTGGGCTCTGCTCCCAGGGTGGAGGGGGCATTGTTCAAGCTTCAGGTTTTTTGTGCAGGTACTTCTGGGGTCTGTAAGCTTCCATTTCTTCCAAGATGGTATGATTAAAAAAGGGTGTGTTTACTAGTCTCCTGCCTTTGCAGGAGTTTGTAAGTGACCACAAGTACTCTTTACTGCACTAGAATTGTAACCAAGATCCCTGATCCCCTATTGGCACAAGCTCTGGTGTGCTAATACTCCTCTTCTCTCTGAACTACAACCTAGGATTGTGAGCTAGAATCAAATATGGGCAATGCAACAGAGTCCTATCCTCAGTGCTAGGAAAGGGACCCCTGTAATCTCCTGACCAGTTGTCCAACTCTCTTACTATCTGTGGGCTAAGAGCTCCAGCAGCAGCTGCTGTCACCATTGAATTCATTTTTACCCAGGTCTGCTGCTGGTTTGCTGGGGCATGGGCTGTGCTAGTGCAGCCTGCTCTGGACTCTCCATTCTCATTCTCACTCCACTGCAACAGACCTTTTTTGCCATCTTTCTAAGTTGTCTTGGACTGGAAAATTGTTTCACTCCATCGTTTTGTGGATTCTCCTGCTACAGAATTATAGTTTGGAGGGAAATATGGACGAGATTAGATGAATCCCTGACTTTTCTCAATCATCTTGGATTCTTCTCCTGAGTACAATATTTTAAAATTGTAGTCCTATCCTTAACCAGCTTCCTTTTATCTCGGATCATGTTCTTTCTCTCATACTCCTTCCATCTTTCTCTCTTGGAAACCTGGTTCTCCTTCTCTGTTTTTTCACTCATGGCAACTCTTTATCACTGGATTTACTTTGTATTTTTCTGCATTGTCCCCATACTCTGGACCAAGAGGGAGAGTAAGCATACCCTAGATCCTCATTGCTACTTCTCATCCAGTCCAGTCTCCGTTGCCATCACTTATCAATTTTGCTCCTGTGAGGCTCTCTCCATCCACATGTAGCACACTGATTACTTGTCTAAAGTTATCTACTAGCTGTGGGGGTATTCTTTCTCATTTTTTAAAGGAGTACAAATCTGGTTCACAATCTTTATTTTTACCTCACTGGTTATTCAGTAGGTTTGGAAGAGGGTTAAACCTTTTCTTTAGAAGATTATTTTTGGCTGCTCCATGGAGGATGGACCAAAGAGAGAAAAGACTAGAAGCCTGGATTGCACTCCCTCTTTATTTTTCTTACTTCCTGCTAGGCTCATGGGTACCTCTTCCCAATGAAAGGCTTTTCCAGATACTCTTGTTTCTTTTTGCTCTTTCCTTCCTCATCTAGTCATTTATATGCTAATCAGATTAAATGTAGTACTCTCTAGAGAACAGAAAGTCCTGAAGCCAGGGATTTTTTATATTTGTTTTATCACTGTATCTGATGCAAAGTGTGTGTGTGTGTGTGCATATATGTATATATATATATACACATATATGTGTGTGTGTGTGTGTATGTATGTATGTATGTATATTTACTAGACCCGTAATAAGTATTTGTTGGAAAAAGGGAAGGAGTTGAGAGAAGTGAATGTCATAGAATTTGTTGCTGAGGAAATTCTCTCCTTATTAGAACAGGGCCATGGTGGGAGATTTATGCTGTGAAAACAATCTTATGAGTTTTCTCTTTTCTGATAAATAATGAGGGAACACACAGGGGTTTAGGAGTTTAGACAAGGGAAAGGAAGGAGAAGCAGCAGTAGAGAGACTCCTGGGAATCACAAACCAGCTCTATGTGGAAAGACTAGATTTACAGAGAGAAAATCTCCAGAGCTAATTAGGAATGTTAAGAGAACAAATTGAAACTTTCTTCTGAATAAACTGCACAGAGAAGTTTTGAAGGCCCTTAAAGTCCAAAAGTTCCTGGAAAATTGAAGATTAAAGGAAAGCCTCATATAGGCTCAGGTGAAATATCTATTAGCATGAAAAATGATAGAAGGCCAAAGGTTGTCCTAATTGTTGGAAGGAAGGTCAAATATGAGATAATAGTCAATAACGATAGTTTAATTTTTAAGGCTACCAAATGATTCCTACATGTTTATGTTTTTTTTTTAAATTATATTCTAATTTATATGTCGTTTACATATGCATGTCTTATAGTGAACATATAATTAGCAAAAACATTAGTTGGTTCATCTACCAATCTCTACTTTCTTAGTTATCAATTTATTTACATTTGACCAATATGCATTAGGTGCTAGAACTTAAAGACAGAAGCAAAATAGTGTTTGTCATAAAGGAGATATAGAGCAAATCTATAATTTGATGAAAATCTTGTGCCATCTCATTTATGAATGTGAGGCAACCAGGTGGCACAGTTGATAAAGTGCTGGGTGTGGAGTCAGGAAAATTCATCTTTATGAGTTCATATCTGGCCTTAGGCTTACTAGTTGTGTGTCATTTAACTTCTCTGAACCTCAGGTACAATGCATTTTATATTGGAATGAAGTTCTCGTACTGATGAAATATGTGATATAGTGATATCACCTTGGCTAAGGTGTTGGAAATCCATAAGTCAATAAATATTTATTTAGTATTTAGTATATCCCAGGCATTGTGAATATCTGAGAATTGAAATTTCTCCTTTTTTTTCCTCACCATTGTAACTCCCTTCTCTCACTGGTGAGTTCCTACTGCAACCTCTATTTTAAAGAAGGGCTCAGAATGGACCATGATTCAGCTGCTTCCTCTACTTCTGCAACCTCCTTCTCCCACTGGAGAGCTCTTTCTTCAATCTCCATTGTAAGGAAGAGCCCAAACAAGTCATCCTTTATCCTTTGGAATTCACCACTATATCCCCAGGATACCTTCTTCCCTTTCTCCATCTTTTCAGCTCCCTTTTATGTGTTGCCATCCTGCATTAGAATTTAAACCCCTTGAGGGCAGAGGCTGTCTTTCTTTTTGCTTATACTTCTATCACCTAGAGCTAGTGATTGTCCAAAGTCAGATCTGAACCCAGAATCATCCAGTCTCTAAGTCCAGTCCTTGCTCTCTTTATCTGTTATATCATATCACGGTTTGCCTTAGCATGTTGTTGGTGCTTAATAAATATTTACTGAGTGTTACTGACAACATTAACTTAAACACTAAAATAGTAGATGCTTTTGTTCTTTTAGTCAAAGTATGAACTCTGGCATAGGGAGAAGCCCTCATAAGAGAGCTATACCTGACTTTTCCAACTTCCATGATTTGAACCAATATTTAGAACCAAGTAAAACTTTCGCCATCTGTAATGGTAATGGAATTTAAAGATCCCCTTGTATTGGATTGGTTTTTGGGTTAAGTGTTAAGACCTAGAGCTTGTGAACCCTACAATGGGATGGACTTGTTGATGTGATGAGAGGAGGATGAACAGAGAGGAGCTGGTGCCATATAGAGAGAGAGAGGCCCGTGCAGAGAGAGGCCAGAAGAACTTGTGGGAGCTAGAATCTGGAGGCTATTGCTACTACTAGAGAGAGAGAAATGAGAACTGAGGACTTAAGACTTTGTGATTGACCAAATGAATGTACTACTCAGGGGTGGAGTACTTTGACTTTTGTACTTTGTGATTGAACTGAGAACTTCCTACATGAAAGTTATCCTGTATTTTGATTGAATTACCCTGTATTTTGATTTTTTTCTTCTGTGAATGTTTTGCCTTAATTTGTTACTGAATATATGGAGAATTACTATGCTTGTAATCAGAACCTGGAAGTTGCTTTTGCTTGGCATTACACCATCAGGATAATATATCCAGAAAAACCTTTTTGTCAACAGACTTGGCTAGGATTAGTATGTATGGACTTTTGAGATCATTTATCAGGGTCAACACTGTTCTCTGTCAATAAACGTGAAGATTAATTTTCTAGGACTTCTGTTTGCTGTGATAGTTGGTGGAATATTGACCTCTGTTCTGATCCTGACCCTAGTAGGTGAAAATTTGATTCACTGGGAGTATTACATATTCAGTCCAAAACACATGTCACTTTAGAAGATAAATACTAGAGGTTACCTGCGGTCAGATATCACCATTCTTCTATGCTGCACTGCAGAGGCAACTTTGAAAATCTGAGTTAGTTTACATTGAATACACAATCAGTAGAAATATTTGAGTGACTCTGTACACTAGAGAAGGGACAGAATGATGTTGTAGATAGATTGACTGCTTGGTTCAGTCATGAAGACAGCATTCAAATTCTGCCTCTGACCCTTAAAGTTGTGAATAATGGTATCAAACTCAGATAGAAAGAAGGCCCTATGAAGTGCACAGTGACTTAGAAAACCACAGATAAATATTATCTCTGTTTTCTTTTATTTTCACATCTTAATCTGGTTTAGGCTAAACTCAGAAGTTCCACAGGATGCATGTCACCCACAGTTTGTTATTTCTGTCCTAGGTGTTACCTACTAAGTTGAAGCATCACTGAGATCTACAGTGGTGAATGGAGTTTCAACAGCAGGAGCTCTGCCACTTGTGAAATCTCAGTTATTAGATCATAATTTCATCTGATCTAATGATGGGACCACAGATCTAGAGCTGAAGGGACTTCTGAGGTTGCCTAGTCTAGCCCCCTCATTTTATAGGTTAGGAAAATGGGGCCCACGGACATGAAGTAGTTCAACAAAAGTCCCACAGGTAGTAAATGTCAGAGGCAGGATTTGAAACTAGGTCCTCTGACTTCACTATTTAATGTATGGGCCTTTATAGAATTTCTTGACCTCTATGGGGCCTTACATTTTCTTATCTGTAATACAGGAAAAATAATAATACCTGCCCTTACTACCTGATATCAGAAGTATGAGAATAAAGTGTGATCATACTGTGGATGGAAAATACTTTAAAGACACTACGTGCTGTCCAGAATCAAAGCATTTTCTTCATTATCTGCATGAAGAGATTTTATTTTTAAAGAACAGTTAAACAGTTGCCGCTTGATAGGAACTATAGCTCCAATATCTGCTGAATAGAAATCCTGAATTCAAACAGAGCTGTGGGGCCTGCAGTGTCTGTGTCTGGACCATTATGAATAACTTCCAAATAAAAAAGTCTAAGAAGAAATCGACACTGTGCTTTTGGATTCATTGAAGTTAGCCTGTTTGTTTATTTTATGCCATTGCAAGGTGAATGCTACTCAGGGTAGACATTCAGGAGCTAGTTATACTATCCTTCTGAGGTTGTGTCACCATCCCTGTGTCTTTTTTCACCCTATAAATAGCAGGTTTATAGTGGAAAGCATTGGGGGAGAGAGTTAGGAGAATTGTCTTTGAGGTCCTAGTTATGTGCCTTCCCAGCTGTGAAAAGCCATTCTAGTCACTGTACCCCTCATGGCCTGGACAAAATGACCTCACTTACAAATCTAAAATTTTTAACTGTGCATGATGGCAGAGACCTGTAATTCTTGCTCTTGGAGAGGCTGAGGTTGACAGATCCTTTGAGCTCTGATATTTTGAGCTGGTGGCTCAGTAAATCAGATATCCTTATTAAATTTAGTATCAGTATGGTGAGACCCCATGAAAAGGGGACCACCAGGCTGCTTTAGGGAGAGGCAAACTGGTACAGACCAGAAATGGAGTAAGTCAAAACTCTTATGCCCTGCAGTAGTGGGATTGGCTCATGAGTAGCTCCTATACTTGGGAAAAGCTAGGCAGCCTAGTGGACAGAGAGTTGGGCCTGGAATCATGAGGACTTGCCTTCAAAATAGGCCTCAGACATTTAATAGATGTGTAACCCTGGACAAGTCACTTAACCTTTGTCTCAGTTTCCTCATCTGTAAAATGGGTATAATAGTAACTTACTTCATGGGATTATTTTGAGGATCAAATGAAATAATAATTGTAAGGCACTTAGCATAGTATTATGTAAATGTTGGTTGTTGTTGTTACACTTCCAGAGGGGCAAAAATAGGGAGATCTAGTCTTAACAATGACAACAAAATCTGAAATTCTATATTTCTATTATCCCTTGTTTATAAGGTCCCAATAAATGATAATTTTTAAGTCTCAATCTCTTATTTCCATACCTTTTAATCTGTACTGGCTTTCCTCCATGCTGGGAATGTTCTTCCTCCTCACTTCCATCTCTTAGAGACCCCAGCTTCCTTCTAGACTCAACTCAAACATAGTTTTCTGCAGAAGGTCTTCCCTGTCTCCCTCTACTGCTAGAATGTTGTTGTTGTTCAATTGTTCAGCCCTGCACAACTCTTTGTGACTTCATGGACTACAGCATGACGTGCATTCCCTTCTATCCTCTACTATCTCTTGAAGTCTGTCCAAGTTCATGTGCATTGATTTCATAACATTATCTATCCATTTTGTCCTCTGCTGTCAACTTTTCCTTTTGCCTTCAATCCTTCCAAACATCAGGGTCTTTTCCAATGAGTCCCAATCTCCTTATATGGCCAAAGTATTTAAGCTTCAGTATTTGACCTTTCATTGAATAGGCTGAATTAATTTCTTTAAGTATTGACTGATTTGATCTCCTTGCTGTCCAACAGACTCAAAAGTCTTCTCCAGCTCCACAGTTTGAAAGCACTGATTCTGTGGTGCTCAGTTTTTCTTATAGTCCAACTCTCACAGCCATACATTGCTACTGGAAAAACTTCGACTCTATAGACCTTTGTCAGCAAGGTGATATCTCTCCTTTTTAGTATGCTATCCAGATTTGACATAGCTTTCCTTCTAAGGAGCAATCTTCTTTTAATTTCATGGCTGCTATCACTGTCTGCAATGATCTTTGAGTTAAAATATGGATTCTTAATCTTTTTTGTGTCATGGTCCCATTTGGCAATCTGGTGAAGCCTAAGAATCCCTTCTCAGAATAATGTTTTTAAACATATAAAATAAATAGGATTACAAAGGGCATCAATTATATTGAAATCCCAGCTATAAAAACATTTTTATAAGTTCAAATATCTCAGGTTAGGAATGCCTTTTAGAGCTTTTCTCTCAAGATTACCTTCCATATATTCTTTATATATATTGTATCAATACACACACACACACACACACACACAGAAATTATCCTCCCCATTAAAATACAAACTCCATGAAGGAGGGATTATTATTGCCATTATATCTTTAGCACTTAACATAGTCCCTGAAACATAGGTTCTTAAATACTTGTGATTAATTAACTCTGAGGACTTCCATAATTCAATTTAATTCAATTCAATAAATAATTATTAAGCTCTTCCTATATGTAAAACAATATTTGCTATGCTGAGGATACAAAGATGGTAAAGATGCAGCTCTTGTCCTCAAAGACCTTATGGGAAAATCACATAGACACAGAAAATCACATTTCCTCATATATAATTATTTAGATTATGATTGGAATGGTACTAGGTTATGATTTTGCTTTCATTGTAGGAATAGTCAAGAATAGCTCATGGAAGATATAACACCTTAGATCAGTCTTGAAATATGGCAAGTATTTCAACAAATAGAAATGGAATCAGGACAAAAATGGTACAATCAAGGAATACTGAAAAACCTGAGGAAAAGCATAGTGGTGCAGAGGCAGGAAATTAATGGGATGACTGGAGAATAGTGAGTAAATCAATCTGGTTCTAGAGGAGTAGGTGAACAGCTTATGGTAAGAGCTCACATTTATGTAGCACTTTAAGGTTTACCAAACAGGTATTATAAGTAGTCTTGTCTCCATTTTATATATAAAGAAAATGAGTCTCAGAAAGGGAAAATTAATTGCCACATAGCTGGCAAGTGTCAGAGTTGTGCTAAGCCTGGAACTTTAGGCTGGAGTCATATTGCAGAGGGCCTTAAACGTCAAGCTGAGGTGTTTGGACTTCATTCAGTAGGCAGCTTCAGAATTTATTTTAGGAGCCATTGAAGGTTTGGGTGTCAATTTCATACTACTTTGTTTCTTATTATTCCACAAAAGTAACTGGTTGCTCTGCTCAAACTAGGTTGTTTGCATCTTCCACATGCATCAAGCTCATGAATTATGAGTTGGAGTTGTTTCAAAAAGGGAGTAGATAAATTGATGGATATACACAGTGGACTATTAAAGGGAAAGAAGAGACATTTTAGATATATTTATGATTTTTTAATAACAAGTACCATACCTTCCCAATAAATGTCCCTTGGTAACCCTGTCAAATAAAGAAGTTGAAACTATGGTACACTGTCAGCCTGATTCAAAATTGATTAAATAATCTTTGTTTTTTTTAAAATCTTGTTCACCTTATTTCTGTCAAAGTGAATTTCCCAAAGCAATGTGAATGAATTCCGGAGGAAGTAATTACTCATGTTGTCTTCACTACTAATGATGTAATTAGTATGTAGGGAACTTTTTATCCCAAATTCCTTGTTTCAGTTATACATGTTCCTTATTGAAAAAGTCAATAAGCCTCTTGATAAGCCTCTTTTTTGTATATTTACCTTTTTTCTACATCATGATACTTCCTAGGATACTTTCTTTAGACTCTACTGCACTCATCACCTTGGCTTTCATTAGAATTCCTGTGAGTGTAAGAAAACCTTCTACCTATTGGAGGGGACAGCAGGTTATAATGGAAAGTATTTGAAATTTTAATTCAGAAAAACTAGGTTCACAGTCTACCTCTACTGTTTATTACTCATGTGACCTTGGGTAAATCAGCAGTCTGAGCTTCAGTTTCTTCATCTATAGGGTGAAGAAAATGGGTGGATTACACCAATGGCTCCTTCCATCTCTACATATATGATGTTTTGGTTGTGTGAGACATTTCAAATAGAAATCTATCCCATTTTCAGTCTTTTCATTTTTTTTTTTTTTTGCCTATGAATTTTCACTTATTAGATGGAGACTAACAGCCACATCATAGAATGTACTTTGGGAGCAATATCTACTAGAATCCCTGCTGTCCATTTCCACCCTCCCAAAAATACAAGCTGAGCCAATTTTTCCTAAGTTACTACCCCATGCAGGATAGGCTAGTTTTTCCTTAAAAGGTGTTGAAACCATTCTAAAGTCTTAATTGGTTAGGGGATGAAAGGGTGGGATAAGACCAGAACAATTGACATAACTTCCTGATGACTCAAATAAAAATACCACCACACAGGAATTTTTCCTTCAGTCATGATGGGAATGAGTGTTGACATGGCCATCCTAGAAGGTAGAGAAGTTCCACTCAACTCAATCATTTTTGTATCTTTCCTGAATATCTTTTCAATGTAATAGTGGTTAAGGAAATCTCCTTGAGTTAATTATGAAATAGTCTACAATAATCATGCTTTGTTCCAGTTCTGAACCTGAACAACTATATTGGCTTGAGTTTAGGCCTGGCCTAAAGCAGGGGTAAATCCCTTATTGCAAATGGAAAAATTACTATGAACACAATACTTGAAGATAGTTGGAAGAATATTTAAAATATCTCAATTCTTCTTCTGTTGATCAATGAATTGGCCCAACAATTCCAGAAACCAGTTAGGAAGCATACTAAAAAAGTCAATAGACTATGCATTTTCTTTGACCCATCAATACCGCTACCAGGCATATACATTATAAAGATCAAAGGCAGAAGAACAAGCCCCATATATGAGAAAATATTTATGGGAGTACTTTTTGTTGTAGCAAACAAGTAGAAGGAAAATAGTTGTATACTGAGTTGAGGGAGGCTGAAAAAAAATTGTGGCATATGAATGTAATAAAATATTATTTCATAAGAGCATTAAATAGAAAGAAGTCAGAAATTTGGGAAAACTCACGTGATCTGATATATACAAAGTAAGAAGAAGCAGGAGAAAAATTTACATGATGAATAGAATAATATACAGGAAAAAAATATTGATAGATTTCAGAACTCTGATCAGCTCAATGACCAACTGACTTTGGAGGAGGAATGAAGTACATACCACAGAGAGGTGGTAGACAATTGATAGAGAATGAGGCATATATTTTCAAGCATGGGAGGCTGAAACTTTATACTGAAGTCAAAAAACAGTAGGAGTTGGAGCTTCTCTCTCAATGTTTCTCAGGCAGAGTAGATTTGTATCTGAATAGCCTTGCCTTCACTGTTAGTATGGGGAGGAGTGACAATAACAGAAAATAATATAGTAATTGAGAGCTGTGTGAGGCCCTGGTTCATTGAAAGGTGCCTCCATCAATTTCTTCCTGCTACTGGCTGGCATGGATGCCTAGCTACATGGGCAATAAGGAGTAGAAGTTTGTCAGAGCACTCATGGTGATAGGGATGTTCCCTTCTGCCTCATGGTACCTCTTCTGATCAGAGCCTCCCATCCACAGGAAGGAGGGGCCTGGCTGAGCAGGTGGGAGCTCACCATCTCAGGGCAAGGTAAACCTACCTTCCCATCCCTTGTTTTATACCTAAGTGACCATCTCATCTTCAACAACCTTAGCTAAGGCAATAAGTGCCTAGAGTGTTGGAGTCTAATTCATCTGAACAAAAAAGATCTAACTTAGACCCTATTTGAGAAGCTGAGCCTGGAGTGTCTGGAATTATAACCCCATGCACTTCCCCAAATCTGTTTCTGGAGTCTAGAATATATCTGTTCCTCCAGGCCCTACAGCAGAATTGGTGCCTTCTAAAGTTGTTCAAGCTGGAACTTAAGTGCAATTTGTCTTATTTTGGTTGTCATTTAATCTTTGGTTAGAAATACTAGACGTAGTACATAGAGGAGGCAGCTGTGAGTTCCTTCTCCAAAGTTTATGACCCATTGCAGAGAGAAAACAATATAGTAAGAAAGAATGCTTTCCTTTAATGGGAATAGTGCCATTAAATGCTGAGTGTGCAACCCCCCCTAGTCTCCCCTCCATGCACATAGTATTAGAGCTGTTGCATTTCTTCATGAATCAGACAAAGCATTGACTGAGCATATACATGAAATATGAGGTAGCAAGCCACATTCATTATTTACTGATTAAAACACAGCAACATGAAATCAACAATCAGGCATCAAGTGCATGCATAGGGAACACATATCTTTCCTAATAAATGAGAGGCAGAGATGTGGAGGGAAGGCACAACCTACCCTTACTGAATTACATTGAATTACACAGGAGCTGAAAAGCTAACTTTTTTTTTTTTTAACCTACTTCTGTACTTCAAGCGACAACTACAGACCACAGACATAGTCTATCAGCCGTGGAAGCTGAGGTGTTAGCTTTCTGGGAAATGCCAGTCACACAAGTGGAGCTGAAGCCACTGTCAGGAAATGTTGCGGTCAACAAGAGCTCAGAAGTGATGGCCATTTGTTCTGGGCTGTGACAAGGGTTCAGGCACGGGGCAGAGTTGCCAAGATTTCAAACATCTGGAGCCTGAGATTCAGAGCAGGGCCATGGTGAGGGTGGGGAGGCGCTCCAGGTGGGAAAGAAGAAACCGATGAGAACATTTTTCAGCTTAGTGGAAGGAACAAATTTAAATGCTTTGCCAGTGGGCGAAGGGTGGCTCACGGGGTGAAGTTGAAAGCTTTTATTTCCTTGAGAAGAATAGGATTTAAAAAAAAAAATAAAGGTAGTGACTTTCCTCAAGACATTTATTATAACCTTAAAAGAACCTCTGTCTCTTGTGTTTTCTTCTAGAACTTTCACACCAGAAATTTTCCTTTTCAGTTTTCCTGAGGCATGTTAGTGTATCTTTTGGCATTAACCTATGATTTTGCCATTTTTGAGGGGAAATTTTAATTGTACTACTTGTGAACTCAGTGCATATAAATAACTAAACCTTCTGTTTAAAAAAATACCATATTTAATAGTCGTGAATATTTACTTATGGACTTTCAGAGTAGTAAACTATTTTAGAGATAATTTTGTATTGCCTTGCTATTTCACCAATAAGCGGCAAAATTGGATGTAGGATTCCCCCATCTCAAGCTTTACTGATTCCCCCAGCAGTGTCTACTTCACTGTGGTGCCTATTCAAGAAACAAACGATGTCTCACATACAAAGGAAAGTTATACAATTCATCAGTTGGTTGTCATGTCAAGAGAATTGCCTATACTTGGGCAGAAGTGGGGGATGGGAGTAATAGGTTTTACCCTTCCAGTCAAAATATTTGCCTTTGCCACTAAATCACCATGTATAGAAAGTACACGTTATGAAAGCATACGTTCAAGCATAGACTCATGGCACATTCAGAAGAAGCAATTAAAGAAAAACTAGAAGAAAGGTTGTTTACTTGTTTTTCAGTCATGTCTGACTCTTTGTGAACCCCCTTTGGGATTTTCTTGGTAAATACTGGAATGATGTGTCATTTTCTTTTCCAGCTCATTTTATAGATGAGGAAACTAAATCAAATGCAGCGGTTCCCAACCTCTGGGCCGCGACCCCTTTGGGGGCCAAACAACCCTTTCACAGGTGTCACCTAAGACCATTGGAAAACACATATTTCCAATGGTCTTAGGAACTGAGACACTGTTCCTCTATCCGCATCCAGGTGGGTCCGCCCACATGGAGATATGCCCACATATGAGTGTTGAAGGGTCACGGCATTAGGAAGGTTGAGTACCACTGAAATAGGGTTAGGTGGCTTGCTGAGTGTAACACTGCTAGTAAGTATCTGAGGGTGGTGTTAAACTCAGGTCTTCTTAACTCTAGGCCCAGAATTCTATTCGCTGTGTCATCTAACAACCCTGAACAAAAGTTATACCTTCTTTAAATTTCCCAACATTCCCCCAAAAGACCAAAATAGGAAACTTTTGTTGAACTTGTCACATAGCCAGACCCTCTGAAATCTCCAAAGTAGTTGCTGCTGTTTCTGAAGGGACATTTAGAAGGATGCTACTCAATCCACAAGGGCAGAAAGGTAGCAAAATGGATAGCACAATGAATAGGCTTGGAATCAGGAAGACTCTTCATTTCATATTCTGCTTGAGTAACCATGGGCAAGTCACTTAATTTTGTTTTCTTCAGTTTCCTCATCTGAAAAATGAGCTGGAGAAAGAAATGGCAAACCATTCTAGTATCTTTGCCAAGAAAACCCCAAAATGGGGTCATGGAGAGTTGGAGATAACCAAAATAACTGAGCAGCAACAAAACAGAATCTACTATCAATGAATGTACTTCCATACAGCTTGTCCTCCATGCCTGGAATGCCCTCTCTTCTCTGCTTTTGTCGTATCTCCTACAAAAATTCATTACTGATGTCACCAACTGCTGGTTTTGACCCCATGAAATTACCTTGTATCTACCTTATATGAATTTTGCATTTATTTCTATGTATATGTGCCATTTCCCCTGATCAAATGTATGTTTCTTGATGTCAGAGACTTTCATTTTTGCCTTTATATTCCCAGCATCTAATATAATGCCTGGCATAAGCAAACTTTCTTCACCTGTATCCTTCACAACAGAAAATCACCTTTTCAATTTTCCTGAGGATTTTTAGTATATCTTTTGACATTAAATGATGATTTTTGCCATTTTGAAGGGAATTTAGACGTAGTAGGTGCTTAACAAATACTTGATGAGGATTTCTGGGTTACATGATCCATAAGCTAGAAGACTAAACATCTTCCATGTTCACAAATTTGAAAATTCCCTACATAAGAATCATGCAAAAGATAAAATAAATGCAGATGCTTCTACCCACAGACCAACATCAAGAATATCAATGAGATAACAACCTGATGAATTAATAGGAGAGAAGGCTAAACACCTCTCCTCCTCTGACCCCTATATTTTGAGGAGGCAGTAATACAATAAAACCCATTGACTTTTATCCTGGGATAGACTCAGTAATTTCCTGATTTCTCCTGCCATCTTTACTAACACACCTTATCCCTGCCCTTACTGTCTCAGTCAGTGGCAACACAATTGAAGTTTGCCCACCGCTTTTATCATCATCCACCCCCATGAGAAGATAGAGATACAGAAAAGTACAAACATGTTCTGCCTGGGGCATCAGCTCAGTGCACTGCAACAGGACTCAAACAGAGAACTAAAGAACAAATGGAGTTGGAGCAGTGTGTGTGGGGCTTCATCAGATCTGAAGAAAAGGTGATTGGCATTGAGCTACGGACAGTTTGGTCCTCTCAGAAGTCACCTGACTCAGGAATTGAAGCTAGTGAAAAGTGAACACTCCCAAGTTCCCAAAAGTAAAGAGGCTAAGACAGCTTTGAGGTCCATCCTACTAGGAAACTGCCATCAAAGGAGGAGTCAGACATTGAAGCATAGAATATAAGGGGAAAAGAGTGAAATTTTGAAAGAATTTAAGAGTAAGAAAACTCAGTTAAAAACCTTGGTGACAAATAGATAAATCAACAGAGGAGATATTAATACAGGAGAAGATGGCTTCTAGGACATTTAAATGGGTACAAATATTTCTGAAAAAAAATTCCAAACAAAAGAAAATGAACCAATATTCAATAAACCAGAGGACCCTCAGGATTCCCAAGAAAGCACAGAACCACAACAAGATGTCCCTGATTGGTTTAAGGGAAAAATGAGAATGAAAGCAAAATATTTAACCTGTACAATAGAAATAATTTATGGAATAGAAAAATTTAAATCCAGAATGGCAAGTCTTGCCGGAAAAATGAGAGAAATAATAACTGATTAGGAATACAAAGAAATAAAGAACAATCTGGTAGAGGAGAAGAAAAAAGCAGAACATTACAAGAGCACAGGATCTCTACATAAACAAAGCATATTAATCACAAAGACAGGAGACACAGAGACAACTTAAGAATCCTGGTCTCCCGGTCTTCATATTCACCTGGAGAGGCTTGTACAAGCTGATGATAAGTGAGAAGAGCAGAACCAGGAAAAATTTGTACAGTCACAGACACAGCGTATGTGTGATGACTAGCGTTGAAAAATTGGACTTTTCTCAGCAACGCAGAGTTATAAGACAACTTTACAAGTCTCAGGATGGAAGGAGATATCTACATTCAGAGAAAGATCTAGAAAGAACAGAGTTTAAATGGAGACTGAAGCAATCTACATGCTAGTGTTCTTTTCCATGTTTGGTTTTCTTTCTTTTTTCCCATTGTTCACTCCGTTGGTTACAACCTTTCTATAGAACCACATTAATATCCAATGTGAAAGTATTTGCAGATCCTATACTTGACTGTATGCCTTCATGGGGGGACGGGGAAGAGGGAGGGAGAAAATTTGAAACTCAAGGGATTGTGGAACTGAATCTTGTAAACTAAAAGTAAATAAATAAATCAATTAAAAAAAAAAGAATCCTGGTCTCTCAGAAGAACGTAAGAACTCAAAACACCTGATCCATAACACAAGAAATCTGTCCAGAGCTTCTTAACACGGAAACAAAGTATCGATAGAAAAAAGATCACAGATTGCCTTTGGAAAAATAACAATAGTAACTATGATAAAATCTCTAAAACACATAGTGGTTAAATTTAATACTTAGACTTACTAGCTGCAATGACAAGGAACAGACTCTCAGTTGCATTCCTGGTAGACAATTATCCACATGTGAGGTTGACTCTGTCTGCCTCTGTGGGCAATACTGTATAAATGCTTAATAAATGCATATTGATTGAGTGATTAATCTCACTTGGGTTACTTCAGTATCACAGTGAGAAACTTACTTTAGCATCGTAAGTGTTTAGAGCTGAAAGAGTCCTTAGAACGTTATTTATTTCAATCCTCTCATTCTACAAGTTACAACAAAAATAACAACTGAGGAACAAAGCAGGTAAATTCAAAATCACACAGACTCAGTTGGTCTTTATTAAGTCCAAGCTTCCTCATTCTTAATTCATTGATCTCTCCAGGACAACATATACTACCTTCCACAAATAAACTCTTTAATTCAGCCTTTTCACAATTTTGGAATTTTTGCTCCTACAAATTAATGAGGAAATAATATGCTTGCAACCAAGCTTTGTTCCAATAATATGCCTGGTTCCCTTCCCTCCTCCCAACCCCAACACAAATACAAGAGGATATCTTATTCCTGGGACCAACATTTACTCGTTCTATATCCAACAACAAGCCACTTAGCTTCAGTTTCTTCATTTGCAAATGAGTATAGTAACACTTGCTCTCTGTAGCTCACAAGGTGGGAAAGCCTTATAGGCCTATTATAGATGTGAGTTATAGATAGTATAGTAGATAGAGTAATAGACTTGAAGACCTGAATTCAAATTCTGCCTCAGATACTTCCTAACTGTGTGACTTTGGGCAAAACACTTTACTCCTCTGAGTCTTGGTTTTGTCATTTGTAATATAATGATAAGAACAGCACTTGATTCACAGTTTTTTGTTGCTGTTTTATTTTGTTCTTTTTTTTGGAGGGGGGAAGGTAGGGCAATTGGGGTTAAGTGACTTGCCCAAGGTTACATGGCTAATTTTTTTTTTTTTTAATGTGTGTGTTAAGTGTCTGAGGCTGGATTTGAACTCAGGTCCTCCTGACTCCAGAGCCGGTGCTCCTCTATTCACTGTGCCACTTAGTTGCCCCTATTTTGTTCTTTAGTGAGAATCAAATGAGATAATATTTAAAGTGCTTTGTACACCCAAGAGCATGATATAAATGCTAGTTTTCAGCATCGCCACCAGCGCCACCATGATCATGATCATTACTCTTCCACGTATATGAGGGTACTTAAAGATAAAGAGAAGGAGAAATACCTTGTCTTCCAATTCCCTTACTTCAGCACTGTCGTCTAAGCCGTCCATTGTATGCAGATGCTTATGCTTTGGATAAAGAAAATGACAAGACAGGAGAAATGAGGTCTAAAAAAAATGCCTTATATATAGTAGACATTGAATAAACATTTTAAAATATGATTTTAGGAGTATTTGTTAAGTGCTTAGTTTCACCTCATCACTGTGCTACATAGTATGAGAAAGAAAGAAATATTGAAGAATACAGCATTGTTCTTTTCCTGAAGAGAACATGTAGTCCCACCTCCTCATTTTATAGACAAGGTAAATGAAGCCCTCCACAGCTAAGGAATTTATCCATTATAAAGCAGCAATCTGAACCCATGTCTTCTGATCTCAAGACTTGGGCTCTTAATTACAGCACAATGGCTCCATGTCCTAAAATGAAATAATTTTGTTATGGCAAAGGTTGCCCATTTCTCTGATGACTTATATAGTTTTTCTTTTAATTTTGTGGAAAATGTGGCAGTACTGGCTTCCTGCTCCCTGGAAACCATGTCTCTGGTATCATGTCCTGCTATTATGGAAATTTGCTTGTTTTTCTTAGCTAAGCCAATAGGAACTTGTAATATCATCTAAACATATCCAAGGGAAGATTGAATTGAGGCCTTCATCATAAGGGAAATATTAAGAGAACACCAAAGGTAATTACTAAGGGAGACAGACATCAAATCAATGTGTTTCACTTGGCAGGTACTTCAGTGAACTGAATGAAGGGGTTGGACTACATACTCTCAGAGGTCCCTTATACCTAGAAATCTATGATCCTATGAATTGCCATTTCACAGACATGCAAATAAAATTAAGATTTACCTCCCTAAGTCAAATCATTCTGCTTCCCTTCCTTCCAAAATTCAAGAGAAGAAATTAGGCCAAAAATAGTAAGTATAAAAGAAATTTCATGAGGCAGAGGTTGGCTAGTTTTCTATCTTCTTGCCACTTATGGCTCAGGTCTTTCTGGGTCCCCGCTGAGATGCTTCCAGTGACTCCTAGGACTTGGCTAATGTGTTTTTTTCTTGTCACCCCTGTCACTCTCTTACCCTCCCCCCTCAAATGGAAAGCTAGACATAGAGTGTTGCTTCTGGGAGAAGATAAAACTTTCATAGAAGTTAGAAATGAAATGGACCTTCGAGGTCATCTAGTCTATGAGGTAAAAGCTGGAGACAGTCATCAAGTTATCTGATTATTAAATTTTTAGGGTGAGGATCTGCACCTTAGAAATCAGTAAAGGATACAAATCAGGGCATGATATATAGTTTTTTGAAATTGTCTAAGGACTTAAGAAAATGAAGCAGAAATGCTTAATAATGAAGATTAAAGTTAAAAATGTATTGTGTACACATTTTTTTCCCCCCAGAGAGACCTTGGTTAAAAATTTACCAGCCCACTCCTGAATCTAACCTCATTTTGCAGATGAACAAACTGAATCTCAGGTTAAATGATTTTTCCTTAGTCACAGAGGAGACAAATAATAGGGCTGGAATTTGAATCCAGGTCTTCCAATCCAGCAATCTTTCCACTAAGAAGTCTTCACTTTTTTTTCTCCCCCTGCTGTCTCTAAATGGATAATACACTTTTGATTTGATGGAATATATTTTTAAAATGAGTAATTGCTTGAGGAAAATAAATAGGAATTTTAAAATAGCAAAAAACTGGAACATTACAAGGTTAGGCTCACTTCAGTTTAACAATCATTTATTCAATGGATACTCCCTGCAAGGCAACCTGCCAGAAAATAGCTATACAAAGACCAAATATGTTACATTTTTCCATGCTCCCCTAATTTACTTGTCATGTCTATGGATAAGGGAAGGTTTATGACCAAACAAGAAAGAGAGAGGATCACTTGAAGTAAAATGAATGATTTTGATTATATCAAATTAAAAAGCTTTTGCACAAACAAAATTAATGTAGCCAAAATTAGAAGGAAAGCATTTTACTTGGAAAAATAATTAGTAGCAAGTTTCTATAATTGACCTGATTTTGTTATGTAGTGTGAGATGTTAGTCTATACTTTCTTTTGAACTGCTTTCCAGTTTTCCTAGCAAGTTTTTGCAGATGGTAAATTCTTGCCCCAAGGACTTGTATCTTTGAGTTTATCAAACAATATTTCTATGGTCATTTGCTACTGTGTATTGTGAACTTAATTTATATCATTGATCCATCACTATTTTTTTTTAGTTAATACAAGATTGTTTTCATGATGGCCACTTTGTAATATAGTTTGAAATAATAATACAATCATATGATATAAAAATAATAACATAGTACCATTAGGCTGCCTTTCTTCTTGTGTTTTTTCGTGGATTGCCTTGATAATCTTTACCATTTTATTCTTCCAGATTAAATTTGTTACTTTTTTTTTCAAGCTCTATAAAATAATTCTTTGGTAGTTTGATTGTTATGGCAACAAATAAGTAAAATAACTTGGGCAGAATTATCTTTTTTATTATATTGGCTTGATCTACCCATGAACAACTAATATATCTCCTGTTGTTTAGATCTATTTTTATTTGCATGAAGAGTATTTTGTAACAGTGTTTATGTAAGTCCTTGGGTTTGTTTTGGCAGCTGGATTCCCAAGTATTTTATATTGTCTACAATTATTTTAAGTGGAATTTCTCTTTCTATCTGTTTCTGTTGTGTTTTCTTGGTAGCATATAGAAATACGGATGATTTCTTTGTGCTTATTTTATATCATGCAACTTTGCTAAAGTTGTTAAATTTTTGAGTTTTTAATTGATTCTCTGGGATTCTCTAAGCAAACCATCTTATCATTTGCAAAGAATGAGTTTTATTTCCTCATTGCCTATATTTTTTGTTCCGATTTTTCCTTGTCTTACTGCTATAGCTAGCATTTCTAATATAATATTGAATAAAAATGATGACAATGGAAATCCTTGCTTCATCTTTGATCTTCTTGGGACATGTATCCCCATTACACATAATGTTTGGTCTTGTTTTTTGATAGATACTACTTATCATTTTAAAAAAGGCCCTAGGGGTTCCTATACTTTCTATTCTTTTCAATAGGAATGAATGTTTTATTTTGTCAAAAGCTTTTTATGTATTTACTGATATAATCACATAATTTTTATTGTTTTTGTTGTTATATTATATTCTTAATATTAAACTAGCCCTGCATTCCTGGTATAAATCCTACCTGGGCATAGTATATGACCTTTGTGATATATTGTTGTAATCTTAATGCTAAAAGGGGGGTGGGGAGAATCACATATACATAAATAAATAAATACAAAGCAATTTCAAGAGGAAGAGGGTACTAATACCTGGGAGAATCAAGAAAGGGCTCATGCAAAAACTGGCACCTGAGATTTTGTTCTGAAGGAAATTAGAGACCTACAGGAAATAGATATAAGGAAATGCAAGCAAGTTTCTTACCAGTTAGAACTATCTAGAAACAAAATGGGCTTTCTGGGAAAATAGTGATTTCCTCTTCAATAGAACTCTTTAAGAAAAGACTAGATAGTCAGTTGCTGTAGAGAGGATTCTTGGCCAGGTGTGAGCTGGACTAGATAGAATAGGAGGTAATTTTTGAGTCCGAGTCTGAGATCATTTGACTTGTCCACAGTCATATAGTCATTGGTGGGTAGTGACTTAGACCCAGGTTTTCTGTACAATAATTTCCTTTGGTTTTTCCAACTACACTATTCTGCTCCTGCTACTGACCCTACAGTTCGTTGCTCTTTGGGCATAGTTAAAATTCTGCTCCAGAGTGACTGGATCAGCTCACAACTCCACCAACAGTACATTAGTGTTCCAGTCTCCCCACATCTTCTCCAACATTTTGTCATGTTAGCCAATCTGATAAATTTGAGGTGCTGCCACAGAGTTGTTTTAATTTGCATTTCTTTAATCAATAGTGATTTAGAGCAATATTTAATATGACTATAAATAGCTTTGTTCTTCACCTGAAAACTGTTCATATCCTTTGACCATTTATCAATTGTGAAATGACTTGTATTCCTATAAATTTGACTCAGTTATCTATATATTTGAGAAATAAGGCCTTTATCAGAAACACAGGCTGTAAAACTGTTTCTCAGGTATGTGGTCTTTTTTTTCACCTAATCTTGGTTGCATTAGTTTTGTTTGGGCAAAAGCTTTAATTTAATGTAATCAAAATTATTCATTTGCATTTCATTATGTTGTCTATCTTTTGTTTGGTCATGAATTCTTCTTTTCTCTATAGATTTGACTATTCCTTGATTTCCTAATTTGCTTATGGATGTCACCTTTTATGTCTAAATAATGTACTCATTTCAAACTTATCTTTATATAGGGTAGGAGATGTTAGTTTATGCCTAGTTTCTGCTACAATATTTTGTAGTTTTCTCACCCATTTTTGCTCTTATCTCCAAAACTTGAATCTTTGGGTTTATGAAACAATAGATTACTATAGCCATTTACTACTGTGTGTTGTGTACCTAACCTATTCTACTGATCCAGAACGCTATTTCTTAGCCAGTATCAAGTGATTCTTATGATTGCCACTTTATTATATAGTTTGAGGTTTGGTATGACTAGGCCACCTTCCTTTGCTTTTTTTTTTTTTTATTAATTCCTTTGATATTCTTGACTTTTTGTTCTCTATGAACTTTATTATTTTTTCTAGCTCTATAAAATAATATTTTGATAGTATGATCAGTATAGCACTGAATAAGTAAATTAATTTAGGTACAATTTTCATTTTTATTATATTAGCTCAGCCTACACATGAGCCATTGATATTTTTCCAATTATTTAGATCTGACTTTGTTTGTGTGAAAAGTGTTTTGTAATTGTGTTCATACAGTTCCTGGGTTTGTTTTGGCAGGTAGACTCTCAAATATTTTATAAGGTCTTTAGGATTACACTGTTTGGTTTCCAATTAATTTTTAGTCTGTCTTTCCATAGCCATTAATATAAATTTTACTGCATCATGATTTGTTAAAGATGAATTTTAATATTTCTGCCTTTCTACATTTGATTGTGAGGTTTTTATGCCCTAATATATGGTCAATTTTTGTGTAGGTGCCATTACTTCCATTTTTTTTAAACTTCAGCTGAACATATATTCTTCTCCAGCCTTTTACCTTTTCTCTGCATGTATCTCTCTGTTTTGAATGTGTATATTATAAACAACATATTATAGGCTTCTGATTTTTAATCTACTCTGCTATTCACTTCAGTTTTATGGAAGAGTTCATCCCATTTACATTCACACTTATTACTAACTGTGTCTTTCTCTCCATCCTATTTTCCATCATTTATACTTTTCTCTCTCCTTTCTCCCTTTCCCTCTTCACTAGTGTTTTGTTTCTGAGCACTGCCTCCCTCAATCTACTCTCCTTTCCCTTATCTCCCCTCCTTTTTCTTTTCCCTCCCTCCTACTACTTCTTCCCTCCCTTCTGCCCTCCTTTCTATCAAACCTTTCCCTTCCCCCCCTTTGCCCTCCTAGTTTCTATAATGCAGCAGTTCTCAACCCGTGGGTTATGCTCAATTTTTAACAATGAAAATACATCCTGCATATCAGATATTCACATTAGATTTATAACAATGGCAAAATTACAGTTATGAAGTAGCAATGAAAATAATTTTATGGTTGGGGGTCACCACAACATGAGGAACTGTATTAAAGGGTTGCAACATTAGGAAGGTTGAAAACCACTGCTATAAGGTGAGATAGATTTCTATACCCAAATGAGTGTGTATGTTATTCCATCTCTGAGTCAAATCCATGAGAGTAAGATTCAAACAATGCTTGTCTCCCACCCTTCTTTCCCTCTATTGTAATAAGTCTTTGTGCCTCCTCTTGTGAGGCTTTTTACCCTTTTCTGCCTCCACATTTCCTCTTCTCCCAGTACAATCCTGTTTTTAATACCTTAATTAATTTTGTTAGCAATAAAGTCAATTTATATCCACACCCTTTGTCTAAGTATACTCCTTCTAAAAGCCCTTAAAGATAAAGTTCTTAAGAGTTGTAAGTATCATCTTCCTGTGTAGGGACGTAAACAGTTTAACTTTATTGAATAACATGATTTTTTTTTTTCTTTCTTGTTTACCATTTTATACTTCTCTGGTGTCTTGTATTTGAAGACTGAATTTTCTGTTCAGCTCTGGTGTTTTCATTGGGAAATTTTAAAATTCCTCTATTTCATTGAATATCTGCTTTCCCCACAAAAGATTATGCTTGGTTATGCTTCTTGGGTTGATTCTTGGTTGTAATCCAAGCTCCTTTGCCTTCTGGAATATCCTATTCCAAGTCCTCTGAACCTTTAAGGGAGAAGCTGTTTAAACCAAATTGAGATGTAATTAGGAAATATTTAACAAGATAAATAAAAATACAATAAAGCATAGGTAATATTAATGTGTTGTTTTCCATATAGCTATATAGCCCACAATTATCCTCATGTACAGTTTTGAGACCCCCATTTCTATTTGTGTTTGACACCACTGATGTGGAAGAGAGAATTTTTCAGGTAAAAGGGATGTTAGAAATTATTTAATCATAATATTGATGGCTAGAAGGTGAAGATAGGTGGCATGAATTAGTTTATGTTTTGGGGTTTTTTTTTTTGCTTTTTGGAGGGGGAAGGCAGGGCAATTGGGGTTAAGTGACTTGCCCAAGGTCACAAAGCTAGTAAGTGTTAAGTGGCTGAGGCCCAATTTGTACTCAGGTCCTCTTGACTCCAGGCTGGTGCTCTATTCACTGTGCCACCTAGCTGTCCCTAGGTGTCATCAATTAGCCAGAATTATTCACATAGCAGTAGTAGCAGTATTCAAACCTAAATCCCCTGATTCTAAATTCACAGCTGTTTCTGCCATACCCTATTGTGTTGTCAATAGACTTATCTGACAGATGAGGAAAAGGAGACCAATAGAGAGTAACTATTTTCTTCAAGGTCCTACATTTTCTTAATGACCATAATTCATAGCTATCCATTTTGTGGATTTTGGCTCACTCAGTTGAGAGAAATCATCCATATTGCTGCTAAACAAATACAAGGGAATTTCTGGGAGGATACCTGACCTTCAGGAGGGCCTTAGGGAGGGACACTTGACTGTAGTGCAGGAAATTTAAGAATCATTTCGTTGTTCCTATTAATTCTAGTTGTTGTTACCATCAAAACTCCTACCTCAGCCTGCTTAGTGTTGTGGCTCTGAATTTGGTTTGCATCTGCAATACTGGTGTTGATCAAGATTACTGGATTATGAAATCAGAGGCTCTAGAAGAGGTCCTTGTAGGTTATCAGGTCCCTTGTGGAGCAATACCACTACAGCTAAAAGGAATCTACCCTTCTTTACCTGTGATGCCCTATTTAGTGTTAGAGATTTTGACTCCTGTGTTACTGTCAGCTGGAGGGTGCAGTCTTACTGTTTGAGTGCCTGGTAATCTCTTTATTCTATAGTCCATTGGTACTTAAGGGTTTGTTTAGTTTAAGTGGAGTCATGAACAAGTCAGTGGTCTGTGATGAGTTTTTGTTACTCAAACAATCAACAATAATTAGTTAGCTAATTACTTGCATTATCCAATATTTCATATAGTGCATAGTAATGTGTCAGGCACTAGGGTAAGAGTTTTGCAGATATTGTCTCGTTTGATCCTCTCTACCACTTTGAGAGGTTGGTGCTATTGTCATCCCCGTTTGAGAGATGAGGAAATTGAGGCAAACAGAGGTGAATAGTAATCAACAAACGTCTATTAGGCACCTGTTATGTGTCAGACATTATATTAGTGCTAGGGATACAAGTAAAAGGAATGAAATAATCCCTACTCACAGAGAATTTACATTCTAATGCAACCTCTTCACTGAGACAGGATCATCTACAACCACACACTTTTATAGGACTGGGATGACCATAACAACGGAATCATATGATCAATGATCATAATTATTTGCTCTTTTTCATTTGGACCTGGGATTTCATCATTTTATAAAATTGCTACAAGTGTAGATTAGAAAGTCATTCATGATTTAGTGACTAAGAGTTGCTTGAGGGTATTGAGAGGTTAAGTGACTTGTCCATAGTCACACAAAGTAGTAGGTATCAGAAACAGAGATTGAATGTGACTCCTGGGGTAACCTTCTATTTACTCTTCCAGGCTGGCAGATGGCTTCTGGCTACCTTATTCACCAAGAAAACCCCCTTTAATCCTCCCTGTAGATTGTTTGGGTGATTAGTCTGAGACTGATAGCTAGGGATAAGTGGATGACACCAGAGCAGTCAATTGGCCTTACAATCACAGGATTATGGGTTTACAGCTTGAAGAGCCCACAAATATCTTGTTCCTCCCTAACCATTAACTTAATATAGTGCTGCTCATTTGCCAAGGAAACCAGAAAAAAAGGGATGCTAAAAATGTGTTTGCAGCAGCCTTTTGAAAGCAAATCAGGTTAGCCTGTACACTTTCACCACGAGTGGAATGTGTGGGATGTCCAAACGGTCATTGAGATCAATGATTTATGACTTCAAGTAAACTCTGAGAAGCCAGCCCCTTCAGGAACCAGTTTCTTCAGCTGTAAAATGGGGCTAATATCCCTGCCCTAGCTCATAAAGATGAGAAGACATTGCTAAGCAAAGTGAGTTTTAAACATTCTGCAAATATAAAGAGCTATTTAAATGCTAAATAATCATGTTAACTTTCTAGGTGTGATGGCAAGCGGCACCAGATAAATACCAGATAGATTAGAGTATATTCAATTTGCATTTAACTTCAAGCAAATACAATTTTTGAAGTAATTTTATTTTTATGGACTATAGCTCCTTAAATGCAGTAAATCTTGTTTGTGTCTCTGCAGCTATGCACAGGTTTGATTGAATTGAAACTTATAATCTCACTCCTGTGTTGGTTTTGCTCAAGCAAAGAATAGTAGTGAGTAATCAGAGACAGACAGATTCTCTTATGATGCTCTGTCTAGTGAAAAGGTTTATGAAGAGTTGCCTTATTCCTGATAGAAGCTGTTACTTCTGCTTAAGGAAGATGTGTTTCCTCATTGAAACTTAGGTAGGTCACCTTAGGCTATGAGGTAAATGTGGTGAATACCTCATAACAGTGCATAAAAATAAATTCTAATTTGACAAGAGTGCTTTTTTGTACCTAATATTATTTTTGAGCTTCATAAGTAAGTAAATGGTTTTATTTTACTTTTTAAAAATGAACCTCTGATTTCATTAGTTTAGGGAACTCCTGTTGAGGAAATTTTCTTTGTCGATGTAAATCGACCCTGTGCAGCTACTTATTGTCTTAAAGAGCTCTTATAAATGCTGGGTTAAATGACCTTCCCGAGTGATTACCAAAAGTTACCAAAGCCACTATGAGTCACAAGAGGGACTTGGTCCCAGGTCCTTATGAGTCTAAGGTCAGCTTTCTATGTATCATTCTGCAGAGGAGATAGTATACATATTATTTTCATCATTTTATAGATGAGAAAAATAAGACTCAGAAATGCAGTGTTCATATTCCAACCGCACCAGTAAGAAATGATGGATCTTGGCGTCAAACCCAGACTTCTGATTCTAAGATTTGTTCTATTACTGCTATATCATACTTGTTTTAAACAGAGGGTGGACATATATATATATATATATATATATATACACACATACACATATATATAATGCATGCATTATCTAATTTAATGCAATTAGCATATGGTCACTCAATATATTGTTCCTCCTTCCCCCAATTTTAACATAAATGCCTTCAATATAAATCTTCATTTTCTCCTGTTATTCTCAAATTATGTTGGATGAGTCAAGTTAACAAGCATTTATATAATGTCTACTTTGTGTTAGGTGCTTTGCTGGTAAGTACAAATACAGACTCTCCTTCTCCACTGACTCATTCCCTGTAGCCTTCAAAGCAACCTTGCTATTGTCCTTAAGAAACTCTTGGCTTTTCTTCTTGCTGTGCTCACAAGCTATTCCTGTCTCTCTCTCCTCACAACCAAAGTACTAGAAAAAGCCGCTTGTATTTGTATCTTCACTTTTTTACCTACAACTCACTCTTCAGCTTCTGACAATGTGGCTTCCCATCCCTCCACTCCTCTGACATTTTCTAACTTCAGAGTCACCAATAACCCCTTAATTACTAATCTAGTAACCTTTTCTCAATACTAACCATCAAATAACCTTAGAACTTTTATCTCATTTGATCTTCACAAGAGCCCTGGGAAGTAGGTGCTATTATTATCTCCATTTTACAGTTGAGGAAATTGAATAAGTCAAAGGTTAAGTTTGACTACAGGTCCAGAATTCTACATTCTGTGTCATCTAGCTGTGATGATCAAATGAAGTAATAGTTGTAGGGCACTTAATGCTTAATACAGTACATGGCACATTGTAAGTACTGAGTTTTTGTGCACATGTTGTTTCCTTCTAGTGAATATAAGTACCCTGAGGGTAGTGACTATCTGTTTTTGGCTTCCCTAGAAGTTGACACATTTTCTTGGTCATATTAGGCACTTAATAAATGTTTGTTAAATTGGATTATATTTAATTGAATCAAATCCAGTTGAATTAAAGTGATTATGAGGAAGTTAAAACGAGATATTCAAACTCTGAATTATATGATGATGGGGTGCATACTTCCACATGTTCATGATATGAATATTGCTAGAGATTGATTTAAATTCCCTGCTTTCTGTTAGTTATATTTTATTGATGCCTTCTAGTATTTGGAACCACTTAGGTGGTCATCCATTTTATATTTACTCATCAGCTTCTTAGTGTCATTACCTGGCACACTGAAGCTCAGATCTTCAAAGAAAGTAGGCTAGACTTAAAGCAATGAAGTTATTCAAAAGTCAATTATGTAATCTCATAGGTTTTAAGGGCCATAAGGGACCTTACATGATAATAATTCCATTTCCTCATTTTTCATCTGAGGAATTTGAGGAAATTGAGGAATTTAAGTGACTTGTCCAAGGCCACAGAGTCAATGAGCATGAGAATTGGAACAAGAACCCCATGTGTCCAAATTGGTTGCATTCAACTACATCCTTCTCTGGTGAATGAATGAATGTAATAGCATTTATTAAGTGTTTACCATGTGCTAGACATGGTACTAAACACCAGGAATACAAATACAGTAAATGATACAGTTCCTACCATAAGGTACTGACATTTAGGGAAATAAACATATAAGGTAGTAGTGGAAAGGGAAGAAGTTTTTTTGTTTAGGAATCATGGTAAGAGTAAGTTGATCTCTAGGGCAATTAATTGACATTTCCTTTCCAGAAGCAATGGGTACAATTGATTTGATTACTATTCCTATAGCAAGAGGTAGAAAGGAAGGCTGAAGGCCAGGCATGTGTACAGAAGGGAGGCAGACAGAAAGATGGCCTGCATGGACAGTTGGATGGGATGTGAAGTGTGATCTGGGGCCAGTTAGCTAGAGCAGCATAGGTATATTCACACTCAGTAGGAAGCCAATCAAGACAGCTCAGCTTCAAGGTAGAAGTGACACAGCTGAATGCATGAACTACCCAGGGAAGTGTTGGTACAGGTGAAAAGAAGCAGTTAGGGCAGATGGCAAGAAAGGAAAAATTTCATTTATCTCATGTTTTAGCTCAAGGAAAAAGAAAATACCTGCCCAAATGCAGGTATCTATAATTTGGCAAAAGTGACCTTTCTAGTTTTGGAAAATACCCTAAGAAAGATTAATGCTCAGTTTCTTTCATCTATAAAAAGAGAGGCTTGGACTAAGTGATTTTCTAGCATCCATGATGCTAATGGGAGTTTTATCAATGTCAATAGGTTCAGTGGCCAGAAGTAGGCTAATCAATCAATCAATCCACAATCATTTATTAAGTTCTCTGTGCCAAATATTTTACTAATTGTTGGGGATACAAAGACTCAATAAACTTCCATTACTTTCTGAGGGGAAGGGTGTATGGTGACAGTACACATATAAATTATGAACAAATATATGCAAATGAATCCATTGGAAAAACATTTGTTAAATAAGGAAGGGAAAGTAAGTAGGGGGAGGAGAAAGGAATAAGTATTTCTATAGAGCAGCAGTTCTCAAACTGTGGGTTGCGACCCCTTTGGGGGTCCAACGACCCTTTCACATGGGTCACAGGGGTCATCTAAGACCATCAGAAAACACATATTTCTTATGGTCTTAGGAACGGAGACACCGCTCCTCTATCTGTCTCCAGGGAGGTCCACCCACTTGCAAATACTCCCACATATGAATATTAAAGGGTCACAGCATAAAGAAGGTTGAGAACCACTGCTATAGGGTCTATTATGTGCCAGGCACTGTGCTAAGTGGTTCACAAATATACTAGATGATTCAGATAGAAATGCAAAAATAAAATCATCTGTCCCCTTTTGAAGCTTATATTACTTAATTAAAATAAGTTTTTTATTAATGTTCTTTTTTTATGTCACCTCAACTTCCCCTATTATTTCTCCTTGTTCCCCTCTCCAAGTGCCATTCCATATAACAAATAATATTTTAATAAAAAAGAATAAAAGAAAAAATCAGCATAACTGATAAATACATCAAATAAGTCTGTAAATATGTGCAACATGCCATATCCACAGACCTCTCACTTCTGAAAAAGGGTTGGGTTAATGGTTTCTTCTCATATCAGTGGTTTTTTTCTCTATTTTTTCAAGTCATCCTTCCTTTGTGAAATTTTGCAGTATTCACTTTTTATTATTTTGTGGTTGTTCTTCTAATTTACATGGCTGTGGTCATTGTGGATATTCTTTTTTTTTGGCATTGTTTACTCTGCATCAGTTCATGTAGATATTTTCATGTTTTTCTGTATTCATTTGCCATTTCCTACAGCACAACAATATTCCATTACATTAATGTACCACAATTTCTTTAACCATCTTCAATCAATGGACATTATTTTATTTGCAGTTCTTTGCCACCACAAAAGTGCTATTATAACTATTTTAGCATATAGAGGGATTTTTCTCATCAATAATCTTCTTGGGTATATACCTAGTGGTAGATATCTGAGTCAAAGGATATGGATATTTTAGTCATTTTATTTTTATAGCTTGAAATCATTTATGGAGCTGATAGCATGTAAGCATGTACTTATATAAGAATATGCAAAATAAATATACACACAAAAATGCAAATTAAATAGATGATTTTGGGTGGGAAGTACCATTAGCTGGAATGTATCAGGAAAGGCATCATGGGTATTGTCAGCTCAAGCTGAGTTTTCAAGGAATCCAGAGATTCTAAGAAATGAATGTGAGTAGAGAGTATATTCCAGTCATGGGATCTAGCCTGTACAAAGGTAGAGAGATAAGAAACACCGTGTTTGAGGCTAGCAAAAATATTGCTCAGTATAGTTCCTTGGGACAGAAGAGCCCTAATAAATAGATTTAAAATCATTTACTACTTAACTTCTCAATTGCTTATAAGTAACTGGAAGTACTGCTAAATTACCTGTGGATACTTTGAAACGGTCTCTCAAATCATTTTAAGCATTCTCCTTTCAATTTTATTGACACCAACATTGTGCTAAGTAGATCATTTCTTCACAGTAAGTAAAGAAGCAAAGTCTGGAATCATATAATACATAAAACATGACTCCAGTCCTTGGAATTGGACATTCTGTGGAATTTCTAGATGCTTTCTCTTTCCTTAACCTGAAACCCACTCCCAAGCTTTTAAACCCACAAATTCTGGGTCAATAGGCGCAGAAAAAAGGGGCATTAGATTTCTCCAAAGCCAAGGATCACTAGAAGGGGAAATACAGGTGAGCAATGAAAAAGGGCCTCATCAAGACTGCACAGATGGCTTTCAAAAAGCCAGCCAGCCAAATGGCTCACCAGGCACAGTGAAGAAGAGAATGCATATAAGCAGGTTGGGGTGAGTACGACTTCTAAATGTGATTGGAAGTAAGTGGGGGAAGGGAAGGACAGGAGGCAGAATTAGTCAAACTCTGACCAAGATAACCATTTCACTGCCTGGCATTGTGACCCATCGGCATCTGCCTTCCTGGGGCTCTATTGGACTTCCTCTGTTCTAGCAGGTGGAGCTCAGGTGCACTGGGCAGATGATGTGCTTGGGACCTGCTGGGATGAAGGTTGAGCCACCATGCATTGTCAGGTGCCCCTTGCTGGATGATCTATGGAGCAGTGGGAATGGCACTGTTTCATTAAAAGGGTGCCAGACCCTTTCCCTCTGGATGTACCTCCATGCCAGAGCCTAGAAACAAAAGTGGAAGGCAGTCAAGAATGTAAATAAAGGCGGGGAAGGCAGAATGCTCACCAGGAAAAAAAAGATCAATATAGGCCCCTCCCTCACTTGATGAAGGTCATAATTCTTATTCTTCTTTTCATTGCTTCCATCTCAGCCAGGGAACTCATCATCCCCAAATTTCCCACACTTATTGAGTACATAAAGTATTCAAAGGCACACATGATCTCTAGGAACATACACAGACACCTTGATAACCTGTTTCACAAATGAAGGGCGTGGAAATTCCCATCACCCTGGGTTGGACTATATTACAAGGTAACTGGCAAAAATCCCTGGGATCTTACCCATCTGTCCTTTCCCATCTTCCCTAAGTTTTCATTATTCCCAGGGGAAAAAATAAAACACAACAAAACAAAATTTAAAGAATTTTTTTTTTCTTTTAAGAGCCTTTTATCTAATCTTTCCTAAAAAGGACATAAGGTTGTAAAAGAGGAAAGTTATCATCTCAGAAAGTAATGGTTTTATTTTTTTTTTTTTTGAGAGGGGAAGGCAAGACAGTTGGGGTTAAGTGACTTGCCCAAGTTCATATAACTAGTAAGCAGCAAGTGTCTAAGGTCAGATTTGAACTCGGGTCATCCTGACTCCAGCACCAGTGCTCTATTCACTGAGCAACTCAGTTACCCCTAAAAGTAATGTTTATTTATGAAAATTATATAATTTATAGTGTTTATGGTTTAGTTGAAGGAGGATTTGGGGTTCAAACTTGGTTGAAGTTCTAGCTATGACACCTATTACCTGTATGATTCTGGAAAATCACTGTCCTTCCCAGTCTCAGTTTTCCCTCAATATGAAAGGTAAAATAATTCTTTCACAGATTATTGCAGAGTTACTGTGCAAACCTATGAATATATTATTTATATAGGACTATCTCTCTTTAAAATTTTTTTAGTTTACATATGTGTAGTCATGCAAAACACTTCTGTAATAGCCAAGCTGTGAAAGAAAACAAACAAAAACCCCTCAAGAAAACAAAGAGAGTTCAAAAAAAAAAAGTATGCTTCAATCTGTATTCAGACACCATCAGTTTTCTCTGGGGATG
>CM053585.1:423825104-423851017 GCA_028646515.1 Pseudochirops corinnae | reverse complement strand
ACGCAGTTACATTTCACATTGCATCAGTTCATGTAAGTCTTTCAAGGTCTTTCTAAGAGCATCCTGCTCATCATTTCTTTTTTTTTTATATATATATACAAATATACACACACACATTTTATATATATATATATATATATATATATATATATATTTTAACATTTGATTATAGAACTTTAAATACTAGATTCTTTCTCTTCCTCCCTCATCACCCACCTCCACTGGAAAGACAAACAATTCAATACAGGCTGTACATGTGTAGTTATACAGAACATCTCCACAATGGACATATTGTGAGAGACTGATTATATGTCCCTCCTTCCTATCCCGCCCCTCCACTTGTTCTATTCTTTACCCTGTCCCTGCCCCTTTACAGAAGTGTGTGCTTCCAGCAAACCTCCCCTCCCCCCACCCTCCCCTTCCTCCATCATCTCTCTCATCCTCATCACCCCTACTCTCCTGTGTGGCAAGATACCTGGTTTAGGTTTATGTCATTCCTTCCCTAAGGCAAATTCAATGCGAGTGAGGTTGTCCCTTTCCCTTTTGCCTTCCTGTTTTCCCCCTCCACTGTAACAATTATCCCTTGCCTCTTCTATATGAGATGATTAACCCCATTCTGTCTCTTCCTGTCTCCTCTCATTCTGTTCCTCTCCCACCTCAGAATTTCACCTTTTGTAGTATCATCCCTTCTATTGATCCTGTGCTCTTTACTTACACATGTATACACATACTCAGATATGTATTCATACGCATATATATACCCTCCTATATAGATACACGTATATGTATATGTATATGTACATTTGTATTCCCTTCACCTATCCTCATACTGAGAAAAGTTTCATAAGTTACAATTATTGTTTTTTCATGTTGTCAAATAAATAGTTCAACTTTGATAAGTTATTTATGATTTCTTTTCCATGTTTACTTTCTCATGCTTTTTGTATTTGAGTGTCAAATTTTCTTTGCAGTTCTGTTTTTTTTAGCAAGAATGCTTGAAAGTCCTCCACCTCATTGAATGACTATATTTTCCCCCGGAACATTATACTCAGTTTTGCTGGGTAGGTGGTTCTTGGTTTTAATACTAGCTCCCTTGATCTCTGGAATATCATATTCCAGACCCTTCAATCCCTTAATGTAGAAGCTGCTAGATTCTGGGTTATCCTAATTGTTTTTTCACAGTTTTCAAATTGCTTCTTCTTGGCAACTTGCAATATTTTCTCCTTGATCTGGGGACTCTGGAACCTGGCTATAACATTCCTAGGAGTTTTCCTTTTGGGATCTTTTTCAAGAGGTGATTGGTGAATTCTTTCAAGTTCTATTTTGCCCTCTGGTTCTAGAATATTTGGGCAATTTTCCTTGAGAATTTCTTGAAGGACGATTTCTAGCTTCTTTTTCTGATCATGGCTTTCAGGTAGTCCAATAATTTTTAAATTATTTCTCTTGGTTCTATTTTCCAGATCAGTGGTTTTTTCAAGGAGATAGTTCACATTGCCTTCTATTTTTTCATTTGTTTGGATCTGTTTAATAGTATCTTGATTTCTCATAAAGTCATTTGCTTCCATTTGCTCCACTCTAATTCTGAAGGAATTATTCTCTTCAGAAAGCTTTTGAGATTCTTTTTCCATCTGGCAAATTTGACTTTTTAGGGCATTCTTCTCCTCATTGACTTTTTGGACTGCTTTTGCCATTTGAGTTAATCTGTGTTTTATGGTGTTATTTTCTTCAGTTGGGTTGTTGACTCTCTTTTCATGATTTTCTTGCATCATTCTCATTTCTCTTCCCAATTTTTCCTCCACTTCTCCTATTTGGTTTTCAAAATCCTTCTTAAGCTGCTCTATTGCTTGTAATAAGTCTACATTTTTCTTGGAAGCTTTTGGTGTGGGAGTTCTGACTGTGTTATCTTCTTCCTGTTCCATTCTTTGATCCTTTTTGTCCCCAAAAAAGGAATCTAAATTTTGATTTCTGTTATTACTTTGCTTCCTTTGCCTGCTCATGTTGCCAGTCAATTACTTGACTTTTTAGCTCTGTGCAACTCTGATTCCAGAGGGGAGAGCTCTGGCCCAAATTGCTGTGGTTTTCACAGCTGCTGCAGCTATTAGGAGGCCATAGCAGCCTCCACTAGCTTTGGCTTACTGAAAACGCACCCCAGTACCACCACACAAGACCAAGATCTCTATCCAGGCAGCTTAAGACAAAAGCAGTTAGCCTCTGAATGATCACTTGGCCCCCCTGCAATCTGCAGGCCAGGAGCTTCTGAAGCAGCCACATGGAAGTGGTTGCAGGGCCACTGCTTCTGCTGCTGCTTTGCCCTGGAGGCAGTTCAGCTGGACCCTCTCCCCCAAATTTAGCTGAATTGCAGTAACTTTTCACTTAGTCCTTATTTCTTATGGCTTGATAATTCTGGAGATTGCCACTGCTGACACTGATCCACTCTCCTGAAGGCTCCAGCTGTGGCTTTTCCTGGTGGCCTGGGGCCAAGCCGTGGTTTCAGGCTGGGCTGGTTTTGGCTTCCAGCACATCGTGATGAGCCCTTCCTGTCCTGCCTGCAGAGATGCCTTCAGCGGAACATGTGTTTTTCTGTAATTTTGTGAGTTCTGGAACACTAAAATTTGTTCAGAGTCATATTTTATGGGTATTTGAGGTGGTTATTTGGGAGCTGCAGAGTTTTCCTGCTTCTATGCTGCCATCTTGGCTCCACCCTCTTATCATTTCTTATAAAACAATAGTATTCCATCATAATCACATACCACAATTTGTTCAGCCCCTCCCAAATTGATGGGCATCCCTTCTATTTCTAATTCTTTACCCCCAGAAAAGAGATGCTGTGAATATTTTTCATACATATAAGTGCTTTTCCTTTTTGTTTTTTTTTTTTTTATCTCTTTTGGGATATAGAACTAATAGTGGTATTGCTAGGTCAAAGAGTTTGCATGGTTTTGCAATCCTTTGAGCATAGTTCCAAATTTCTCTAAAGAGTGGTTGAATCAGTTCACAGCTCCACCAGTAGTGCATTAATATCCTACATCCTCTCCAGCACTGGTAATTTTCCTTGGTGTTCCTATTATCCAATCTAATAGGTATAAGGCTGTATCTAAGAATTGTTTTAATTTGCATTTTTCCAATCAATAGTGAGTTAGAGTGTTTTTTCATTTTGTTATAGATAACTTTGATTACTTAATCTGAAAACAGTACATATCTTTTGATCATTTATCAGTTGGGGAATGGCTCTCTTTTCTATAATTTTGACTCAGATCTCTGTATATTTGAGAAACAAGGCCTTTATCAGAGAAATTTGCTTCAGAATTTTTTCACCGTTACTATTGCTAATTGTATTTCCCTTGATCTTATTTCCCCCATTTATTCTATTTTTTCTCTCCTTTCACCCTGTCCCTCCTCAAAAGTGTCTTACTTCTGACTCCATCCACCAGTCTACCCTCCTGTCAACTCCCTCCTCCCTACTCTATTCCCCTCTTACTTTTCTGTAGGGTAAGATAGATCTCTATACTCAGTTGAATGTGTATGTTATTCTCTCTTTGAGTCAATTTTTATAAGGATTTGGTTTACTCACTCCCATCTTCCCCTCCACTATAAAAACTTTTTCTTGCCACTTTTATGGGATATAATTTACCCCATTCTACCTCTCCCTTTACTTTTCTCCCAATACATTCCTTTCTCACCCCTTAATTTTATTTTTTTTGATATCATTCCTTCATATTCAATTCATACCTGTGCCCTCTCTCCCTGTACACTCCTTCTAACTACCTTAATGAAGAAGGTCTTATGAATCCAAATATTATCTTCCTTTGTAGTTTAACCTTATTTTCTTATGATTTCCCTTTCCTGTTTACCTTTTCATGCTTCTCTTGATTCTTGTATTTGAAAGTTGAGTTTTCTGTTCCACTCTGGCCTTTTCATCAAGAATGCTTGAAAGTCCTCTATTTTGTTGGCTCAAATATTCCTGGGAGTTCTCATTTTGGGATCTCTTTCAGGAGGTGACTGGGCGGTTCTTTCACTTTCTATTTTACCCTCTGGTTCTAGAATATCAGGGCAGTTTTTCTCCATAATTTCTTGAAAAATGATTTCTAAGCTCTTTTTTGATCATAACTTTCAGGTAGTCCAATAATTTTTAAATTATCTCTCCTGGATCTATTTTCCAGGTCAGTTGTTTTTCCAACTAGATGATTCACATTGTCTTCTATTTTTTCATTCTTTTGGTTTTCTTTTATAGTTTCTTGATTAATCAGAAAATCATTAGCTTTCATTTGCTCAATTCTCATTTTCTTTTTTCTTTTTGGAGGGGGGAAGGCAGGGCAATTGGGGTTAAGTGACTTGCCCAAGGTCACATGGCTAGTAAATGTTTAGTGTCTGAGGCCGGATTTGAACTCAAGTGCTCCTGAGTCCAGGGCTGGTGCTCTATTCACTGTACCATCTAGCCACACCCCAATTATACTTTTTAAGGAATTATTTTTTCCGGTGAGTTTTTATACCTCTTTTTCTATTGGCCAATTCTAACTTTTAAGGAGATTTTTTTCTTCATTGAATTTTTGTTCCTCTTTTTCCATTTGGTTATTTCTATGTTTCAAGGCATTCTTCTCCTCATTGGCTTTTCATATATTTTTTAACCATCTGTTTTTTAAGGTGTTATTTTCTTCAATATTTTTTGTATGTCTCCTTTATCAAGCTGTTGACTCTTTTTTTTTTTTATCATTTTCTTGCATCACTCTCATTTCTCTTCTGAATCTTTCCTCTACTTCTCTCACTTGATTTTTGAAATCTTTTTTGAGTTCTTCTAGGCCTGATACCAACTCATATTTTTCATTGAGACTGGATAGAGGAGCTTTAACTTTGTTATTTACTTCTGAGTGTGTGTTTTGATCCTCCTTGTTACCACAATAACTTTCTAGGGTCAAAAATTTTTTCTTATTTTTGCTCCTTTCCCCAGCCTATTACTTGACTTTTAACTGTTTGTTAAAGTAAGGCTCTGCTTCTGGAGTGAATGTTGCATTGTCCTGAACTTTAAGGCCTTTGTGCCATTGTTCTTCCAAGTTGGTGTTATTTAAGGAGAGGTGTTTACTACTCCCCTGGCCTGTGCTTTGATCTGTGAGTGACCACAAGCACTCTTTCTACTCTGAACTTGGAGGAGGATCCCCATTCCACTATGGACACAAGCTCTGTTGTGCTAGTGCTTCTTCTTGCCCAGGGACTGCCACCCAGGATTGGGACCCTGATATGAATATGGGTCCTACCTCAGTACTAGCAAAGAGACTGTTGTAATCTCCTTATGAGCAGATTAATAGCTGTTTAACTTTGGATCCTCCATTAGACTGTAAGCTCATTGAGAACAAGAATGGTCTGTGTTTTGCTTTATTTCTCCAGAACAGTTTTCCAGCCCAATACAACTTACATGCTTGGCAGGAAAGTTGTCTTGGGATGGAAAATTGTTTCACTCCATCTTTTTGTGAGTTCTGCTGCTCTAGAATATATTTAGAGTCATTATTTAAAGGTATTTTGATGGGTTTGGGGGAGACCTCAGCCAAGTCCCTACCTTTACTTTACTGTCTTGGCTCTGCCTCTAGGTAGGCATATCTCAATAGTAATTGACTTTAATGACACAGATAACAATCTGTTTGCACTTTCTGTCAATCAATCAACAAACAAATTTATTAAGGGCTTGCTATGTGCCAGACACTGCACTAAGTTCTGGAGATACAAAGCAAAACAAAAGACTGTTCTTGTTCTCATAGAACTTACAATCTAATCGATGATCCAAAGGCAAACAACTATAAATAAACAAATTATATACACGATGAAGTGGAAACAACAGAAGGTACTAGGAATAAGGGATATCAAAAAAGACTTCTTGTATAAGATGGAATGTTAGTTGATCCTCAAAGGAAGCTAGGGAAGCTTAGGAAAGAGAAATGAGGAAAGAGAAAGTTCCAGGTTTTTAGAGACATTCAGTGAAGAGACTTGAGTCAGGAGATGTAGTATTATGGGTGAGAAACAAGGAAGCCAAAATCACCAGATGGCACAATATATGGGGAGGTAAAAGGTGTGAGAATACTAGAAAGGTAGGAAGAGTCCAGGTGATGGAGGGATTTAAAAGTCAAACAGATCTTATGCTTTAAGAAATGATGAGCCCATTAGTTTTAAAAAATGTGCATAGACTTGCACAAAAAAGTAAAGAGCTAAATGAGCAGAACCAAGAGAATGCTGTATAAAAGTAACAGCAATAATGTTTTGAGAACAACTTTAAATGAATATGTCATTTTGGCTATTATAAATGCCCAAATTAACTACAAAGAACATATGAAAGGAGATGCTATCTGCATCGAGAGAAAGAACCAATAAATATAGATAGAATGATTTTATATATATATGTATATCTATATATATATATGCATATATTTGTATTTAATGGTAGCCATCTCTAGGGCAGGGGGGTTGTGGAAGGAAGAAATAAAATAAATAAAAAAGAAGTTTGCATGATAATTTTATTATATATTTAAAATGAATAGCAAGTTGTACAAAACAGAATGGCAGTTTCATGTGTGATCATCTTTTTTAAAAATTCTATTATGCTTTGGAACTTATTGTTCTATTTCATAAATAAAAAATAAATAAAAATTTTAAAAAGTCCAGTTTGGCAGCTAAGTGAACAATGGATTGGAGTGGGGAAAGACTTGATGCATAGTGATCAACTGTTAGACTATTGTTATGAGGTAATGAAAGGCTGCACCACAGTGCTGGAAGTCTTTTTTTCAGGGCCTCCTCTGTAAGAGTTTCATATAACATGGTTGGGGGTTTTGTCTAGCCTTCCATCAATATTACAAAACAGCATGTTAGCCATCCACATAGTATCCATTGTACATGAGGAGTCCATCTCCTTTTCTGGATAGTCATTTCTTTCATGATTTACATCAATTCTTACACACAATTCCTCACTGGTAATTTATTCAACCTTATCCTTCCTCCTCCACCCTTCCCTGCCCCATTCATATCTACTTTCTCCTTTGGGAAACTGAAATTTGGGTTCTTTGGAAACTGTGGCACCCTACGATTCCAAACTATAGAGCTTTACCAGAAGAATGGCGATTTGAAAAACAAAACCAACTGCAGCAACATCATGGGCTTTTTCTTGAGGCAAAAACTCAGAAGAGGTCTGTGAGGAAGCAGCTCAATTTTGAGGGCATGGAATCAGTTCTTATAATATCTAAAAGAGAAGATTGTATGAAACAACTGGAGGGAAAATCACAAGCTTTGCTGATAGCAAAAAGAAAGACACCCAAGATGATATGACACATATGCCTACTTATTTGAGGCTATGATATTTTTTTTAGGAATGTTTCATACAAAGATTGACAGCCCACCTCATAAGGCAAGAAGGAAAAAAGCATGTTTTTGCAAATGATATAGCATTTCAGAACATAATTTTATAACTACACAATTGATTTAAAGGTCCAACTGTTTGTTAATTGTATGGAGCATTTGATAGCCCAAATATTTAGTAAGGAGTTAGAGGAGGAGTGGTGAAAAGGGGGAACAGAAAGGATTCTCTGTGGATGATGGAATTCTCCACAATTTATGAATAATGTGAAGATGACTACATTCTCAATCTATTATTCTCTCTTGCAGGGCCTCCACTTTTTTTTTTTTTTTGAGAGATTCCTCATGTTCAAATTTCAGCAAAATATTGACTAAATTGTTTCATGCTACCTTTGTAGACAAGATGGAGAGATGTGGAGTAGATGACTGGCCTGATATTCTGGTCTGGGCCAGTTCCTTGGCAATTTAGGTTGGATACAAGAATGAAATGAGACACTTGTCAATCATTTAACAGTTAACAAAAGATTTACTTAGCTATAGCAGGAGAACAATATGCAAGAAAGATATTTATTAAGGACACACTGAAATGATTCAGCTGAACAAAACTCGCCTGTATTTGAGTTACCTATTATGGTTATATTAGCCAAGTATTAGAGAGCATATGGGGCTACATGCAATAGTTTTTCTACTTGGTGTTTGTCTTTTGTGCTCAAAGAGGACCAAAATGACAGGGTCATGATAAAGTGTGTCTGTCTGTAGCTGATCATATGAATATAAGCTCAGAATGCTCTAACCATGGATCAGGCAAAGAGTCCATATGACCATTTGGGAAGAAGATGCCTCTAAATTTGCACATCTCACATTTATTTTGAGCTACCACAATTCTGTAGCAGAATGCCTTCTTTGATACAGGCATGCTATGATGGATGATCCTGTGCCAGCATCATCCAGGTCTCACAACTGATACCAAATTTCTTCAGAGAGACCTTCAGTGTCATTGTATTACTTCTTCTGACCGTATGTGAGCGCCCTGCCTTGGATGAGTTCTCTATAATGTAGTCTTTTAGGCAAGCAAACATTTGGCATTCTAACAATGTGGTCAGACCATCCAAGTTGTGCTCTCTACAGTAGAGTTTGAATGCTGGGCATTTCATCTCAAGAAAGGACCTCAGTGTCTGGTACTTATTTTGCTAGGTGATGTTCAGAATCTTTCTAAGACACTTCAAATGGAAGTGATTCAAACTTCTGGCATGATTCTGGTAGACTGTCCAGGTTTTATAGGCATACATCAATGAAGTCAACAAATGTCTCTATATTCAATTTGCTAGCCAGTTTAATACCTTTTCTCTCCCAAATATTCTTTCAGAGGCTAACAAATGCCGAGCTAGCTTTGGCAATGCATGCATCACCCTCATCATCTATGTCTATATCCCTGGAAAGTATAATGGCAAGGTAAATGAACTTATCCACAGCATTCAAAATTTCTCCATTTGCTGTAATTGATGGTTCTATGTATGGTTGGTGAAGAACCTCTATTTTCTGGGTGTTGTTAGGCCAAAATTAGCACAAGTGGCTAGTAATTGATCCATATTATGTTGCATCTCAGCTTTGAAGGCTACATTGAGTGCACAATCATCTGCAAACAAAAAGTTACTCACCAATTCTTTCTCCACCTTAGTCTTGGCTTGTTAACTTTTCAAGTTAAATAATTTGTCTTCATTGTAGTAGTAATGCCATTTTTATATTCAGGAAAGGTGTCTGACAACATCACTGAAAACATCATGCTAAAAAGCATGGAAGCAAGCATATAGCCTTGCTTTACTCTACTGGTGACTGGGAAAACTTGAGAGCATCATCCAATATCCAGAACCCATTCAAGCATGTCATTGTGAAACTGGCATACAATATTGATGAACTTCTCTGGAGAACCAAATTTCTCCATGACCTTCCACAAGCCCTCTTGATTCAACAAGATCAAAGGCCTTGATCAGATCAACAAACATTGCATACAGATCTCTGATCTTCTCCTGACATTTCTCCTGGAGATGTTGGCAGCAAATACCATTGACTATTCCTTGACCCTTTCTGAAATCATATTGGTTCTCAGGTAGATGGCCATCTTCCAGGTAAAGGATCAGCCAGTTAAAGAGCACTCTGGCAAGAATCTCTAAGAGAGAGATCCCTTTCTGATTTTGTCAGGACCACCAATTTCCTTTTTCCTTATAGACAGTTGTGACATCCTTCAATTCCTGGGGGAAAACCTCCCCTTGCCAAATAACCTAGCAGATTTCAGTCAGCTTTTGTATGAGCAGTGGACCCCCTACCTTGTAAATCTCTGCTGGAATAGAATCAGCACCAGGCACTGTGCCACGTAAGAGGAGCCTAATAACATTCAAAACTTCTTCTTCAGTTGAAAGTTCAGCCAGGGAGAGATTGACTTCAACATGAAGTAAATGGTCAGTGGTTTCAGCATTGGTTGATGATTTTCCATTGAGAACACTATGAAAGTGTGCAGCCTATCTCTCTAGGATCATGTCCTTATCACTAATCAATGTGGTTCCATAAGCATTGAGTAGCTGAGATGTACCATAGGTCTTCGACCTATATATAACCTTCAGGGTGTCATAAAAGTGCTTTAGAAAGTTACTATCAGCATAAAACTGAATCTCATTTGCTTTCCTACTGAGCCAAGAATACTGCATCTCTTTAAGCTTTGTTTGTACTTTTCTTTTGATGGAATTAAGTACTATCTTCTTAAAGATGGATGAACTATCCTGCTGGTAAATCCTTTGGTGTTCTTGGCTTTCTGTTTTAGGTACTTCTAAATTTCCATGTCATTTTCATCAAACTAATACTGATATGTATGAGTGTTTGAGCTCATATGAGTACATGTGGCACTGTACACCAAATCTCTGGAAGCTGCCCACTTCTTTTCTGCTTCACTGTTGCCAACCATGTATTGGCTCAACTTTCCCTCAAAGTTACCAAACCAAACAAAATAAAACCACCCCCAAAACTCCCAAAAAACCAAACTGCTCACAAATAGAGGAACACTCTCATCTGTTAACATTAAGTCTTCTGGTAGTCATCTTGCCTTGTAGCTACTGCTTTTGCAAAATATGAAGCTTGGAGAGAAAAAGTCTGTGATCAATTCAGCACTCTGTGCCACACAACACCTTTGTCACTCACATCTTTTCTGTCTCTTTTCCTTACAGTGACATACTCTATTAAATGCCATTGTTCCCTGCAAGGATGCATCCATGAAGCTTTATTGTATTTAGGTAAATGAAAGACAGTGTTGGTGATGAGGTTACCACGAGCTGCACAAGTCTTTCATAGTAAGTGACCATTGCTGTTTCCAAGTCCATTTCTCCTAAGGACTCCCTCTCATGTCTGATAGTTTGTGCCTATTCTGGCATTAAAGTCACCTAGAATTACAAGTTTGTTCTTTTTCTGAATATTGATGATGAGAGTCTCCAGGTCTTCATGAAATTTTTCTTTGACTTCATTAGGATTCATCATGGTGGAAGTATATGAACCAATGACGATGGCATGGCATTTTCAAAAGTTTTGAAAATTTTTCCCAGTTGACAGCCTCACTCTCTCTTTCAGACTCTTTGGAATCCAGTGGCAAGATTAAAGACAAAACAACTGGCAATGGCTTCAGATACAGTGGATGACTGTGGCATTTTTGATGTCTAACCAAACTCTAATCACTCCATAGAACCTGCTTCCATTGCCCTTATGGCTTGTTGAAAAAAAATGTTCACATCTACCTAACCCAGCAGAGAAGTCTTAATATGCTTTGACTAGACACTCCTCTAACTCACCAACAGGTTTGAGGCTCATTGGTTACCCTCAACCTGGTTTAGCCCATCTGCAGAGATGGTTTTACTGGGGTGTGGCCAACTGAGCATGCTATAGCTTCTTGGAGCCACAGGCAAATGGACACAAAGGTATGTGAATAGCCCAGAAAAGGGCTTTGCAGGCCTCACACCAGAAGTGGCCACATACACCCCATTTTTGTACTTAGGTGACCAAGGAAATAACTTGAACTATGAGTCTCCTAAGCCAGTCAAGTATCAAGGATGGTTTTAATGCCTTTTAAGGAAAATCTACCATAAACTAAATGAAGATAAAGAATTTGGATATTGCTCCCACCATGTATAGTTAGGTATGGATCAGGATAAAGAGATAGAACTTGCTGTGTCGCAGAGTCCAGAGTAGTTATTAAGGAACCAAGATTGAATCATAAGGATGTATTTGGTATAGTATCTGGGAGTATGTCTTTGGCCTTGGGCTATTTAATATTTTTAATCATTGACTTAGTTAAAGGCATAGATGAAATCATTATCAAATTCATGGGTGGCAGAAGTTGAGAATAATCATTAACATATCAAACCATGGAGTTAAGATCTAAAAGACTAGAAAAATGAGTTGAACCTAAAGAAGCAAAATTTAGTACTAAAGATTTTAAAGATATCTACTTAGATTCCAAAAGTCACCCTTAGAACTATAATACAAGGCATGAGTTGCTATGCTATCGTTTCTATGAAAATGATCTCAATCAACAAGTAAATATTTATTAAGTGCTTACTATATTTCAGGCACTTACCAGTCATAATTACTTTTGGATGAGTGGGGGTTTTGATCCAGATGTCTGTGTGTCTTTACAGAGTGCCAAATGAAGAGAGAATACTATAACACCAGAGAACCAATAGAGCTCAGTACCAAGTTTTTAGGAATGAATAATTGGAAGAAGCTACTAGATACCAGCTCAGGAGCACTCCTGTCCCTATCCCTTCCTACTGTCCATATACTTCACCCCATCTCTAGTTTCCCTAGTAGAAGTATAATGTCTGTATCAAACATACAGGGAGTGGTGCTTTGTGGTCTGTGGTACTATCTCAGGTTTACAAATTTTTACTTATGAATCTACCCATTTAGATATAGGTTGGATTCTATATCTCCTATGACCTCTTTTAACTCTGATTCTTATATTCCACACAATGCCTAGCATGAAGATTTGCACATAGCAGATCCTAGATCAGTACTTACTGAATTGACATGAATTTCCTTATGAGGCAGAGCTTCTACTAATAAGGAAGTGAGGTACCATGGTATAGTGGTTATGCATTGGACTTGGATTCAGGAAGATCTGGGTTCAAATTTCATCTCAGAAACTTACTGTGTTACCCTGAGTAAGTTTGCTTAACTTTTCATCTTTAAGATGAGAATGTTGGACTTGATGGTCTCTGAAGTCAAAGCCAACTCTCAATCTATGATCCTACGAATTTGATTGAATCTTCTTTACAGTTTGGAAAAGCAAGATGCCTATAATTCTACATAAGAGCAGATATATGAAAGCTATGCTTCCTAAGTAAAATTTGAATAGCACACCTCTCTGAAACTGAAAATTATGTCTCTTGTGTCTTACTGTCCATTTGAAGTTTTAAGCCTTCAGAATAACACAGTATGACTTTTCATCAAATATACCATAGAAAACAAAATGTTTAGGCATCAAAAATATGTGCATTTATAAAAAGCAATATTTTAAAATGTCACTCAATGTGTCCTTTCCTGTAGAACCCTAGGTATCTGACTACCTTATCTACCCCCAGCCTACCCCCACCTTGGAGATCTGTCAGAAACACACTGACAAAAGGACAGCTTCAGAGACACTATACTCTCTGGGGATGTCATCCTGCAAGGGTCCCTGGTGATGATTTTGAAATTGCATAAACTTTACTTGAATCTTATGAATTTACTGTGGTTAGGTGAGGAGATATGACCCAGTAGAACTCAAGTTTACAAGTCTATTAATCCCTGGTTGTTTAAAGTCAGCCTAGTAATATCTGAATATTGAAAGATATTAAAAATTAAAATTGAAAAAGAAAATTTCATGCAGCCTTATTTTTTTTTTCCCGTAAGACAAGTAGGTACATTTATTGTCCTCCTTTTGCTCTGCCTCTTCTTCAGTATGGCATTTGTAGGAGCAGAGTCTTCCAAGAGGTTGGCAATTTACCTAGTTCCCTGCTGCAATACACAGCAGGTGTTAATTACTTTGTTATTTCAATTGATCAAAATGCTCCTAATGCCACAAAGACTCTGGGCATGCAATTCAGACAACACTGAATTTTTCTCCCCATTCATCTAAAAAGCCAGTCTTTAATCCCTGCTTGTTCAGCCAAAAGCTTGATTAGAAAAATGACCCTCATCTCATGGCCCAAATGTCTACAAATCCAGGCTCAATTTTGCCAACAAGGGAAGGGAGTTCCTGAAATCTGCCCACAGAAATTTGGATCCCATCTCAATTATCATTTACTGTAAAGATGAAGGAAAGCCACCAATCAATAGATCAGATTAGATCATAATCAACATCTGGAAATTTTCCTCCTACCCATATAGACTTAGTGCTGGAAGGGGGCTTTAGAAATCTTCTATCCCAACCCCTTTATTTTACAGATAAAGAAACAGAAGACCTGATAGAGTAATTTCATTTACTTCCATAAAAATCAAACAGGTATTCAAATCTGTGTCTTCTGATTCCAAGTTCATTAGATACTACCTCCATAGAAAACACCATCTGAGAGAACTATCACATTTTACACAAGAAGACTTGGGGCTTCTATTTTATCACAAACCAGGTTAACTGACTAAGAGGAGTTAAAGTGCAGGGAGATGTTTTTAGTATTTTATGGATAAAAGTAAGACTTCTAAAGGTGAACAGGTTAAAGTACATCTTGACTTGGACCCAGAGAAGAGTTAGGATCACCAACTTCTCCCATCTCTGCAGCAGCTTGAAATACCAACCATTCTCTCTCTTTCATCTTCAGTCTTTCACTATCCACTGGCCCCTTTGCTGTTCCTACAAACATGCTCAGGTCTATTCCCATTTAAAGACACTACAACTGATTTAGCTATTCCCTTAGAACTCATATATTCTATCTCTCTTCTCCTTTAGTACTGAATTCCAAGGAAGAATCATTTATCCTCATTATTTCTACCTCCTTTCCTCAACACACACTCACTTCTAATCCCACCATTAGTCTGATATGATTCTCTTCAAGGTTACCCAAAAATCTCTGAACTGTTGAATCTTACAGCCTTTTCTTAATTCTTATCTTCTTCAAATGAAAAAAAGCATTTATTAAACCCTTAGCAAGTTCTAAGTATTATGCTAAGTGCCAGAGATAGGCATTGCTTTCAAGGAACACACACTTGAATTAGAAAAGACAACATATAAAATAAAATTTAGATACAGAGTAGATGGAGAAGTCTAGAAGTCCTAAAGGTATAGTTGAAGGGCAAAGCCAAGGAATCTTTAAGTTACAGCAGTAGGTCAAGTGACAATGCCAGGAGTCTGCAAAACACAGAGACATTGCAGATAGTAAGGCCAAGAGGATTCTAGTAGCTAGTGTCAGGGAAGATGGTAAGGTTGCCATCTCATAGACAGGAAGACAGTTGAATTCTGGGATAGTAGGGGCAGGGAGAAATCAGTCAGGCAACAAATATTTATTACATGCCTGTAATGTGCCAGACACTATGCTAAGCACTGAGGGTATAAAGGAGAAGAAAAGAAAATGACAGTCCCTGCCCTATAACTATATACAAGGTAAGTTGAAAATAATAGAGGGAAGGCACTACAATTAAGAGAAATTAGAAAAGGTTTCCTGTCGAAGGACGTATTTTATCTGGGCCATGAAGAAAATCAGGGAAGCCAGGAGGCAGAGGTAAGGGAAGCCAGGAGGCAGAGGTAAGGTAAGCCAGGAATGGGCAACAATGAGAAAAAAATAACATGAGTTGGTCTTGTTCAAGCAACAGCAAGGAGACCAGTGTCACTAGAGCCCAGAATACATGTGAGAGGCAGCTGAAGGTCTGGGGGATATAGTTTAGGAAGACTGAAAAAATGGGGAAGGGGCATGTAATGAAAGGCTTTGAAAGTCAAAAGCATTTTTTATTTGATTCTGGAGGTGATATGAAGCCATTGGAATTCATTGAGTAGGAGGCTAAATGATGAATGGAAGATCACTTTGACAGCTGAGTGGAGGTTGGATTCAAGTGAACAAAGATAATGCAGGTATACCAACCCACAAGCTATTGCAACAGATATGAGGGAAGGACTAATCAAGGAAGACAGAAAGGGAAAGGCTCATCTGACATTGCCAAAGCCCATATTCCTGGACAAGATTCAGAATTTGGAAATGGGAAAACCTAGTTTAAAATCCTGCCTCCAACACTTATTAGTTATTTACCTATGGATAAATCACTTATCCTTTCTGACCTGCAGTTTCTTCATCTGTCAAATGGGTAATAAGTGTAGTACCAGATAGATTGCATTACTTGAGTAAAAGGACTTCAAAGGTGAATTATTCAATACTGAAAATATTTTTCCTTTGAGAGTTATTATTTCACTGCTAGAGGAACCCTATCTATCCATTCAGATCAGTAACTATTCGTTAACTTACAGTAGTATAAATTCCTTGGGACACTGGAAGTTTATGTTGACTTCCCCCAAATCAGGTGGTCAACATATATCTTGGGTCTTACTGTAAGGATTTTAACCCAGGTCCTTCTGACTCCAAAACTGGTTTTCTATATCAATGGTGTCAAACTCAAATAGAAATGGGGACCACAAAAGCATATATAAGGTCCTTGCAAGCTAGAGAGTGACTTGGAAAATTACAAATTAACCATATTTTTCTTTGTTTTGTTGACTATTTCCCACATACAATTTAAAATTACATTTCATTTTGGCTTAGTCACACTAGGGAATGTTCCACAGGGTATTTGTTTGATACCTCTGATCTACATAATACTTCATGCCTACAACTGAAAGAAATAGGCTTTTTCTTTTGCTATGTTTAAAAGAAGTCCTGAGAGGGAAGATCATTGGAAACACCCAAGGGACTGTCCATGGGAGGCATGAAAAGTAAGGGAAGGGTAATTAGGGAACACATGATACTATCCAAAGCCATCCAAACACCATCCCACTCACTGTAGGACTGCACTGATTTTCCCAAACTAAGGCTACCTAGGACTCCCTCACATATCATCTGGGATGAACAACTCTAAAACAGGACTAGAGTGGGGTTTGGAAAGGAAAAAAGGAGGGAAATTTTCAAGGATCCTGGAATCTTCAGATCATGGAAGAAAGAAGGAGCTTATGATGGCCTAGGACACCTGGATCTATGCTTCAGGGCAGGATTTTTGCAGAAGGATGGAACAGAGCCCACCACTGAGGAATAATGTCAACTTCTTCATTGGAGCCACTCAGGTATAATATGGGTAGAAGAATAGTCCAACTCAATCAGTTCTGTTTGGTTTCCTATCCCTGAGGTCATAGGATGGAAGGCACGAATCTGCAAGGAAACTAGACATTCCTGGCCCAAACCAGATTAAAATGTAATTGGGAATTATTTAACAAAATAAAATAAGAATACAATAAAATATAGTTAATGTTACATTTTAAAACTAAGTCAGTATATGTCCTACAGGGATCTTTATGTATATATTAGTGGCTTCTGTTTCTATTTGAGTTTGACTCCATAGCCGTAAATAAATACTTATATACAAGATCCATATAGAGGTAGCCTTGGTGGAATGGAGAAAGAGGTGGACTTTAAGCCGGGAAGATGAGGGTGAGGAATTTATATTTTGTCAAGGAATACCAAGTATATTTTGACTGACTCTCCTCCACACCTAAAGGGCCTCCCTCCTCACTTCCTTTTCTTGGAGTCTCTGGCTTTCTTCAAGATCCACTTTCTGCAGAACACCTTTTCTGAGCAACTCTTCCCAACGTGCATCCCTGATAATGCCTTCCTTTTTAGATCACCTTGCATTTATGCTGAGTTCCTTGAGGGTAAAGACTATGTTTTTGCTTCTCTTTGTATCTTTAGTAGTTAGTATAATGATTGGTAACATGCATTCTTCCTGACATCTGGTCTAGAACCTGGGAGGGGTGGGGTGGATTGCTACATTTGAATCCATGATATTGGCAAGGAAATGCCCTGGACTTTGTCCTCCACTATTTTCCTCAGTTATTTGAACACTGCAGTTCTGATGGAAAACAGAGAATACTTCTAAGTACTAACTCTATCGTAGCATGCAGTTTGTTCTCACCCAAAAGGTTTCTTTTTTCATCTTTCTTTTGGGTCAGAAGTTCTTGAACTTTTTGTGGCTTAGACCCTTTTACCGTCTAGTGAAGTATATGATAATCATCAGAATAATGCTTTAAATATGATAAATAAAACTCAGAGAATTATAAAGGAAACCAAAGGTTAGTGAAAATAAATATGTATTTTTTCGCCATCTAAGTTCATGGAATTCCTGAAATCTATTCAAAGACCCCAGATTAAGAATCCTTCTAGGGTACTCCGATTAGTTCATCAAATGACAACTAAAGCAACAAAAAATATTTTGAACATAGTAATGTGAATAATGACTGAATCCATGATGTCATTAGTATAGGAAACTACCAGATGAGGACATTCCATACAGCAGTGCAGGTTAGCACCTTTTAGTCTTGTGTAATAGTAATGGGAATTTGAAGATCTTCCCTGCCCCTTAATAAGTGTAAGGCAGTGGTTCTCAACCTTCCTAATGCCGCAACCCTTTAATACAGTTCCTCATGTTGTGGTGACCCCCAACCACAAAATTATTTTCTTTGCTACTTCATAACTGTAATTTTGCTACTGTTATGAATCGTAATGTAAATATCTGATATGCAGGATGTATTTTCATTGTTACAAATTGAACATAACTCATAGGTTGAGAACTGCTGGTGTAAGGGAATTTGAAGACCTTCTCTGCTTTGAAAATATACTCTACCCCCTAATAGGACAAATGCAATCACGTGGAACCTGTGGTGGGAGGAGTTTGCTGAAGGGTGGAGCACAGCCCACAGGAAGCTGGGAGTCAGAGCTTGCTAGATGGCTTGGGAGGAGAGTTTGTTTCTAAGGGAGACAGATAGGCTTGTGAGTAAATATTGATCAAATATTGGTTTGTGGGAAGGCTAAAGGTTGATGTGGCTCTCTGCTATGTTGTGGTACATTAACTTCTATGTTGCTATGATGGATTCAGTTTTCTAGTGTTAGGATTTGTTTTTCTGGTGTCTGAATAAATGTTTTCCTTTTGTCTTCTATATGGAAAATCTGTTATATTTTCCAATTGAGCACCATGCAGGTATACCTTGGATAAGTGTCTAGAAAATATAAAGGTTAAGGGAGAGGGCCACACAACCAGCATGTATCAGAGACAGAAGTGGAACTAAGATCCTTCTGATTTTGAGGATTTTTCTCTAACCATCATGACATTATCAGAAATACAGATATAATGGGAACATAACTAGGTCCAATAGCTAAGAACAAACAAATATATATCATTGATAGAGAGATCCCTTGGACTCTGACTGCACTCACCTTCCCTTCCTTTGTCAACCTTGATAGGCTGCACACCACCTCCAGGTTACCCAGACTTCCCATAGTTACTACCTGAGGCCAAGGAGCTTTGGGCCCTACTAACCTGACAGTCAAAATTTTGGCTATTTCTGTTGCTACTCATAATTCCTCTTGAGTGCTTCCTATTCTGTCTCTGCATGAAGCTTTCCTTTTTCCTTTCAGCAGTCTTTTACTCCTCTCTAATCATCTAATAGATCCTTCTTTCTTGAGGAGTTGGTGGGAAAAAGAGTTGACCAGAAAGAGAAATAAAAGCTCTCCAATTTACCTGTTATAACTCAAATGCATTTGTGTCAGGATTGTGATCTATTTCCCCAACTGCTCATCACAGTCATATAAGGTCGAACAGGATTTATAAAAGGGATCAAAGACAGGGAGATGAAAGACATGTTAGAATTTGTCTCCTTTAACCCCGTCATTCACAAACAACATAGCTCTGAGTGTTGCTCAAGGTCAAATAGGTATTAAGTAGCTGAGCCAGATTATTTAACCAAGGTCCTCTGACACCAAATCCATTGCTATTTCTATTCCATCAGTAGTTCTCAAACTTTTTGTTCTCAGGATCCCCTTATACTCTTTTTTTGGAGCCAATGGGGTTAGATGACTTGCCCAGGGTCATATAGCCAGTGTGCCTGTAACTGCCTGAGGCTAGATTTGAACTCAGGTCCTCCCTTTTCCAGGGCTGGTGCTCTATCCACTGTACCACTGGGCTGCCTTTTATATTCTTAAAAATATTAAAGATACCTTTCTCCCAACCAAACACATTGAGTCTGCTTTATATTTTTTACTGAAATTTCTATAATTTTGACAGTCATCTCATTGGAGAAGGACCTTTAAGGTGGAGTGTTGCCCTATTAAATGAAATGCTTTGTGGTGTTGACAAAGCACAGTATGATTTTGCATCATCTTCTTCTGTTAGCCCATTGTGTAAAGACAAAGATGTGGTCCTCTCTAAAACATTTCTTACAATGTCTTCCTTTTACTTTCTGATGCCTTCATCAAGGAATCCCTTGATGAGTTTATAGATTACTCTCATAAAATCTTTAAGTCACACAGTGATAGTGTTAAACTTATGATCCAAAAATAAAATATCAATACTAGAAAGACAGGATGTGGTTTTAGAACAACAAAACAAAACATAGCAAAAACAAATAAAAACACACAACTTTACCACATAAGATACTTAAAATGATTTCGTCACTCATTTGGGACTGCTACTTAAATCTGTAACATGGGATATATTTCAGAGAACAACACATAAGTGGTAAGAATCCTTGGCTTTGATCATACTTTTTTCAGCTTATTGTACCCTATATGGAATTTATAAAGGGAGAAGAAAGATTAAGAAAATATGAGGCTTAATGCCTCTTGGGAATTTGAAATATCATAAAGGAAGGTACTAACATGTTATTTTCCTTATTTACATAGTATCCTAGAAGAAGAAAAAAAAAGACCCAAAGAGAAATATTTAAGTATTTAAGGAACAATTTTTGGGCAAAATAAATGACTAAATATTGGCATAAAGGGACTGTGGAATTTCTGTTCTTTTGATGCTTTTAAGTATTACATTATAATTAGGATGATTTGTTTTAGAACTAGAAAGGTTCTTAAAGATCATCTTTTCCACCTCCTTCATTTTATAGGTGAGGAAACTGAGATCCTAAGGCCTCTTCTCCAAAATCATACAGATAATAAGGAACAATGCGTGTATTTACTCTCACTTTCTCTGACTTAAATTCACTCTTCTCTATGTTTTTTCATACTGTCTCCTCATATTTAATTATTAATTGGTGAACAGAGTATTGCAGGGTTCTAGGCAAAGATGAATAGTGATTTGGTTGATGTTAATAGAGAAGGTAGGAAATAGCACTTCTGAACTCAGTGTTTGGCATTTTAATCATCTGGTTTACTAATAAGTAACATATAAACATTAGAAAAGAAGCAGGGTTTAATGGGAATAGTACTGTTCTTGAAGTTAAGAAAATCTTTATTCTAACTCTTCCTCAGATAACTGTTGGGTGTGTGACCCTGGTCACTTAATCCCTCTGAAGAAGTTTGCTCATCTGTAAAATGGGGACACTAAAAGCACTTAGAAAAATGAGATAAGAATATGAAATAACTTGCAAACATTAAATTGTGGCATAAAACTGAGCTATTATCATAGTCTGGGTCCCAAACAGAAAGCTGGGGGTGTCACCTTCTACTTCTAGAATTGCTAGATTTTCTGAATTATCCTCAAGCAAAGGGCTCCCTGGCTTATGTTAAGCTTTCCTGTAAGAAAGCATCAAGGCAGCTCCAAGACTTCAAGAAGCCCATTCCTCTAAAGCCTGTCCTTCATCAGCATTACCATCTCCCCACAAAACCCTGAGCTGCCTCTACTGTTTGCCCTCTGTCGTGCTTTTTACATCTTGAAACTGCTTCAGTCCTCACATCTCACAGGCAGCAGCAAAGCCCACTGCTACCACACCACATGGTTGGCTAATCAGTGCCTATTATACTGTATAAAGCTGCACTGATGTGCCTCTTAAAATTTTACCACTGTCACACCTACCATCTGACACCATACAATTAGCCATGCTCTCCCAGAGCCTGCAGTAGCAGCAATAATACTACATCAGAGAAATCATTATCCAAGATTCAGTACAGCCCATTTACATGCAGAGTTTCCGTGCCCTTGTAGACCAAAAGGATAAAGGTGGTGTCCTCTTTATTGTCAAGGAGTATTAATTTGCCTGGACAGTTTCTCTCACAAAAACTACTGTGCTTAGGTTGTCAACTGATCCAATAGGATTCTTCTGTGCTCAGAAATCTTACTGCTTATTTCATCTGAACAAATAACCTTCTGCTACCTTAAGACAGGCCATTACTTCTTAGGGGAAAGTCGGGGAGACTATGATTTCTAACACTTGCCTAATTTCAGATCCACAGTGTGCTGTATAGGAAAATCTCCATGCTAGGGAGAAATCCGAATTGAGATCATTTATTTATTTGGAGGAAGGTGATGGGACACAGGGGCCCTTTTTGTGGAAGTTCACGTTTTATTATTTCCTTCAAACATTTCATTCAAAAGTTATATTTGTCAGTCAATAAACAGTTATGTAGTACCTACTAGGGGCCAGGCATCATGCAAAGCAGTGGTATACAAAGAAAGGCCAATTTGCTCTCAAGGAGTTCAAATCATATACACAGGGCTGCTTGTGGAGCTAAAATAACTTGACAAGATGATGGCTCCTGGTTTCTAAAATGCCCATACTGTACTAGCCATGCACGTGAGCACACACACACACACACACGCACACGCACACGCACATGCACACGCACTCGCACACGCACACGCACACACACACACACATAGACACAGAACCAGAGTTGAGGTTAGGAGAAATACTTGTGCTTTTCTAAACTGATGACCATTGTCTTTTCTGTTTCACTATACTTCTTGAACCCAGGAGTGGGCTAATTTGTGGGGTTTCCTTCATGCACTGCCAGCTCCAGCTTGAAATGCAAATCTATAGCCAGGGGATGTACGTGAAGGCCCAACATAGATTTCAGGAGGTTAAGGCCTTTCAAAACTGCTTTTTGTATTGGTGCTGGAACTGCAATATAAAAAAAAACAACAACAAAAAAAAAACAACCTTTAAAAAAGCAGATTCTTTTCTCCAAATCTGTTTCTTTCCTTTTTGAAATCCATCTGCACTTTTAAGGATTTAAGTTAAAAACATCTCTCTTCCCACAACTTTTAATTTAATTTAATTTTTCTTAAGCTGCTGAACCTTAAAGTTGCCAAAACATTTAAATAGTCCCCTTTCCAGTTCTGTTCCTGTTCTGAAACTAGGAGGTGAAATGCCATGAGAATATATTTTGCTGAATTTCCAGCTGGAATTATCAGGACTCCCTAAATCTCCCAACAAGCTAGAACTCATCTTATATCCAGACCCATTTTGCATAAGGTTTGGCTAAGCACCATAAATGTTGGATCCCGGTATGAAACAAACTTTTACTTTGAGTCCTTTAAATGTGTTGTTAAAAAATGTCATTCTGCTTTCTAAAGGTAAAGTAGAAAAGAAGATTTATTCAATTTAAATTTGTCTCTTCCCTTCCCCTCCCTCCCTTCCTCCCTCCCTTACTGGCTTTTTCTCTCTCCCTCCTCTTCATTAGTTCCTTTCTTCCTTCCTTCCCACTGTCCTGACTGATGATTTCTTATTCCTAGACATCTTCCCAACCACAACTTTGCCTCTGTTACTATATCTTTCCCCTTTCCCTTCCCTGATTCTTCTCTACTTCTTGAAATACGATCATATCAACTACCATTGCTCCTTTTTAAAAATGTGTGTGTGTGTGTGTGTGTGTGTGTGTGTGTGAGAGAGAGAGAGAGAGACGTTATTCTACTGCAATATTTCATATATATATATATATATATATATGTTTTGGCATCCTATCACTTTTCAAACTAAATTGTCCTTTCTTGGTCACCATTTCCTTATGTGTGTTACCTTCATCCCCCACCCCATTAGAATCTAAACTCTTTGATAACAGATAATGTCTCTGCTTTTGTGTCTTTAGCTTTTCACAATGTTTTTAGTACATAGAAATAATTTAATATGTGATTTTTTGTTTATCATTTATTAGAATTTATTCATTAATATCTTGGGGGGGTTTGAGATTTGTATGGTATATGGTCAATCATTGCTTCAAATCATATCTTCTAATCTTCTGGAGATCTTTCAGCTAGGCATACACACATATACATAGATAGATAGATGTAGATATATATGTGTGGATGCATGCATTCACATGCGGAAATTTGTTCACATTCACATATTAAAACATCTACTAACAGTGAAATTATGGCTCCTTTTTTAGCCATAAAATACCTAAAAATGTAGATGTAAAGAATAACAAAACAATTGATGGCAGGATTAAAAAAAATGTCAACACATCTCTTATTGGTCTGATAACAACTTCAAGCTGCTATACCTATGAGACCACCTGCTCTAGGCAGACAGATGGAGACCCTATGGGGGTCATGACTCCACTTGTAAAGAAAGCTGGAGTCTCACACATGGAGGACTTTGGCACACAGAAAGAAAATATCAGGGCAGTATATGATTTCTAGAAAATAGTGGTGACTTTGTAAAAGAAATAATGCTATTTTCAGCTTTCTGACTTCCCACCTGTACTTCTCCTACAATATATTTTTTTTTTTTACCCTGTAGCCCACATCCTTCCCAAATTGCATTTGAATATGGCCAAGAATGAGATCATAAATTAGCATTCTCTGAGGCTCTGGCTATCATGAAGATGGAATAAGACTGAATACATTTTGTAACAAAAATAAAATACCGACCATTCTGCTATTTGGATTCACTTGTTCCTAATGTCATCCATATAGTATTTGTAAGATTTTGAATGAGTGGTAATATTCCTAAACAAAAAAGACAAGTGATTGGGGGGGGAGGAATGTTGACAGGAAAGATACAAATTCCATTTTAAATCAGTATGCGTGTGAAATGCACTGTGGGATATGCCTAGGTATATCTGTATATAAAAGGGAACACATGTTCAACACTGAACTATTTTTATATACAGTTAGCACAACAATTTTAACAGCTAAAAATTTTCATGTTGAATTCAAGAAATATAATTCTTTTTTTCTTATTTTTTAACATTTGTATTTATTTTCATATTAAAGATTTGGGGAAGAACTTTAGAAATCATTCCCTCTTCTTCAAGAAATATGCCAGTATTCCTTTTGTGTTGATTTTTTAAAAATATAAAGAAGCAATATTTAAGTACAACACACCAGAAAAAAAAAATATTTCTTATCACATACCAACAATTGTGTTTTACTATTTCAGGAATTGTTAATTATACCTCTATAGAAAGGCATCTGCCAGAGATGTTTTAGGAAGAATTGCTATATGGGTAAAATGTTGGATTAAATGGCCTCAGAGGTTCTTTCCAAATGATATATGAAAGTTGCTATTGGAACAAATTGTCATCTTTTTTTATTTTTATTGTTATGTATCCATTCACTGATTATACTCAACTTCACAGCTAAAATAATTTATATGGAAGAGCTATGTCAATAGCAAATTCAAACTATGAAAACTGAGTTTGCAGTTTATATGCATTTATAAATTTGTTTATGAATATATTTAATGCCCAGTGTTTGCTGCAAAGGAAATGAACCATGGAAAAGTTAGACAGCCTGTTCTTTGTGTGTAGTTCCAGGATTCAAAGGATTCAAAACAGCTAAAATGTTGACAAAGTTTTATAAAACCTAAAAGGGATAATTTTTAGTATAAGTGGGCCATTCATGATGACAAAGATGGAATAATGAATTTAGCACATTGAAGGTAATGGCCCAGTTCAATTATATGGAATTTTTTCATGAAGACAGAAATGGCTGGACATCAAATAAATCAGTGATTAATCACTTAATCACATTCTTTCAACTTTCCTAAAGGTTAACTGAAGAAGAAAGCATGTAAATCTTGAGCTTCTGAACACAAAAGACATATCTATTTCCTTCCTATTGCCCTAGCCCTAAGATACAACAAAATAGAACTTTTGACTAGACAAATTGATTTTAATGGGTATGAGATGAGAAAAGTGGAGGTAAAATTTATAAACTTTTGATGATAGATCTAAAGCAGAAGGAGACCCTCAGAAGCCATGTAGTCCAACCTCCTTAGGTCCAGGGAGAAGAAATGACAATGTCACAGCAGTAACAACTCTTGGGGGTGGCTATTTTTTCCAGTGTACCATACTGCTTCCCTGAAATGTGACTTATCTGATATTTACATCATGGACCTGTTCTACCTCCACTGAAGCTGAATTTCTGATGCCTCCTCATTTTATTTTATTTTATTTTATTTTATTTTATTTTATTTTATTTTATTTTATTTTATTTTTTTGTAGTTTCAATCTATCTAACTTTTTCTTTTTCTTTTTTTTTAATTTGCTCATTTACTTTTAATTTACAAGATTCAGTTCCACAATCACTTGAGTTTCAGATTTTCTCCCCTCCCTTCCCTCCCTCCCCATTGTGGCGTGCAATCGTGTATAGGATCTGCAAATACTTTCACATTGTACAATAGTTTGGTCGTATAGAAGGGCTGTAAC
>CM053585.1:423805913-423824604 GCA_028646515.1 Pseudochirops corinnae | reverse complement strand
TTTTTTTTTTTGCTTTCTTCACTTTTATTAAAGAAGCAGTTAGATTTTGATTAAATTTAAGTGTTGCACAATACCATGCATTTTTATATTAGAACATGGTTATTGCATCATATATAACTCATATGCTTCACCAACTGTTAATCCAGTAGTAGACAAAAGTCAACACCATGGTATATTTTATGAAAAATGTGTTCTGTACAAAAGTAATAATACTGAAGGTACAGCTATATCCTGAAGCTTCTGTTATTTTTCAAAACACAATATACTTAAAGTTTTAAAATGACTCTTCTTCTCCAGACTATCTGCTAACTTTGAAGTAATATTGAACAAATATCTGTAGGATTCTACTATTAAGAGTTATAGGTTTGCTTTCCTAGTTAAATAGTGAGAATGAAGCTTTGTTTGAGAACTAAAGGAGGAGGATAAATTAGAGAGCCTGTTATGGAGAATAGATTGAGAAGCCACCTATTTGCCTAGTGGGTCAGAGAAAATTGTTCATTTAATTTCAAACACAACACTGGCTTTATTAGGTTACTCTCTATGCAGTTTCTCCTTTTTGCAGCTTAGGAATTTGTTGCTCCATTCATTTAGTACTGCCTAATGAAGCCCTACACTTCATTGACTTTTACCCATGCATTTAATAGTTTTTAACATAATCAGAACTGATGAAAACACTAGAACATGGCATACTGGATTCTATCATAAGGACATCTACTGTAACATACATTTTGAAAAAAATGTACTTTTTGTAAAAGCAAGGATAACCTTCTCAAGAAACAGCCTAGTAAGGTGAAAATAGCCCAGCTCTTGAAGTTTTGTGTTCAATTCTGGGGTCCTCCACTTACTAGGCAGGTAAGCTTGCCAAGTCCCTTTCTCTATCTACAGCTTAGTTTCTCCAATTGTAAAATGAAAATTGTGGTTCTAACCTATCTACTTCATGAAGTTGGTTTGAAGATCAAGTAATATATAAAGGCCAGTTGCTATTAGTGTTTGTCATAGCTATAAATATACAACTCTATAACTGCATATATTTATGGGTATAAATGGTATGTATATATAAATGTATATATATGTATATATATGTATATATATGTATGTATATATAAATGTATATATAAATATATATATAAATATATATAAATATACTTGGTATGTATATATAAATACACACATATGAGTCTTTCTGAATTGAGGCCTGGTACTCTATCCAGTGTGCCACCTAACTTCCCTAAGTATGTCATGCAGATATTTTAGGCTAGGGGTACCAACCCACATGGCCCAACATTTATACATACCTATAGAAATATTGTGTTCATTTTGGGGCGCCACATTTTAAGGATATTGGATCCAGAAAAGAGCAATTAGGATAGTGAAGGACCTTGAATTCATAAGGACCTATTGAATTAAGTGGGTATGTTTCATCAGAAGAATAAGAGTTATAAGGAATATAATAGTTTTCTTTAAACATTTGAAAAACTATAATCAGAACTATAAGCCAGGCCATGGCAGATATAGCTTCAGGCACCACTGAACAAAATTGATATCAAATGCCAACTGCCTCCATTGCCTTTACCTACACACAGTCAGGTGATGGTGAAAAAGTATAAAATTGCCCACAAGTCTAGCTCCAGTAAGCCAAAATCACCGTTCCACTAGCATCTGGGAAAATTGAAGGCAGGAAGTTATTTTTCTTATAGGACCATTCAAGCCAAAGTCAGATAGGAACCTTGGGAGATGTCTAAACCTTTAAACCTCTGTACCCTGGGGCATCATGCTGGGAACTAGAGAACAGGGATGAAGGAAAGTGTGAAGTTGCCCCACCATTAAGTGATAATTCAACATCGGCACCTCATCCACCAATCACTTAGCGTGATCTGGTTCCAATCTTTTCATTGGATAGTCTCCTATTCTAGAAGGAAGACTAAGCCATGGCAGAAGTGAAGAATGACTAAAAGGAAGGAAGGAAACATGTCAGTTAGGTTCCAGAGTTCTGGCTTGTAAGTTTGCAAAGTACTACCCAGTGTCACAAAGCATAGGAGATATATCTGTCTGTGCACAAGTGCACTCCATACCTGTAATGCACTCCATATCTGTAATGCACTTCTTTACCATTTCCAACTTTTAGACTTCATAGATTTCTTCAAGGCACAGCTTTAGTGCCACTAGTACATAAACCCTATTTTGAGTTCCGATTGTAGTAATTCTTTTGCTTTTCCTTCAGTTTGTTCACATTAACAATGATGATGATGATGATGATGATGATGATAAATATTGTATAACCTGGGTTACAACCAAGCCTGGGGCATTTTGAATAAGGCTGGTATTCAGAAAGAGAAATGACTTCATATTGTTGGAGAAAAGGCAGAAGAAATTCTAGATACTTGTGCAAGGGGTAGTATTATGGCCAGAGCTTTTACACACACACACACACACACACACACACACACACACACACACGGTTCTAAAGACTCTTGAGGAGAGAAGCATACAGAGGACACTGTAGTAAGGGAAGAGGGAAAGATATTGGAAGCTGAAGATGTTAGGGGAAGTCAGTTTTTTAATAAATCTTTTTATTATGTCTTCCAGCTTGCCCCTTAGAGACTCTAAAGAAATTATTTTATTTTTTAAATTTACCTATTTTTTAGTTTACAACATTCAGTTTTACAACTTTTTGAGGTACAGATTTTCTCCTCCTCTCTCTCCCTGCCCCCCCCCATGGTGGCATGGAATTTGATATAGGTTCTATATATACCTTCACATTAAAAATTAATCAAGTTGTAAAGAAGAATTATAAACAATGGAATGAACTACAAGAAAGAAGAAACAAAACAAAACAAAAACAAGAGAGAATAAGTAGTTTGCTTCAAAATGCATTCAAACTCCATAATGCTTTCTCTGGATGTGGATAGCCTTTTCCATCTTGAGTTTTTTGGACTTGTCTTATAAGCTTGCATTGCTGAGAAAAGCCCAGTCTATCAGAGTCAGTCATTAAAGATATGATGTGTCTGTAATTATGTACAATGTTCTTGTGGTTCTGTTAACTTCAATCACCATCAGTATATAGAAGTCTTTCCAGGTTTTTCTGAAGTCTGCCGGATTATAATTTCTTATATAGCACAATAGTATTTTATTACATTCATATACTACAGCTTGTTCAGCCACTCCCCGTTTTCTGGGCAACCCCTCAATTTCCAGTTCTTGGCCATCACAAAAAGAGCTGCCATAAAGATTTTTGTACATGTGGGTCTTTTTCCCATTTTTCTAATCTCTCTGGGATACAGGCCTAGAAGTGGGATTGTTGGATCAAAGGAGGCACACTTTAATAACTCTCTGGACACACTTCCAAATTGCTCTCCAGAATGGTTGGCTCAGATCAAAACTCCACCACCAATGCATTAGTGTTCCAATTTTCCAACATCTTCTCCAGAATTTATCATTTTCCTGTTTTGTCATGTTAGCCAATCTGCCCAGTGAGATGTGGTTAACTCAGAGTTGTTTTGATTTACGTTTCTCTGATCAATAGTGATTTCAAATATTTTTCCATATGACTATAGGTAGCTTTAATTTCTTCCTCTGAAAACAGCCTGCTCATATCTTTTGACCATTTATCATTTGGGGAATGACTTGTTTTCTTATAAATTTGACTCAGTTCTCTGTATATTTTAGAAATGAGGCCTTTACCAGAGATGCTGGTTGTAAAAGTTCTTTCCCAATTTTCTACTTCCCTCCTAATCTTGGTTGCATTAGCTTTGTTTGTATAAAAAACTTTTCAATTTAATGTAATCAAAATTATCCATTTTGAATCTCATAATGCTTTCTATCCCTTTTTTGGTCATAAATTCTTCCCTTCTCTATAAATCTGACAGGTAAACCATTCCTTGCTCTACCAGACTGATTACAGTATCAGCCTTTATGTCTAAATTGTGAACCCATTTTGACTTTATTTTGATATATAGTATAAGATATTGGTCTATGCCCAGTTTCTACCATAGTTCTTTTCAGTTTTCCCGACAGTTTTGTCAAATAGTGAGTTCTTATCCCAGAAGCTGAAGTCTTTGGGTTTATCAAAAGTAGATTACTATAATTATTGGCTACTGTATCTTGTGTACCTAAAGTACACACACAAGAAAGTTTTTTGTACTTTTGTTCATATAGTTTCTGGGTTTGTTTTAGCAAGTAGACTCCATAAATATTATATAATGTCCACAGTAACTTTAAATGGATTTTCTCTATTTCTTGCCATTGGGCTTTGTTAGAAATATACAGGAATGCTGAGGATTTCTGTGGGTTTATTTTTTATCCAGCAACTTTGCTAAAGCTATTTATTATTTCAAAAGTAGTTTTTCACTTGATTAAGAGAGAAATTCTTGGGTGAGATCAGACTTTCTCCCTTGCTTTAAGTTGTGATTTTGTCTAACTCTCAGTTAAAGAAATGATCCTTTTATGTATTTTCTAATATATTCTAATCTGCATAGCTTCATAATTTTTGTTTTGTTGTTTTCTTGGATAAATGGCTATTTGCAGTGTTCTTTTGTCTAACTATTATTTTGGAACGAAAGTGGCTAAGCTAGCAGTCCCTTCAAAGAGTAAATAGGGAAGCAGGTTTTTTCTCTGAACCTATTATAACTCCAAATAAACAATGTTTGGGATATATGTATATGGATATAATTTCTCTCCTATTATACACACACCCAGGCTAGAGAAACAAGGATTCAATCCCATGGCCATCTTGTTGCCTGTCTGCCTCTTCCTCCCCTGACCACCAACTTGCTGGAAATAAAGGTGTGGACCCTGGCTCTCTTCCTCTCCATAAAAATGGTGCAGACTCCAGAGACATATAGTCACGCTTCCAGTATGACTCATTTATACTAAACATTTAGATTACCTATGCAGACATACATCTAGGTCCCAATTAATGTGAATAATGAATCCCATGAAATGGTCACATTTTCACATTGGCACTGTATATTTCCTTTAGTAAAGAACTAATTTTTACATATAATTATAACTCCAAATAATGCAAATTCATATAATGTGACCACTTCATGGGATATATTATTCACACAGATCTGGATGGAGCTATACATAACTTACACAGATGGACGTATGGGTTTATACACACACAAACATGTATGTTGTATTTTTTTTTTTTCAGTCAGGTCAAACTCTTTGTGATCCCACATGAAGTTTTCTTGGCAAAGATACTGGAGTGGCTTGCCATTGCCTTCTCCACCTCATTTTACAGATGAGGAAACTGAGGCAAACAGGATTAAATACTTTGCCCAATGTCACACAGCTAGTAAGTGTCTGAGACCAGATCTGAACTCAGGAAGATGAGTCTTCCCGACTCCAGGCCTGATATTATCCACTGCTCCACTTAGCTGCCCATACATATTTAAACATATACATATATATATATATATATATATATATATATATATACACACCCACTTATGTATATATGCATAAATATATATGTATATATAGATAAACATGCACACATATACATATACACATGCACATATGTGTGTGTAAATGTGCGTATACATTATATATGTGTGTGTATATATGTGTGTGCATATGTGTGTGTGTGTGTGTGTGTGTGTGTGTGTGTGTGTATATATATATATATAAAATCTCACATTTGTTTTTATGTGGTAGATTAAGGGTTAAGTATGCCACGGATGAGGTGGTGCCAAGATTCTGCTTCCCCCCATGTGGGGTTGGTCAAGGGGAGGTTTTTTCAGGATCCTCCCTTCATTAAAATTATTCTTTCCAAGTTTTTATTTGCTTCAAGGGCTTACCTGTGGCAATTTAAGGGGTATTAAAATCATGGCTTATGTTTATATACTTTTTCTATTTGGGGGAAACTTGGACTTCCCTAGGAGAGATGAACTCTCTTGATTGTAGGAAATCCTAACAAGGTAGGTATCTACCCCTTCCTTTATAAGTCAGTGCTGAAGGAATAATGCTTCCCATCTCTTAAAAGAGGATCAAAACCTCTTCTCAGAACTCTAGCTAAGGTGTTTTTAATTATAACTAGGCATATAAATACATACAGTAATATAGAGTAAACCCAAACTAGAGATAAACAACAGAAATAAGCATTGGTCCCTTTTGTTCTAGATAGCAACCATGAAGCTATGATCTCCTCCTTTCCCCTGCCACTTCCTCTTTGACTAAGCAGAGAGTAGGATGGGGGTATGTTGCAAGCATCACACAGTTCTGAATGCCACTTTGTTGAATCTTGTCCTGCCAGAGACTCAGAGGAAGGTAGGGCTGAGAGATCAGACAAACTTGTACCTGCTTACACCTGCCTGCCTCTCTTTTCCCTGCTGGACACCAAAGATGGAAAATCTTCTGACTTTCCCTTCCCACAAGTCCCATTGCCCAATTAAAAAAAAAGTCATCAAACTAGTGAACTCTGGAACAGGGTCTGTTCGATCATTTCCAATGTCTAGCACCTCTATAACAACACTTTTCATGCAGCAATCCTGGAACTGAGATGTTTACGATTATTTCTATGCATGTTATATTCCCACCCCCAGCAGAACATTAGCTCTTTGAGGATAGAATCTGCTTTGTTGTTGAATTCCCAGCACTCAGCACATCTTCCATATGCTAGTCACTAATAAATGTTTCTTGAACTGAACTGAAAAGCAAGTTATCCTTAACATTTCCCAACAGGAGAAGGTGGTAATGGTAAGGGAAGTCCTGCAAACACAGCCTCTGCAGCAAGGTAGATGAATACCCCAATCTCCACAGAAGACTTGCTTATCTTTCCATTAACAAAGGACAAGAAAAGGAAGCCCTCTCTGAAATCTTGGCTCAGGGCACCCTCCAATAGTTAAATCTGTGCCACTGATAGAAGCCATACTGTTTCCCAGAGTTAAGTAGGCAGCTGTACAGCTAAGCTACTTATCTTTTATTTCTGGTCAAGCAGTTCATTTTCCTGAGAGAATCCTAAAGTCAAATTCTATCTAAAAGATCTTAGCTTACAGCTCACTTCCCAGAAATGAGTTCTCAAGCAATTTAAGACAGAGTGCAGGCTCCTGCTAGCAGATTGCTGCCCTTGCTGAACAGAGGTTGTCACCTCTTCAGACGGTGTGGTACCCACTAGGTTAAAAAAGATGCCCTAGGTCCTCTTGGGGCAAGGCACTCATTGCACTGTGTCTCTTAATATTGGTTATTTGCTTTTCAACACTTCAGACCGTGAAATGAAATTTCTGAAGTTCTTTGGAAACAGCCCCTTCTTTCACCACTGTAATTTCAATCATTTCCACCCTTTGCTAGCTAGGGTACTGGTCTGTTATCCCACGTTTGTCTCAGAGACAAGATCACTCCCTTCCCCAAAGGGTAAAGGAGAGTATTCCTTGCAAAATAGAATCATTCCATTCAGCTGGCATTGCCTGCATACCATCCTCTTGCCTCCCAGGCACTTGTAAAAATTCACATTCTCCCCCATCTCCCCCCTCCCCAACACAGACACATACATTTGTTTCTTCAATTTAACTTCCAAATGTTAAAATGAATCCATCCCAGAAACTTCAGATAGCATGATGGTGCAAAAGAGAATTAAGATTCAAATGGTAGCTTGGATCATATCAACAAATTCAACTTCCCTGTCATTTTTGGTTTAGTAAATTGTGTGAACAAATGTCTAGTTTGACTCTAGAAGCAGAGACATTTTCATAACTCAGTCTTAGAATAAACAGTGGCCATTCTAGCTTTCCTTCTTATGTTGAATATTAAAACATATTTGTAATCAATTACCCTTCAGCATGGAAACTGCTGTCTCTCTCAAATACATCTGATAACAAAAAGAAGATGGTCAACATCTTTAGGACAGAGAAGGCATAATATTCTCCTATCTGTGCCACTTTGAAAAAGTTCCTTCATTTTTCTTGTTCATGTTTTTTTTTACATATATAAAATTAAACGCTTAAATCAGATGATGCTGAAGATCCTTTTTAGTTCTAAGATGCTATTATTCTAAGTAGCATATCCCTAAGAAGCATCATAATATAGAGTGAATAATATGGATGGATGGACAGACAGATGAATCTATTTATTAAGTACTCACATGTCAAGCACTGTACTAAACATTATGAACATAAATGCATTTGCCAATGGAGAACTTTTATTCAAATTAGAGAAAATAATTTAATTAGAGGAAGGATAGCCAGAAAGAAATTATATAGATGGTGAGTCTGACTGTTATAGGGGAGTAGATTGACACATACCTACCGGGAGTAAAAGAAGAATAAATTTTATTATGACTCCAGAAATTATCTTAGTTTCCTTAAGAACTGGGTTCAAATTCTACCTCATATATTTACTGGTGGTTCGACTCTAGCCAAGCCAATTAATTTCTCAGAACATGTTTCTTCATCTGCAAACACTGTAAGGAAACTGTAAACATCTATAAATAGTCCCTACCTCACAGGGTTGCCAGGAGGGTGAAAGGAGATCAATGTATGTAAATTAATTTGTAAACCTCAAATCCCATAAAATGTGAGCTAATGTTATTATTCCCTAACTCCTTCCTTCCCAGTCTAAAAGAGTATATTAATTTCAATGGGTCATAATAGCTCTGCATCTAGTCATATCCCTATCAACAGAAAAAGTTAAAGAATGCCTGCTTTGTGGATGTTTCCTGCATCAGTGACTCAGAAAGAGAAGGATAAAAAAAGCTAATGGAATGTTCGAAGTTCTTTACCAGACTCTCTAACCTTAATATGATTTTTCTTTTTATTTAAAGCACATATATAAAATAGGATTTTTTAAAAAGATAATGTGGCTAAAGTGTTTGGCAAAAATACGTTATATAAATGGCAAAGACTGGTGGGGGGGAAGGTGACAAAAGGACAGCACTGGCACACCCTCCACTGATGCCCATCAGCAAGCCCTCTAAAACTTACAGTTCAAAAGAGTCTACTGGGGTAAACCAGAGATTAAGCAACTTACCAACCAGTATATATCAGGGGTAAGATATGAATATCAGGTCTTGCAGAGTGAAACTGGCCCTCTATCCACTATGCAGTAATGTCAAAGTGGCTAGCTTCCTTGTAGACTGATTAGCTTGGGAGACGAGTGTGTTAACTTGAGTTTTCTTCTTCTACCCGCTTGAAAAAGAAGACTTAAGGTGCAAAACATGAGGTATATTTAGTGTGTTCCTCTTGGATGTAGACCCAGAATCTATCACATTAACATCTTGGTTGAGTTAGAATCCTCGATATATTGAATAAATAAGGTCACTGAGCTTGCTGCCCTACAGGCTCAGATTTTTTTCCCCTTACCTTTCAAAGCAATTGAGTGGTACTGGATGCCCCTTTGGAGATATATTCTGTTCAAGTTGAGGGGGAAAACAGATATTTGCTCTTGTTGTTGCTAATGACTGGCAAATCTCAGTCTTCATGGATTACTCATTACAATGCTGAGATGCAGTTTTTGCAGCTGCCAGAAAAGCAGTAATACTTTACAAATTAACTCAAAGTGTGTATTTTATGAAGACTGTCCTTCTTGAACTGACTAGAATATTTCAAAGGGATAAATCCCTAAGAAACTTTATGGGGAAGTTCTGACAAATACATACTCATTGTGAAACTGTTAACTGTAATCCCATTTGAGGCAGGAGCATGGGAGGGGGGGGGGGGAGCATCCTACACATAGTTAAATACCACAAACAAACTAATCTTTAATTTTGGCAAATTCTTTTAAATAGAGAGAGATATATAACTGAAACTTTTAGCTTTTCTGGAAATTTTGAGAGATTCCATCTTTCTGGTTCTCTAGAATTGAAAGCAATTAAGAGCAATATTTGGGGGAGATGCCATATCAAGCAGAGATATTTAAATGTTAATGTATGTAATCTTCATTGGGAAACGTATGTTTGTGTGTATATATATATATATATTTATGTGTTTATGTATATATATATATATATATATATATATATGTGTGTGTGTGTGTGTGTGTGTGTGTGTGTGTGTGTGTGTGTGTGTGTGTATGTATACACACACATTATAGAATGGAGTAAGCCATACAAATAGCAATTAGAATATTCAAGATACTAAATAATTGGGGAGGAGGACTAATTAGTCAGAAGATCCTTGATCAAGGCTGGAGAATCTGCAGCCTCAGCCACGTGAACAAATAAAGTTTGACTTTTGTCAATGGGCCACACTTGAGATCCTAGAAGACCACATGTGGCCTTGAGGCCACAGGTTCTCCTGTGTAGATCAATTAATTCCTCACATTCACACCTTCCATCCCTAGACTAACTAATTAAGTTAGGAAAGGTACAAGTAACAAACAATAAGAGTTCAAATTTTAAAGAAAGTACAAGGAGGATTCACACACACACACACACACACACACACACACTCACACACTGGTATAGGGTGAGGCTGCAGACCTCACCAAAGAAGAAAACACACACACACACACACACACACACACACACACACTCACACACTGGTACAGGGAGAAGCTGCAGACACCACCATGGAATATGCACATGCACACACTCACACACGCACACACAGAGATTCATACACTGGTATAGGGAGAGGCTGCAGATATCACCATAGAAGAACATACACACACAGAGAAGAATTTATACACACACATGCACACGCACGCACACAGGCTACAGATGCCCCATAGAAGCCCTGTGTTCATAACGTGAACTTATACCCCAGCACCCCAGCTGTCCAGGTGATGAAAGGGGGATGTTTCAGGAGTCCAGGAACCCCAATAACCAGAGTCCCTGGGTGGGCAGTCTGGAATAAATTCACAGGACTCAAGCTTCTTTAAGTCAGGGTGGTATAAGTTTATTGTTATGCTTTATAGCAGGCAAGAGCTCTCAGGGAACCTGCAACCTTAAAGGGGTAGAGTTAAAGTTTTTCATAGGATAATCTTTAGTAAAACCTGTGCCAGTTATGCTAACTAGGTGAATAAGGGTGGGATTAGGGAGGAGGTAAGGAGTGGTCAGTTCTTAAAGAAACATGCACTTTTAATATCTAATGCTTAGGTATATTGCCCATAATTCACTGGGAAACAGCCCAAGGGGGAGCAGGGCTCCATGGATGTGTGGTTCTAAGCTTGAAACTTCATCACTAAGTGAGCTAGCTTTCAGGGCTGACCAAACTGCCACCCATCAATGTCATATTTGACAAGATGGATGTTGGTATTATACATATGTCCCAGGCAAACAAGGGATACAGAATGTGTATAATGGGCTAGGGAGTTACTTATAGATAGTTCTAGTGCCGCTGGCTATTATACTAAGGGGAGATAAACACTTCACGAAAGGTTGCTAGGTAAAGTGCTGGCAGCAGGAAGGGGCAGAGATAATGCTCTGAGGCTGGGGAGGTTTGAGGGTAGGGAGAAATGTGATTTCACAAACTGCAGTTCAACAGCACCCAGCAACCCATCACAGGGTGCCTATGCCAGCCAGCTCGAGGCTCCAAGGAGACCTCCAGCAGTGCCACGGCTGTGGTCTGGTGCCCCCAGCCCCCAAAGGTCCAGACTATGAAACTGAGTTCCTGACTCAGTAGCTGCCACCTCAGTCCTATTCCTCCATGGCCCCTCGGACTTGTTGTCTGAAGTGCTAGAGTTTCTGGCCTCCCGCTGCACTCTGGAGCCGCACTCTCCCCTACCACTCTCCCCAACCCTGCTTGGGCCCCCACTCACTGTTGGGGCGCTGGTCTCGGTTCCTGCCCCTGCCTGGGGCCTCCAGGACTTGGAGCCAGAGCTGTTGTCTCGGACCCTCTGCTGCCATCTTTGGGCCTCAGGCTTAAATCCCAGCCGGGTTCTGAACAGAATCTGAACCTGTGGCTGTAGCTCCATGCCCTCCGCTAAGACTGGACACCCCAGAGCCACACAAGTCTAGGCCTGGCCTCTATGGAGAAGCGCCATTGTCAGGGACAGGCCTCCTGGGCCAATATCGCACAAGCTTCCCGTCTTCCTGAAGCTCTCCGTGGGAGTGGAGGCATGGAGGCCAGGAACCCAAAGCTTCTTCCTTGCCTCAAGGACCGTAATTTCCTGTGGAATGCACCTCTGCTCCTGGATCTGCTACCTGACCCCCTCTTGGCTGCCCCACTACTCCAGTTATCCCCAAGGGGGAGGAGGAGAGAGGATATTTATTCAGATGTATAAGTCATTTTTGGATGGGAAAAAAAAAAAACCATTCTCACTTCCCCTCCTCATTTTCCCTGCCTCAGTTATTTTTTAAGTTTGATTGAGACTCCATCCTCCTTCTCTGAGAGACCCTGGGAAAGTTACTGCCTTCCATGGGTCTCCTTTCTTGTGTTAATGGAAAAATAGATCTTTGAATTAAAGTGATATTTTAATGAATTTGAAATGATTAAATTTCAAATGAGTTTTTAAAAAAAGCTGGCTTGCCATCCCTGGACACACACAGTCAACACAAGAGTCTATGGAATGTGACCTTTCAAGGTCAGAGAAGAGAGCCAGTTATGAAGGGAGAACCAAGCTTTCCAGAGGTAATTCCTCTCTGCCTTATTCCTCTTTGCTTTTTCCCTTTCACCTAAACCAGAAAACAGTGGAAGTATGTTAGGATTTTTCTCTCATCATCACCACAACACACACACACACACACACACACACACACACACACACACACATACTGCACTCAGCAGAGAGTCAAGAAGAGTCAGTGGAAATAAGTCTAAGGAGCATGATGCCTAACAGTGGAAATTTAAGCCCGCAATAGAATCAGAAAATAATTAAGATAATTATCCATAGCTATCAGAAGTAGATCTGTGGAGAGGAGCTGGCTCCCTAGCACCTAGCAGAATAACCTGCCCAGCAAATACTTGTGCAGTGGGCAGCTTGACCACAACAATTTGAGAAAAAGACCACTAAAGTTCTAGCAGTGTGAAGTTGTCTATCGAGGTGTCTCTTATTATGCATCTTATTGTTAGTATACTTTATGTATGGGCTCACTATTCCACCAGCAATGTATTTGTGGGAGAGCATGCTCCAGGATTATGGAGGGAATGTTCTGTGGCTAAGGTCATTATAATACCATCTCAGTGAAATATGTCTTTGTTTTGAGAAAATTTTGTCTACTGGCTGCCTATTAAAGGTCAGCCTATGAGTGGGCACTCATGAGCCATTGTTTTAGGAATGTGAATACCTAGGGTACCTTTGAATTTGAAAGTAGCCATGCTCCTAACCCACTAGAGCAAGGGTACTAAGAGCTAAGTTGGAAGAATCTTTGAGTATTTGTTGTCTTTGTATAAACACAATTACATGGGCTAAAATGAATGACTGAAAACATCAATCATATATAATTTTATATGTACTACATTTAGTATACTTAATATAGATTATTTTTTCCTTCTTCAAACAAACACTAGGACTCAAGTGAAAGATTGGAGAAAATAGTCAAGGAGGAGCAGTATTGAGTACTAAAAGATATGATTCACAATACCAAGTGCCATTCTTATAACTAGCAAGTGGAGAAGACTTGAGTTCAAATCCCAACTCTGATTCTTACTAATAATATGACCTAAGGAAAATTACTTTAGGTGTTCAGATTTTATATATTTGAAATAATGAATACTTTCTGATGTAGTAATTATGAAATATAATAACACACTATACCATAATGCACTTGCCAGTCATTTTGTTTGTTTGTTTATTTTTTAATAGTGTAATATCAAGGTCTTTTCAGGAATTCCTAGGATCTATAGAAAGTAAGATTTTTCAGGGCAGGAGCTTTTTTTTTTTTTTTTAATTTATATTCCAGCTGCCTAAGAGGATTTCGACACTTAATAAATAGCTGTAGATTGGTTGGTTGATTGCTCAATATAGCATCCTGTTGTTGAATTATAATGACAGAAAACTTTTAGTGTGTGTACACAAAATTGATGTACAGTTTGAGTCTGTCATACACATAGCTCAATCTAAGAATTTAGATTTGTTATACTGTAATTGTAGTCCTGGGGAAGCTGTCTGCTGTCCTGGATACTTTCAGTGGTGGCGGCTGGCAGAAAGACATTGGGGAGTTGTGTCCTTTATCTAAAGGAGTATTTCTATGAAATTTCACCCAAAATTACTAGAAATGAGCACATTACTAAATGAATTGCATTCATTAACTGATTTTTTTCTTTTTTTGTATATTTTTGTTTTATAAAGACTGAATAGTCTTGTACTGATCTTTATTTGTTAAACAGGATTTCAAGATATAAAATATTAACAGAAATAAATCAAAGCACCCTTCACATGGCATTTGCTTATACAATTATATGTAGGTTTTCAAAAGATTGGGAGTTTAATTTCAAGACATGTTCTGAATAGCAACTGCCATACTTAAGGGTACACAATATATGGTGGGTGAATAGCGTGAGGAGATTCTAACTAACTGTGATGTGTGGGCATCCTCAGGTTCCTATTCATTAAGCTTGCTCTGACAAGTGAAGGAATAAATGAAGACCACTTCTGAAAGCTAACATTTTCTTTTTTCCCCTCAAGTACGAAGCCATGCTAAAGTATCAACCTTTAATAAGGAACATGCTTGTCAATTTTTAGCTGTATAAAACTCACTGTGAAATCTCTCAGAAGCAAGGACTTTCTTGATTGGGCCAGAACCAGATAACTTCTATGATGTACCCAGATACAAGGCTTTGTAGCCCCTGTGCCACTAGAAGCTTCTGGGTCAGAATGACCAACACTAAGAACCTTTGTCTTTCTAGAGCTAAGCTATAAAGTAGAAGACTTCTTTCTCATCTACTGTACCAGGGGTTTTGTGAAGGAAAATTTAATAAGCCCTTTTCCATAAAGCACTTGAGCTGCTAAGAGAAGAGCATTATGTAAATATGATTTACTATAAGAAAAATCCTTAATACTGCTCATAATTATTTTTATGCATCATCGTGAACAATTATTTGATGCTCATAATGTACCTAAATTGTTAGTGAAAATGTGAAATGTAACTGAAAATGTTTATTTTCAGCATTTCTCTGTAAGCCCAATAAGCTCTAGTCTTTTTTTATTCTGTCAAACAATCCACAAACATGAACCCATGTGGTTCTTTTCTTGCCACGTCTCCTACTTTGCCTCATAGAATTAAAAAGGACGATCTAATCACCCCTAGAGCAAATGCATTTTATTTTTATCTACTATACAATTTTAAAATTCTTTCATTTTTTCCCCCTGCAAGGGAAGTTTAATGAGGCATATTTGCTTGTTTCCATGGTATTTGAAAGAAGGATTACTAGCCGAAGGCAAGAAAATATATAAGAAAAAAGCAAGGGATAAATGATGGTGCTTACAAAGAAAAGACAAACTTTAGTTTCCAAATGAATTCCAATGGATAGGGGTTATTCATTTGTAAGCTGTAAAACAATGTCAATCACTTTGAGTGTTGCTTAAGGACCAATGTTTCTTGGGAAAATGGATGGAAGAAATGTTTCTTGGGAAAATGGATGGAAGACAGTAAGTTCTTCATTTGTCATTACAAAAATGCAAAGAAAATACAGGTTCAGGTCTAAATAGAAATAAATTTACTTCTAAATGGAAATATTTCAAGAGACAGAGATGAGGGGACAAAATGCAATTTACATTATACTTGCTTTCAAAGAATCATAGGATGTCAGAGCTGGAAAGGACATTAGAGACCATTTAATACAACTTGGGCCTGCACAGGAACCCCCTTTATAAAATATATTTAATGAATGGTCATTCACACAACCAGTAAGCCAAACAACTTGAAATTACTAAGTACCTGCTCTGTGCTTCATACTATGCAAGCTCTTTGGAAAAAAGAAAGGTTTAACATTCTCTGCTCTCAAGGATCCATGTTTTCATGGGGGAGACAACATTCAAAAAACTAAGTAGTAACACAATATATACAGGATAAATTAAAGGTAATCTTAGAAGGAAGGCACAAGTATTGAGGAGGGAATAGTAAAGGCTTTTTGAAGGAGGAAATTTAGTTGATGTCTGAAAAAAAAAAATCAGGGAAGCCGAAAAGCAGTGATGAGGAGGAATAGAGTTCCAGGCATGAGAGAGGGTACGTGAAAATGATCAGAGTTGAGAGATGGATTGTCTTGTTTAAGCCACAGCAAGGAGGCTAGTGTCACTGAATGCAGTTTATAAAGGGGAGTGAGGTGAAAAGATGGGGACCAGGTTATGAAAGGTTTTGAAAGAGGATTTTATATTTGATCCTGGAGGTAATAGGGAGCCTAGAGGGGCAGGGGAGGGAGGGCAGATAATATGCTCAGACTTATCCTTTAGTTTGATCAATATGACAGCTGAATGGAAGATGAATCAGAGAACAGAGAGACTTGAGGCAGGGAAACCAACCAGTAGGCTATTGAAGTAGTGCAGGCAGAAATGATAAAGCCTTGAGCCATGGTGGTTGCAATGTCAGAGAAGATAATGGAGAAAATGGAAAGATCTGATAAAGGTAGAAATGACAAGATTTCATAACTGATTGGATATGGGGAGGTGAGAGTCTGGATGACACCTAGGTTGTGAACCTACATAACTAGAACTGTTAATATAAACTAGCAAACATAGATAGTAGTTGTAGTAATTAAAGTTAGCTTCACAAAACAATCCTGGAGTGAGCAACATGAAACATGCTTTCAAATTTAATTTATACAAGAAAGTTGTTAGGAGAAGGGAAGTGGAGAGGTAAGTGAGACCCAGAGATATAAGGGGAAATGGTTGCTTCCTATTTTAATTAATTTTTCTTGCTAAATTTTGTGTGAATTTCAGTTGTTTATATGCTCCTGAAGGAGTCATCATTATTTTAAATTTCTGTGCCTGCGGGCAGGACCCCAGTCCAACAACTCAGTTTGGCTCTAGCATCTGTATCAATCCCTGTTCCTCAAAACAGTCTCTCAGATGCTTGAAGGAATGCCATTTCCCCACAAGTATTATATTCTTGTTTTTGATTTGTTTTCTCCCTCAAAGCTGAACTCAGTCTCCTTCATCAACTTATCTTACCTTCCTCTGGATGCTTTCCAGCTTATCAACATTTTCCCTAAAATATTGAGCTAAGAACTGAATATAATAGTCTGGGTGTGTTCTGATCAAGGACAGAGCTATCTGTTACATCCCTGTTCTATGCACTCTTCCTCTCAATGCAGCACAGTTTATTAGCTTGTTTGATTATAATGTCACATTATCAACTCCTTGAACTTTTAGTCCACTAAATCCCCTCATCACTTTCAGATTTCAGATCTCAGACTTTTTGTGGATGTTTAATTTGTCATACAATATGTTAGCTGTACTTTCTAGTTTTTGTCATCTGTAAATTTGATAATTATGCTAGTTATAACTTTAACAAATTCATTTTTTAAGTGGAACAGAAGAGAGCTAAGATAGATTCTTGGAACAGTCCACTGGTGACTGTTGCTAAGAACTAATGTGCTAAACTTTTTTTTTTTTCCCCTTTATAGAATACATCAGTCCACCATTCTATCAGCTTGGTAAACCTAGAAACCTGTAAATCCTGCTTAAAGTCAAAAGGAATACTTATGCTACATCTTTTTCCAGCAAAAAGTATAGTGAGTATATGCTCTCATTCCTATGACATGACCTATTTTTTGCCTCTGAATGTGCAGGCAATACATATTTATCAGACATTTATGTTTTGTCCCTCATGTTGTTATTGAATGCAAACATATACCTGTTAAACTACTGATCCTATAATTTCAATAAAAATTCTATGCTCTGATATTATAATTCTGAAAACTACCACATGTAAAAATAGCTTATACTGATGATTTCTTTTTCTTGATAATTACATTTATACATGACATTTAATTTTGTGCATATTGATCAGTTTAACTAATCCTAACACATTTGAATACTTTTCATATTTTCATCCTAGGTCAGTTCTTGGGACAATGACTTCTACAAATTTACTAACCGTTATGTCCCTGTGATCTATGCTGTTTTAGAATCACTCAAAATTTAAAAAAAAAAAAAAAGAGCAGAGATCAGTGACCATTTTATAGCAAAATACCCTAACAGCTAACAGATTAAAACATTGTTCTCTAGCACATAACATGATTCTTGGAAATTTTATTATTTGAACTTCACTTCTTCCTTTACTTGGTCATGCCAGTATCCATACCCAAGTAAACCCCTTTGCAGTTTCCAATAAGGCTTCCCCTTCCCACAGGTTTCTATCTGGCTCTCTTACTTCTAGGGCCTTAGGATAGCCTCCAGTGCTTAGTCTTCTTAAAAAAGAAATGTATACTTGGCTGCTAGGACTACATTTTCAACAGTTATCTTTTAAGAGACATCTTCTACTGCCATTTTCTCCAGCAGTTACGTTGCCATGTAGGGTCAAAACACTTACTTATTTGGGGTTCAAACACTAATTCTACAGGATTTAGTCAAAATATTTGTTATCAGCTTTTAAAAAAAATTAGCATGCATGACTTCATGTCCTTTGATAACTTTTCTTGGCCTTTGGATTTCTGAATGAAGGAAATTTATTCTTTTTAGTTAAGACATAAAAGTTATTATTTATAATCTGACTAAAGATTAGGACTCAGTCCTAGCCCATTCACCTCTAGCCTTGATCACTTAAGTTAAAAACTTACTCATTAGTTAGCCCATAGGTGGCAACTGTTTGCATTAGAAATGTGATCTAGGGAAATGATACCTACTTATTTTTAACTGGCTATAATAGGAAGAT
>CM053585.1:423771377-423805413 GCA_028646515.1 Pseudochirops corinnae | reverse complement strand
AAGTCTCTGAGGAAGGAAGAAAGAAAAAAATGGAAGAAAGGAAGGAAGGAAAGAAGGAAGGAAGGAAGGAAGGAAGGAAGGAAGGAAGGAAGGAAGGAAAGAAGGAAGGAAGGAAGGAAGGAAGGAAGGAAGGAAGGAAGGAAGGAAAGGAGGAAGGAAGGGAGGGGGGAGGGAGGGAAGCAGGGAGGAAGGAAGGGAAGGAAGGAGGGAGAAAAGGAGGAAGGGAGGAAGGGGACAACATAAGGGAAGGAGGGGAAGGGAGGAAAAATAATGGGGAAGGGGAAAAGAAAGAAAAGAGACTCCTGTCCATATTGTTCTAAGTTTAGAATAATGGAAAAACGAAAATGAAGTTATAATGGAGAAATGTTAAGTTAAATGTATGTTTGTTGATCCACATTCATGCACACAAAGTATCTTTTTTGTGGGGTTCCTTTTTTCCATTTGTTTTCTGGAAAATGAAACAGAAGACATGCTAATGGTAGATAGAGATGTTAAAGATTAAAATAAACTCCCTCGCTCAGAATTCAGATCCCAGAAGACAGATCATCAAGCAATATGAGCCATTTGCATATTTTACATATTTTATTGAAATGATTAAAATTTCTTTATGGATTTTTATTTCCTTATGTATTTGGGGGAAACGTATGAAAGGACTATTCAACTAAAGTGTTAAATATTCTCCAATATCTAGAGCAAGCAACTTCTCGGCATGGGTTGAGCTGAATTTCAAAGCCATTGTCATTCTGGAGACAACCTGTAGTTTTAAATGACTAGGCTGTCAGCTCTTTAGTTCCCTGCGTTTGCCTTTTCTGCTTTACTGAATAGTAACAATTACATTGCAAACAGCATGTTATTTCCAACTGTTTTTTGACAGAAATCTTTGTGTTACAAATATTGCAAACTTCAGTCAGTTTGCATGATTAATTTTTTATGTATATTTTAAGGGGTGGAGGATTCTCTTTAAGCTGTTGCAATGCATTTTGGACTTTGCAGTGGTATTGACTTTTCTATCTTGAAAAACTATTTTAAATAGGGAGTCTGTAAAGGGTGACAGAATTTTGGAAACACATTCATGTAATACTCAGGTTAGTGTTGTAGAGCTTTGGGTAGCTAGAGTTCATTTGTCACTCTTAAAGAGAAAGAGGTAATCTCTGAGCAGGGAACTTAGAGATTAATTTAGTTTTCAACTGAACTAAAAAAAAAAACATTTATTAAACATCTACTGTATTCGATACAGTGTGCTAAGCACTGGAAATACAAAAGGCAGTGCAATAATTTTTCCTCTCAGAGGACTTAAATCTACCTGGACAATGTTACATGGATACATACAAGTAAAGATGATGTGCTTATAGAGGAATTTCCAAAGAAAATTTAGAGAAATGTTTCACAGTTATAATGTACAACCCCTCTCCCTTTAATTTGTTTGGTTAGTTTGACCCAAGTATAACTGAATCAAAAAATTCTTCCATTTTCCTCTTTGAGAAAAAGGAGTCATGTAAGCTTGTAACATGGAACAGACTGAGCCTGGAACTAGCTCCTGAGATGACATAGCTTCACCTTCAAACTGCTGTGAGATCTGAGTGACTATTGAGCCATCACAAACCTTGGGAAAACTCAGCAGGACTAAAAACTGTTAAGAGGATTTATTTTTGTTATCACTTCAGTGACTAAAATTTATAGTTATCTTCTTATTCTCTATTCATATAACCTATGATTTATTCATCTCTTTAGGTTCCTGATCTCTAGAATGAGAAGGGTAGGTCTAAAGTGATGATAGTGGTCATGGTGGTGATAATGTTGATAATAATGTATATGTTATCTATCATCTCTAAGATCCCTTCCAGCTCTAATAGTCTATGGCTCTGTGAAATATTTCTTGAGCAAGGCTTTTCACTAGGCACTGTATTGGATATGAAGGCATGTTAAACATGGTAACCTTGACCAAATTACATCCTTAGGCCTCAGTTTTCTCCTCTGTAAAATGAGAAAATGAAGGGGTTGACCTAAATGGGCTTTCAAATCACTTTCCTCTCTGAATCTATGACCTGTGATTCAGTCATCTATGGCTATATGGAGAATATAAGGCATGTACACAAATATAGTACAAGACACTATAAGTAATACAGGAATTTAGTACAAACACAGATGGTCAGAAAAATTTTAAGTCATTTTATTATATTTACAAATATGTATGTGTGTATGTGTATATATGTATATGTATATATATTTATACATATATGTATGTATAAATATATATAGTCATAGTTATAGTTATAGGTGATCAGAGAAGCAATAAATCCCTATCACAATTCCAAATATATGTGTGTTTGTATTGGGTATTTTGCAAGATTGTATAAATGCATACATATAATGTAAACATTTAGCTTTTGCAATTTTGAATACAGTGATCTCTGAATTTGTGTATTACCTCTGTACAAAGTTCACATACAAATGTGTCTGTATACATCTTTGTTCCAAGGAAACTCATTTCCACAGGGGGAAAAAAAAACTGTCAAGCAGGTAATATGAGCATTTATGATCCCATTTTATAGACATGCAAACAGTAACTTAGTGATCACGCAATTAAGAAATGTCAGAGCCAGATCTGCCTTTCTACAAATCCAGTGAACTAAGAACTACACCACACTATCTTCTTTGGACAGCTCTTGGTTGCCAGTAGGGAATCAATGAAGATTTTTGAGTAGATGGTAGAGAAAGACAATTCTTCTTGTTTGGTCCAAGTTTGCCAAACCTGGCATTCGACCACCAAGCTTGTCATTTTGGATCACTTTCTTTGCTTGTGTCAATTCTTAATATAAACAAAAGCTTTAGATCTCCAGGGCTAGATTTATATATAAAGAAACAATGTGGAGATTAGAAGTCATATGGATGACAGATGTTTAAATTTTGCATTCTCACCCATAATTCCAAATAATTAAAGAGAAAATGTTTGGGATACAAATTAGTTGGATAATTACCTCCTCTGTATTTTACTTTATACACATACAATCTGATTGCCTTCAGCTTCTTCCTCATTTTCAGGTTAGAGTTTTCCAGAAGACTTGGCTGGTACTCTCTCACATCTATAACTACATATGTACCCTCAGTCAATTATCATGTACTAAAATAAACTTTGTCAAAAGACAAATATGAAATCTTTCTCCCTCTCCCAACCCTCCCCACCCCCCAAAATAGTGTCTGGGTTGGAACAGACTTGTGTGATTAATCAGCCTTAAATGTGTGTATGTGTGTGTGTATTGATAGATATATTTTTAGTTCATTCTTATACATTTCTTTTTCAAAATTTTCATCCACCAAGCAGCTTAGGAAAACAGATGCTGTTTATCATTGTCTGTGCTTTCTCCAAGCTGCTGTTAATTTTAGAAGTCAATGAGAAACATTAACTGTAAAAGCTAAAAACCTTTGTCAAATAAAATGTGACAAAGAAGACATCAGAATATTACAGCAGTATATTGAAAATGTATCTGTTCATTGGTTCCTGTATAGTCTTCTTCCTGTGGAGATCTATATTTACACACGTTCCTTGTTGGCTTCCTTGGAAATCTATAAATTATATCTATATCTGTCAGTCTGACAAATGTATTAGCCTATACACCAAAGGAGAATTTTATCAGAAGAATTTTAATGGCCGACAGCTATTGAACATAGGCAGTGACAAACCATTTCTTCTAATATTGATCACACTTTTAAAACAACATAGTAGAGTACCCAACAAAAGCTACAATTGGTACATTAAATTACAATTAGGAATTGTTAGAAGAGAAAAATGCAGACATCATCAACTTCTATGTTTTACTTGAAATTACAATTACATGATAGAGGTCATATTAATGCTTTGGTTCTACTTCAAGGAGAAGAATGGATGAGATGACCTCTTATCATCTCTTCTAGCCCAGCAATTTTTTGTCATTTTTTTCACAATGCCCAATTAAACAAACGTTTATATTTGACTATTTGAAAGGAAAATTTAATTCTAACTCTTATTCAACCAAGAACTTTCCTTATTCTGGGTTTTCTGGCCTTTGATGACCCGTAGACAATCAGTGCTTTTGACAGACAGGAAACAAGAGAGCTGAAATTCAAACCAGGTTTCTCTCATTTCAAAACTGGTGCTCACTCCAACCCATCAGAGAAAGGAGAGAACAATATAAGTCATAGGAGGTAAGCTTTATGTTGGAAGCAAGGCATGAACTGGGGCTTGTAAGCAGTGGGAGAAAAGAAGGCTTTCTAGATGAAGTAAATTACTTAAGAAAAGTCTCAGATCCAACAAATACCTTAACCTTCAGTAGACATTGAGGATACTAGCCTGCCTGGCAAAGCAGATTTTCTCTTACTTGTTAGATAGTGACAGAAAGTTGGGTCAATAGAATAGGAATAGTTTGTGGAAGGACCTGAAAACCTGGCTGAGGATTATAGACTATTTTCTATGCCTTCCCTCTCTTAATTATTTCCTATTTATCCTATATATAGCTTGCTTCATATATATTTGTTTGTATGTTGCCTCCCCCATTAGACTCTAAGCTCCATGAGGGCAAAGCCATTCTTCTGTCTCTGTTTTTAACTTCAGTGCTCAGTACAGTGCCTGGCATATAGAAAACTCTTAAAAAATATTTATTGATTGATTAATTGAGTCTCTTGAGTGTAAAACTGACAATAAGATATTTTAGAGAGATTGATTGTATTTGGGTCAGCTAGTGGTTCTAGCTGAGGTTAACAGTCTCATGGTTCCTATTCCAGTTCACTAGGCTTTAAACTTTAAGAGGATAGCAAAAACACTTGATTGGGAGGGAGAATTAGTGTGAAGTCAAAGAACAGTACAGAGGTGAAGAAGCCTTAGTCTAAGGACCTAAAACAGTGTCTGGTGAGTCCCCAGGACTTCATTGAGCCTAAAGTCAAAGGGTTAATGATATAATCAAGCTCTTTGGGGCCTATTGTAACAACAGAGATGTCTGTGACAACAGCTGATTTAAGAGTTATCTTTGCAGCAGAGAGCAGCTTGGGTTTATTGGCTCTGTCCAATTTTATATGACTTGTTGGTCTAGGTTTAAAGCTTCCTCTCACATCTCTGGTTTGGCTCCCTCAATGTCAATATCCAGGATTCTCTGGATTATAAGGGGAGTCTACAGTAGTACATAATCCCCAATGCCTTCATCATCACAGTGGTCTTCTAATACTTGGAAAGAAACCCCAGTCACAAGAAGCATGATATTCAGGAGAGGGCTGATGTAACCAAATGTATAAGGGATAAGAGAGGCAGAGTGCATTTTAGTTTGACCTCAGTATCAGAATGATTGGGCTTCAGATTCTACCTCTATCACACACTGGCAACTCACTTAACCCTCCTGGTGCTCCAGGTAACTTTCCAAGACGAGGAGGAGCCAATCTGCATTGGTGGAGGAAGTAATTCACTGGGAGGTTTCTACCCTAGTAGGATCACAGTTAAGGCCATAATAATAAAGATGATGATCATGATGATAATGATGGCAATAATAAACTAGAAGGGAACTGGTTCAGATATATTTACAGTATATTAAGCAGGACTTGAAAAGCACCAAGAATCATGTGGTGGGAATGGAAAGGAAGGAAGAAATACAAGAGAAATTTTGAAGGATAAATCAACAGGAATTACTGAAGTCTTATTAAATGGGGATTGGGGAGGGAGGAACAGGATTAAGGGACAGGACAGAGATGGACTTGAGGATATCTCAAGAGTTCTAAATCTTGTTAAATGGGAAAAATGTGGAAATAAGGAAATTAGGTGGCAATGCTGATTTTATGAAGAGGCAGCTAATGGCTTAGGAGATAGTGTACTGTGCCTAGAGTCAGGAAGACTTGAGTTCAAATCCAACCTTAGACACTTCTATCTGTGTGAACTCTGGACAAGTCACTTAATTGCTATCTGCCTGACTGAAAAAAAAAAAAATAAGGATCCACTGGGGAAGGAAATTGCAAACCACTTCAGTGTTTTTGCCAAGAAAATCCCACAGACAATTATGGTCCATGGGGTCACAAAGAGTTAGACATGACTGAACAACAAGAAGTTGCCTTTACAAGTAAGATAATGATTTCTGTTTTAGGCATACTAAGTGTAAAGTTTAACTTACTGATGAGAATTAATGAACAAAACAAGGCATGGATGAGTGGGCATATAAATAGATGAACATAACATTTATTAAGTCCTTGCTATGAAAAAAAGACTATTCTAAGGACTAGTAATTTAAATATAAAAGTAAAATAGTCTCTACTCTCAAGGACCAGAAGAAACAACATATATCTGATTCCTTAATGTCATTTCCACTGATAAAATCATAGCAGTTTTCTCATGGTGAACCATTTGACTAAGCCAAGGACTTTGGTGTCAAGAATTTTCTTTCTTGGGTTATCCGTAGATGTATATGCAGTACCTGCATGAACAATTGACAGGCTGCATCACAGGGATTATTTCCCAAAGTGATGACTCTGGGCACTATGGAAACATTGTTATTCCCAGGGCTCTTGGGTTCAAGGTTCTGGACTGGCTCCAGAGGCACCTGAGAGGAGATGATGAGCAAGGTGGTGGTGGGGGCTGACTTGTTGGTCATATGCTGTCTCCTTTCTCCCTTTGGGGTATCCTGCCACTTCAGCTAGGCTGCCTGCCCTGTGGGTCAGTTGATTGGCAGTTTGTGGGATATCTACCCCCTTCTACATAGAAGTTGCTTCCTGGGATGATGGCTACAAGGACTGGAAGCAGGAATGATGGTCTGGAGGTTACTGCCACATCCAGTGTTTTTGTACCTAGTAAGAAGTTTTGTGTGTGTGTGTGTGTGTGTGTGTGTGTGTTTGTGTGTGTAGAAATGCAGTTTGACAGCTCCTATACAAATTTATTCATCAAGACCATAGACAATACAAGACAAACACTGAATATACAGTCTTTATGGGCATGTGTGGGGTGGAGATCACATATTTATACTTTTTTTCCTAGTATAATGAAATGACATTTAAGGTTTTATGGGAGCTCCATGATTAGAAAGTCTCTATGAGTTTCTTATGGTTCTTAAATGAAAGGCTACCTTGATGTTAGGAGTAGACATCCAGTTCCCAGTCCATAGTAGACACTTTGTAAATATTTGTTGATTAATTGGAAATTTATAGAACAGATGGATTCCTGACAGACATGGGGGACATTGAATATATTCTTGTATTCTCTAAGCTACTTTCCCTCATTTTTAAATTTTCTTTTTTCCCAAATATTTCCTGAAACTTATTCCTTCCTTTCCTCTATTATGATTCTGACTTTCTCTCTCATTAAGATCAATCCTCCAGAAAGTCATCATTTTAGAGTTGTATATGAGCATCTGCAAGTATTAACTACACTGATGAAGAGACCAAAGCTCTCTTTAGCGATTAAAAGGCTTATCTAAAGTCACATAGTGTATGAGATCATTCTACATTGTACCATAGTGAAGAAAATTCTGCTTCAGTAGTCAGAAGATATGACTCCAAATCAGATCCCTTCCACCATTCTGCTTTTGAGAACTCAAGAAAGTCACTTAAACTTTCTCGTCCTTTGTTTTCTGATCCGTAGGATGGACAAGATGATCTCTAAACTCTTTATCATGTGAATTTGACTCTGAGGTCAGTAGTAATCCCACTACATATCAACAACATCTTCATTAAATTGAAGCAGGGGAAAATTTAGTTGTCAAAAGGCTTTTAATTTGTCAGAATCTTGTTGGGAACAGTAGAACAGCTGCAAGATCCTTAAAATTAAAAATTGCATTTTACTTTTTTGTTGTGTTTTTTTTAAACAATGGAGCCAAAGTTTATCTTCTGCATAAACTCCTGTAAATTACAAAGACAACAACTTTTCAATATTTAACCAGGATACTTGTAATAAATATTCATAATGAAACAAAGTAAAAAGACTAAAATTGTCAGGAAACCTATAAAATGTCTCAAGTTTTAGATTCTGTAGCATTTGTGGTTGGGATTGTGTGTGTGTGTGTGTGTGTGTGTGTGTGTGTTCTTAAGTACTGACCCCAGCAAAACAGTCCTTTCACATTTCTTTGGAGCATTTTCGAAATTGTCAAATTATAGTTATTTAAACAATTTAAATAACACCTGTTATTTGACAGGAAGTTTTAAAGCCATCTTCCTTTGCCACTGTTTAGAGAGCATATGCTGTAGGTAGCACTGGATACAAAAAGCCTTGAGCCATTGTTCACTCAGTCAAAGCAGACACAGACTTCTGGGTGGAACACCTTAGAGATTTTTATTTTTTAAAATATTTGTATACCTCCATTAGAACAAAGCCATAAGTGAAGCTACAAGCAAATTACACAAATTTTAACTTCTAAGTATAGCATAGGAATAGAAAAGTTTTTCTTCCATAGATCTGCTATGCATTATGAGGGCTGGACCATATCAGGGTTTTATCAATTTTAAGATTCTTAAAATTAAGAACTGTATTTTACTTTTTATTTATCCTAGTCTTTGATAGTGCGGGAAACACAGTAGGTGGTTAATAAATGCTTGTTGACTAACTGACTCTACTCTGCAAAACAAAACAAAACAAAACAAAAACAAAACCTTCAGTGATTCAATCTCAGTAACCACACCTATGCTCCAGCACAATATGTGTAGCTGTGATGTTTGATAAATACAGGATTTTGTTTTTACATGAAAGTATTCAAGCCAAGAGCCCACCTTTCATTTAATTTTTGCATAAAGTAAGTTCTTTGTCTTGATAGAGAAAGAAAAGAAACTCCATTCCATTTCAGGGTTCTTTTGTATGTCAAATATCAAATGATCAATAAAACAGCATTTATTAAGTACCCACTGTGTGTCTACCAAAAGGCAGCTAGGTGTATCAGTGACAGAATATCATACCTGGAATCAGGAAGATTTGAGTTCTGCTCCAGCCTAAAATGCTAGTTATATGACTCTGGGCAAGTCACTTATCCTCTGTTTGCTTTACTCCACTAGAGAATGAAATGGCAAATCTCCCCAGTATCTTTGCCAAGAAAATCCCATACATAGCTTTGGCACGCTATGGTCCACAGGGTCATGAAGAGTCAGACACAGCTAAAGAATTGAACAACAACAACATGTGCCAGTCACTATATTGGGAGTTGAGAATACAAACACAAAAATTAAGCAATCCCTTTCCTAAGAGATTATAATCTATAGGAGAAGATCACACACACACACACACACACACACACACACACACACACACACACAGCATGTGTGTGTGTGTGTGTGTATGAGACTATATGGAATATATTAAAAATAACTTAAGGCCCACTTTTGGGCTTTTTCTCTTAAATTGGGAAATCATTAGTAAGCTCAGCTAATATAATTTAGAAAAGCAGAACAAACCTATAACGATACATATCCCCAATATCATGACTATAAAAGGGAAAGAGATACCAGGGACATCACCTTCCCCAATCTTAGTTCCTTCTGTCTAAAATTACTATATACATATATATGTATGTATGCATGTACATGTGTGCATATTTTATGCATGCATAAATATATACATATTTGTATGCATATATGTATTTGTACTGTATATCTGATATATGCACCTATATTATACATGCATAAACATGGGTATATATATATGTGGTTCTGTCTGCAAGCGCATTGTATATACACATTATATGTACATAAATATGCATCTATGTATATATATAGATACAGATATCTTATAGAAACCTATTTTTCATTCCTTTATATTCTCAGCATTTAGGGCAAGTGACTGCAACATAGTAAATGCCTCTTGACTTCACTCAACTTGAACAGACTAAACATTGTAGGCACCTTGGTTTCATATATACCTCTCAGCCTCAACCAGGTTTTGCCCTGAACTAAGTCATTAAAAGCTCATCATTATTCCACATCTTTAAAAATCCTTGTAATCAGTCATCACTCTCTTCAGTAGCTTCTCACAATTGGAGTGGTGTTCAGGGTATCCCAGGGGGTTAGATAAGGCCCATTACAAAGCAAATTATATATTCCCTTCTGCCCTCAGAAATTACAATGTTCTCCTCTTCCTATTACATTCACAATGTTACTGAGTGAACCATACTATCTAAGCTGTAGTGCCAATGCAATATTTATGGTGCCCATGATCACAATAAAGACCATGTCTATAAGTATCACATAACATCTGATCACAAAATATGCCAGACTCTCCAAATAGAGGACAGAACTGAAGCATTTATTTAGACACCAGAAAACCAAATCCCAAAACCAGTAAGCCAATTCCATCATAGTACCAAAGATACTTTGAAGTCATAATAACACTGAGAGCCATAGCATCTTTCAGGCTTCCCACAAACCAATACAAGATCAATATTTATTCACAAAATTGTCTGTCTCCTCATGTGAGCTCCTCTGTTCTCCACTCTCTGGCTAGTTCTGAACCAGCTTCTTGTGGGCTCTGCTTCCCTTCAGCAAACTCCTCCCATCACAGGCTCCATATGACTACATTCAACCTATTAGGTGAAAGAGTTTATTTTCACAACAGGGAAGCTTCCTGCAGGCTCTGCTGTACCCTTGTAAAGCCATGCATGAGCATCAAAAGCTGCTGTGAAAAGCTTTTAAGGTTCTGATTACACAGTATAGAGAACACTCCATTTATTCCATAACAAATCAAGGCAAACTTTCTCAGAAAATCAAGGTACAGTATAATATTCACAATATTACATCTTATCACAGAAAATCACAATATAGTGTTCACAACAGCTTAACATTAGAATGGCCACATAGTTTTCACCAAAGTGGCCACAGCATTTAGAACAAAGAACAAAAGAATAATCATCTGGTTTCCCCAAGGGAGAAACCCTCCTTACTTAATCATTCAATCATTCAACAGTACAAGTCAGTCTTCCACTCATGGGGCAATCATAAGTTAACTTAATCAGTCACTTTTCCAGATTCATAATTACTAAGTATCATTAATCACTAAATACAATCATTAGAAAATTACACAAACCCTGTATCCCTTGGTGTCTAGTAAACTTCAATTTCATCAGTTCGATATCCAAAGAGAGCCTTTTTCTTCATCTTGACTTGGTGTGGTCTCTCAGATTCCCTGGATTCCCTTCCATTGTCTCAGCTCCTACCTGAATCCACCAGTCACCTGAATTCAGAGGCAGACAGTTTCCAGGTTCTCATCCAGTTCTCTGGGCAGTTCTTGTCACACAATGAAGTTCACAGGGTCCAGCACATCTCAAAACCTTCACAATCTCCATTGTCACAAACTCAAGGATCAACCAAGCTACAAACAAGCAAAGCCTTATCTCCATCATGCTTCTTCAGTCCTCCAACAGTTCAGCTGGCCTTAGGACCCAGAAGAAATCTTAGCCTTCCAGGAGACAGCAGCCACTTTGGCCTTCACCAGATTCTGGTCTCATAGAAAACTCCAACTCAGTTCTCAGTCCAATAGAAACCCACCTCCCAGATGCTGGAACAATTCTACTTCCTCCACCAGGAGTAAAAATTCTTGATTCTGACTGTATCTTCTCTGGGCTTTACTTCAATACACACTCATACATATTGGCTTCCTGCCTCAGCCAACCCCTTCCTCTTATGTCAGCAACAGGATACAGAGTTTATACCTTCTGTTTCTTTCACAGAAGTACTTAGTACGTAGCCCTTAGTTACTAAATTAATTACCATTACGACCCTTCAGCAAATTCCCTCCATCACAGGCTCCATGTGACAACATTCAGCCTATTACAGGGAAGAGTTTACTTTCAAAGCAGGGGAAGTCTTCAAACTCCCCCCTAGGTCTATTAAAGGGCAAGGAAGATCTTCAAATTCCCATCCCCATTACACTAAGCTAGAACTTATGTGGCCCCTAGGTGGACTCATGGAGTGCTGGCTGTGGAGGAAGGCAGATTCGATTTCAAATTCTGCCTCAGACACTTGCTAGCCGTGTGACCTTGGGCAAGTCACTTAATCTCCATTCGACTCATTTCCCTCATCTGTACAACAGAGAAAATAATGGCACCTATTTCCCAGAGTTGTCTGGAAGATAAAATGAGATATTTTTGAAGTATATTGAAAATATTAAAGCGATATATATAAGTGCTCCTTATCATAGAGCTATGCAATGTAATTGTCTTTGCCCTCAAGGCCCTCTCATTCTAGTGGGGAGTGGGAAGGGATATGTACATTTTGGTATATGCAAAATATATACAAAGTACATACAAGTTAATTTCATTATGTCAGGGGGAGGGCCCTAGTTCCTAGAAGGATTAAGAAAGGCTTCCTGTAGAAGGTGGCACTTGAATTGAGGTTTGTTAAATGCTCAGACTTCTAAAAGATAAAGAAGAGTCCCTCTAGACAGAAGATTCTGTCTGAGAAACAGTATGGAGACCACTTAGACTGGCTGAGACACAGAATGTTGCAGAGTCTAACCTCTCTTTTACATGACATCCTATAAAATGCCACAGAGTAGAAAAATCACTGAATTTGGTGTCATGTGACCCAAACTCAAATATGATCCCATCTCTATCACCATGTTACCTTGGTCAAGTCACCTAACCTCTAGAAACATCTAGGTGGAATAGTTTATAAAGCACTGGGTCTGTAATTAGGAAAACCTTAATACACATTTAGCCTCAGACACTTCTTACCTATGACATTTATTAGCTATGTAACCTTGATCAAGTTTTTCAGTCTCTGTTTGCCTCAATTTCCTCAACTGTGAAATGAAGATAATAACAGCACTTACCTTGTAGGGCTGTTGTGAAGATTAAATGAGATAATATGACACAGCGTCTGGCACATAAAAGGCAGTAAATGTTCAGCCTCCTCTCTGGTCTTCAGTTTTCTCATCTACAAAATCAGAGAGCTGAATGAAATGGCTTCTAAGGTTCTTTCTAGTTCTCTTTCTATTGTTTTATGTTCTTTTTGTGTGTGTGTCTCCTCTCAGTTTTTTCTTCTATAGATTAAATATCCACAATTAATCCAATATGTACCATGGTATGGTTTCCTGTCATGGCATTAACCGGGTTTCTTCTAGCTAAACCCACTGTAGACTGTCAATATCTTTCCTAAAATGCTATCTCTAAAACTAAATAAAATTCTCCAGAAGTTGTCAGACCAAAGCAGAGTGCACCGATGACTGTAACCTCTTCATTCTGGACACTATATCTTTATTACTTTCTCCACTCTGCTCCATACATTCCCATGCCATCTTTGGCCACCACACTTATTTTGCTCACTCATGAACATTGAGATCACTGGTTAATGTTGGAGTGTTGTAATGGCTGCTTTCATATGAAGATGGAAATCTGTAGAATCAGTGTCAGTCCAATGATTTGAGCATTCTTAGGGGATGCATCAAAGTGTTAAAACTGACAGGAGAAACAACAACAAAACAAAATTTAAAAAAAACTGCCTATGCCATTTGAGAGTTTTAAACATCCAGATTTCCCCCAGGAAAAATCAGAAAAAGGATTTTGCTTCAAACTATTTTAATGCAAGCGGTTTCCCCTTAATGATGCTGCATTGATTTTGTAATGTCTAATTTGAAAGGGTGGTCAGCATGCTACATAATTTTATATAAAAGAAAGACAGGGTTATTTATGTTACCAAGCTCCAGATGCAATGTAAAAGTTCTCATCTACTAACAAGTACATAATTCACACCAAATGTCATTAAGGAAGTTTGTACAAAGCTCAGGAAAGTACCCAGGGTCTATGGCAGAGATCTCTAAGTATCTACCCCAATGTTCAGCAAGGCACATTGCATTGCAACCAATTAAAAAGTCTGTTATGAGGCTGGCTCTCTTCTAGGCACTGAGGATACAAATACAAAAAGGAAACACTGAATCTATGACATCCTTCATATGAGTCTTCCAATAATAGAGATCCCAAGCAATTCACACTTTTATTTTACATGATTCTTGTCCACTTTCTCTTTTAGACTCTTCATAGGCACTCCAAGCAATGTGCTAGATTCCTGTTTTTAGGTGTTTTAGGTGGTTTAACTTTATCTGAGGACCACTACAACAGATAGGCTGTTTTCATTCATCATTCTTAATTGGAGTCTCCTCACATTTGGTCTTGTCACCATGATGCTCCTGTGACTTTTATGCATCCAAAATAGAACTCGTGTCTGAGGGGCCTACATTCTCCTAATTGGTGAGAGGCTACTTTTTTCTAGCCAGTCCTAGACCTGACCATATCCCTTTCACCTGGTCATCTTGTTCCCTGTGTAGCCCTTCCCTCTCCAACACACAGCCTTTACTTTGGGATTTACAGTAAAGTCAACACTACCATTGTTCTGGAAAGGACACAGCAGTTGCTTACCCCGTTGTTCATCCTCCATCCCTGTGACTTCATGCCCTGTTCTTCTTCCTCCAACAAAACCTCCCCCAGATCTTTCATACTCAGTAAGGTATAAATGATTAATAAAAAGTTAACATTACCTTTCCTAGGGTCACATACATTTTGAACATGATTCAGTGTCCTAAAATGAATTGATTAATTAGCAGACAGCAAGGAGAAGGGATATGAAAGGGGGAAATGATTCCTTTCTGGAACATCTGAAATCATACTGTGATTTCATACGGTGTTTATACTTACTTCACCTCTACTTAAGACCATAGGGTAGGAAGTCATGAAGTAGAGATAAAAAAAAAAAACTGTTGAATATGCATGTTCTCTTAGAATTATTCTGCCCAACTGACACACTTGTTCTGTTTCACAGAGGCTGAAAATCCAAGCCCTTTTCATGTCCCCAATATTTTAAGTTTACTACAGTTTGGCAACAGGGATTTTAAAAATTATTTAATAAAATTAGGTAAGTTCCAAAAACCATTTCATTGAAATCACCATGAAACCAGAAAGAACTGGGCTCATCTACTGCATCTGACACATAGTGGTTCTATGACCTTGGAAAAGTCACTTAAACTTTCTATGCCTCAGTTTCCTCCTCTGGAAAATGAAGATAATAATAGCACCTATTTCCCAGGGTAATTTTGAGGATAAAGTGAGATAATATTGGTAAAGAGCTTTGCAAAATTTATGGTGCTTGTAAATGCTAATTATTATCATTATTGTTTCCATTGATAATTATTGCTTAATTTTCAGTGCTCTAAGAAACTCTCAAAAATCATAAATCTGAAAGAGGGTACCATCCTGAAATTCTAAAAAGTTTTTTTTTTTTCACTTGGGAATTCTTTTTACCAATGAAACAACAGGTGTAGTCCCTCTCTATCCCTACTTTGTTTAGGGATAGAGATAGGGCCACATAAACAAAATGCTTTATAATTTTAAAAAATCAGTTTAATGTAAGTGCCTATGTTCCAGACACTATATTAAGAGCTAGCGATAAAAGAAAGACAAATCTTACCCTCAAGGAGTTTATGATCTAATGGGAAAAGTCAACACATAAAATGAAGCTAAAAAGTGGGAAGAGGTCAAGGAGGGGGAGGCCATGAAGGGTTATGATGTTCCCTGGAGTCAAAATAAAGCTTCATAGTAGCCCTATGGGGTGGATAATACAAATATTATTAACCCATTTTTAAGGATGAGAAAACAGATGCTCAGAAATACTAAGTATGTTACCATTTCAAGAGGGCTATGGCTTACCTAAAGAAGCAGGATTCAATTCCAGGTCTTCTAGCTCCCAAGTCTGATCATCTTTGAACTATAGTAGAGGTGAAATATCTCAAATAGGATTGAATAAAAAAGCTAATAAATAAGTAACAACAAACAATATACCTCCAGAAAATATTATGATTGAAGACATAAGTATCACAAGTCACAGCTATATGGTGGACAATTCAGGAGCCTAGGAATCCCAAGTGACAGTGAGATATGTAACATTCCTATCTTTACCACATCCTCCATTTATTTGCACAACATCATTATCTTCCCTCATCTCACCTCCCTGTCTCATTCTTTTCTTTCTGTCAGCTAAGTGGCATAATGGATAGAAGGCCTTCAAGCCTGGAGTCAGGAAGACTTAAGTTCAGATCTACCCTCAGAATCTCACTAGCTGTGTGACCTTGGGCAAATCACTTAACCTTTCTCCGTTTCAGTTTCCTTAACTGTAATATAAGAATATTAATAGCACTTACTTCACAGGGATGTTGGGAGGACCAAATAAAAACATTTGTATACTGCTTATCACAATGCCTGGCGTCTAATAGGCACATAATAAATGCTTGTTTCATTTTTCTCTTCCTTTCTACCCATCACCTTTACTCAATTTTAATTCCTTTACACTGCCTTAGCAATAACTAAACCCTCATTCTTAATTCCTTTAGCTTTTTTTGCTAACTCAATCAAATGGCTAATAAGGGAGGGAATCTTACTAACTTAGTAGGATCAATATGACTTTTTATTGATGGTGACAAGATAGTTGTCTTCAGATAGTTGAAGAATTGTCATTGGGAGTGGGAAAAGATTTACTCTATGTAACTACAACATACAGAATTAAAATTAATAGGCAGAAGTTACCTAGAAACTGAATGTCATGTTTACACAGTCTCTTCTTGATGTGTCCAGATAGTTTAGGACAACCACCTATATCTAGATATTATAAGAAAGTTGGGATTTCTGCATTAGTTAGGGGCTGGAGTAAAGAACCACTAAGATCCCTTTCAATTTTTGAGATTTTATATTGTTATCTCACAATATTTGTGCACATGGTTTGAAGTTGACACACCAGGGAGCTGGCTTTTACTCTGAAAGGTAGAACTTAGAGGATTCTGATTATACAAAGATAGAGCTGAACTCAGTATGCCCTCTCTCTTGTTCCTTCCCCCACCCACCATAACCAGCTTTTCTTTTCAACTTTTTGATTCTTGCAAATGACACTGTCATTTTCCAGGTCCCCAGACTCAAAGTCTTGGCATCATCTTTGATTTCTCCCCTTCCTCACCCCGTCCCTGTCATTTCAAATGTGTCATAAAGCTTTGTTTGTTCTTTTTACACCATGCTTCTGAGATTTGGCTCTTCTTTTTAAAATTCTCTAGCCATGCAAATGCCCGAAATTCTCATTCACTGACCACTGGATTATTTCAATAGATTTGTAGTGGATCTCCCTGCCCATATTCTCCCATTTTAATTTATTTTACTTGCCAATAACAGATCTGTCTCTTTGTTAGATATGGCTTATATGCTTTTATAGCCATATTGCTCTTGTACTCAAAAATCAAAATGGAGATTTACTCCCTGCTGGATCAAATTCAAATTTCTTAGTATGGTATTTTCTGTGCTCTATTAATGACCCACCCTTCTTAACCATTTTTGTCTCCCACTTTGGATTTCCCGTTCTAGTTAGACCAAGGTTCCCCACCAATATCTTTGCTCATCATTTTCTGACTGAAATGTCATTCATTTTTCTTTCTACGAAAATAAATCCTTAAAAACCAAGATCAAGATTTACTTCTTCCATGAAACTTTTCTTTCTAACCCATATTTTAATAAAATTGTCATTGCTTTGAATTCTTCCTTCATTTACATGTCCACTGTGCATCAAATCATCACATACTTGTTTACCAAATGTTTTTGGACTGTTTTCAGGTTCAGTCAACAAGTAATAACTACACATTTATTCTATCCTTAGGATAATGCCAGGCTATGTTGTAATTAAATAATATGAGTCAGTACTGTATTATCTTAACAGTGAATGGTAAACTCCTTAATGGCAGGGTTTTCTACTTCTGTGTTGTCTATGGTGTTTCAAATACTACTGGTCACATCTATATACTCCATAAATGTTTGGATAATGGAAACATCAATAAATGAATGAATTCACAACCCCTTCTCTGGTCTGTCAGAGCCCAAACTAAATTTTCTGCCTTTGAAACATGGTCTCTATCTATTTTTCAAAGAGGAAACTGGACCAGAGATAATAGTGAGTTTAGTAATGGGATGATTTAAGGTTGATATCCACACTATTGTTGTACTGTTGCCTGAATCTTTTAAACTTTGGACTCATTTTCTAAGTCAATAAAATAAGTCAATATGACCAATAAATAAAAGAAAGAAAGAAAGAGATTGGTTTATTGAGATCCTTATTTTCACACAAGTGACAATGAGCCTATTAAGGAGATTCCTTTATAGTTTCATTGTGAAAAGAATAGCTGTTGTATTTCTTTCCACTAAAGTATGAAGCACAAATTGCCCTGTAGACTCAAAAGCATTCCACCTGACTCTGGTAGGCATAGGCCTTTTCAATTTCCAAGAGGAATGATTTAGTGGCTCAGTCCCTGCTGCTTGAAATTTTGTATTCCCCATTTAAAGTGTCAAAAAGTTATATCTAATTATTCTCATCACAATGATAATCATACCAATTATGATTCTTAAAAGAACTGAGTAGACAAAAGTACAGATAAGGGTTACAAAGACAAGACAGATTGGGGGGAAAAAGAGTGATCTCAAAAGTTGAAAACCTGCATAATCTTTTCCTTTTGGAAAAGAATAACAATTACAATTTTATGAAAGGTCCAAATTATCCCCATTAAATCCCTTGAAGGTGGGTGAACCATTTTTGTCATCATCATAGCTACTTCTACACGTGAGGGCTACTGCCAGCTTCATGGTGGCTTTCAAAACCTTGCCTTCTTTCTATTGCAAAATAAAACAAAAAATACACCAACACCTTCTCCAAAAATACAAATGTTATAAAATGAAAGTCAAATCATTGTCTTGAACACTTATACATAATGCCATGATTTTATCTCCAAGTAACTTTTCTATTTTTTCCCCTTACCTCCCACAGGTAGCTTTAGAAGTTATAGAGAACAGATAATGTGAGCTTGTACACCTCATATAACAACAGTTCAGAGTCTACACACTTGTATCCATATGTTTACATATGAATATATACGTATTTTCTTATCTTAAACCACAGAGACAACAGGTATCAAAGAGTCTCCTAGAAAAAGAGGCAAAATAAATCATACCTCTATTATTTTATATACTATGGAAAATGTATTTTCTTAAATTTTAAAGCAGTGGTTCTCAAAGCATGGTTCAGTTACCCCTGGGTGTCCCTAAAACCTTTTCAAGGGATCATTGACATAAAACTATTTTTACAATAATTCTAAAATATTTCATTTATAATATGGTAAATATTAGTAGATAGGACCCACATCAACAAAAACTCTTTATGGGGTAGACAATAATTTTAAGACTGTTAAGGTATCCCGAGTCCCAAAGTTTTGATAACTGTTCATTGAAACATTAGAATGTGACACATATGTTTTCATGAATTTGAAGAAAACAAGTTTTCAATTTATTATCAGGGGAAAAAACTTCCTATAAATTAAAGCTATCTAAAAATGAAATATGCTTCCTTGAGAGAGGAATTTCTCATTGCTTGAAGTTTTCAAACAAAGGAAAGATGATTACTGGACAAAAACATCTCAGAGGTTCTTCCTACTCAATAAAGAGTAGAAAAATATGGTCTTTGAAGTCCTTCTCAACAGATATTTTAAGATTCATCTGTTATTCATTAAATATTTTAGATAACATTAGAAGTATTAAAAGTAGATAAGAAACAAAGCCCAAAAATTTTCTTTCATATAAAGGTTCTAATGGCCCAAAATATAAATAAGGCATAAATCTAGATCAATGGTTTTCAAAATTTGGATCTTGAGTCCATTTTGTAATCTTAAAAATTATTGAGGATTGGAGGTAAAGTCAAGATGGACTGTTTGCCTTAGTTCCACCAAAAGAGTATAGAAAGTTCCTTGGAACAAATCCTTATTGGGAAAACTAAGGAAAAGTCACACTAAGTCACTTTTTTCCCAGTCCAAGGCAGTTTAGGAACAGATAATGGGGAGGTCTGCAGACACTGGAGGCAGGCCTGGCCAGGAATGTAGTGCACAGTCTTGGGTAGCAGTGTGGAACATTCCAGCACCCAGAGATGGTAAGGGAACTCAACACATTGGCAGAAAAAGATCCAGGGGACACCTGAACTAGCACTGGAAGCAACAACAAGTGTCATCTGGCAGCTCTATCACCCAGTACCAGGTCATAATTTTAGGGTATGGGGGAGAGTGATCAAGAGGGACTAGAGGCCCTATGTGTGAAAGAGATTCACCTTTATCTTAAATCTGTAGTGGCATAACCAGGGTAAGATATCTAAACTAAAGAAGAGTCAGCAATTCAGTTGATTAGAAACTATAGAACCTGCTGCTTTGCAATAGCAGTAGACTGAAACTCAACCAGACAAAAGCTAACAGACTCAAAACAGGTCAGGAACTTGCATGGCATAGACCAGAAGGTCAGTTTTCCCCAAATCACACCACTTTGGAAGCACCAAAAACTTAACAGTCATCAGAAGGACATAAAAAACCAGCAGAACCATAAAAAGCTACCGTGATGACAAGGAAACTCAGACACAAACATAGAAGAAGACAATGATTTGGAAATAACTACAAGCAAAGTCTCAAAGTGAAATTCAGATTGGGCACAGGACTAACAAGGTGAAAAAAAAGAGAAAAAGTGATTTTAAAAATCAAATAAGAGTGATAGATGAAAAAATTAAGGAAAAAAATTAAAATTATGCAAAGAAATTATGAGAAAAAATTGATAGCTTGGTAAAAGAGGTATAAAACAATATTGAAGAAAATAACTCCTTAAAAATTAGAAATGTGACAAAACATCACTGAAGAACATAAGTTTTAAAAATTAGAATTTGGCCAAGTGGAAGCTAATGATTAGCAAGACGTCAAGAAAGAATAAAGCAAAAACAAAAGACTGAAAAATAGAAGAAAATGTAAAATATCATAGTTAAAACAACTGACCTGGAAAATAGATAGAGGAGAGATCATTTAAGAATCACTGGACCACCTAAAAGCCAACAACAACAACAACAACAAAAGAGCCTAGGTATCATATTTTCAGAAAGTATAAAAGAAAGTTGGCTAGATATCTTAAAACCAGAAAACAAAGTAGAAATTGAAAGAGGTCACTAATCACCTCTTGAAAGAAATCTCAAAATAAAAATACCTAGAAACATTTTATCCAAAATCCAGAATTCCCAGGTAAGTGGGAAAATGCTATAGGTAGCTAGAAAGTAATAATTCAAATACCAGTGAGCCACAGTCAAGATCATAAAAGATTTAGAAACTGCCACTATAAAGAATGTGGGGAGCTTAGAATATGATATTCAAGAAAGCAAAGGAAGTAAGATTACAACAAAGAATAACTTACACAGCAAAACTGGGTATCATCCTTTAGGGGGAAATGGACATTTAATGAAATGGAAGACTTTCAAGCATTCCTGATGAAAACTATAAATGAATAGAAAATTTGACATCCAAACACAATACTTAAGACAAGTATAAAAAGATAAATATGAGGGAAAAATCATAAGGGACTAATAAAAGTTAAAGTTATAAATATTCTTATATTGGAACATGATCCTTAAAAACTTTTTCATCACCAGGGTAAAAGAATGGAGGTACACCTAAAGGGGTGCACAAGAAAGCATTTATAGAAAGAGAGACTAAGAAATAAGGGAAATACTTGAAAGATTACTGAGGACCCCAAAGGGCTTTTTTTTTTTATTTTATAGCTATTAATATTCATGGTATTAGAAATTAAAACTGACAAATTTTAAAATATGTATTTATTAGCTCACTTAAAGTAACATACCTGTTAAATGTTAACATAAATAACATCTCTGGAGGAAAAAATAACTATTTTCCAAAATAAACTCTCTGGTTTAATAGAAGATAGATAAATTCTTATACCTGCTGTTGCGTTCAATCTGTCACACTATGAGGTTTTAGTTGAAGTATATGAAGAAAATCTGGCCTCAGATGGATATGTAGTTGGAAAAAAAGGCATATTTTAATAAGCAAATAACATCTTAGTGTTATTATAACTGGAAATATTTTTTTTACCTCATGGACCCCGGAAAAAGGGACAGCAAACACTTTGAGAATTACTGTTATAAAGGTATTTTCTGTGTTAGGTGTGAGTTTATCTAGATGATCCCAGAAGTCCCTTCCAATTCTGACATCCTACTGTGTGGTTCTCTAAAAGAAATGGACATATGTAATATGTCCAGGTGAGACAAGATATTAACAGTAGTTTCAGGAGAATATAAAGATGATTTTTTTGCGTTAGAGGAGCAATTCCACCTATCTTGATTCCTAAATTTATATCTGAAGCTGACCCAACCAGAGAATTCTGGTTCCTGAAAGCCATACACTCCACCTTCCCCTCTATCCCCAAAATATGAATGTTATCTGATCCATACATTTTAGTGTGAGGTTTGTGTTATGCGGCAGTGATAAAAGACAAAGGAGAATGAGAAGATGAATGAAGTAGAGAAGGTTTACTCATGCTTCTAATGTTCAAGGGAACATTATCAGTAGAAACTGTTAGCTGCAAGGTCTGGAAATGGAGAATAAGAGACAACTAACTTCCGTTGGATAGTTTAGGGACACCCTTGCAGGGAGATAGAGGCCCAGCTGTTCTTCTAACTTAAAGGAGATAGACATTTATATGACATTACCAAACCTATATGTGCAACTATCCCGAACTTGAAAGCAATCTGGTGTTGATAATGAATGTATCCCTCTCTTGTGCGATCTAGACATCAGCGTATTTCAATAACTGATATTTTCTAACTTAATAATAGGAACACAGCTTTTAGAATGGGAAGGGACCTTACGGCCATCTAATCAAATTCTCTCATGTTAAAGGTGAGGAAACTGAGACACAGAAATGTTAAGTGATTTGCTTAAAGTCATACTCATGGCTTCTATAGTATTCGGATTGAGGCTTCTGAGTTCTTTACACTATATCACATGGATTTTAGGGGCAGCTAGGGGTTCAGTTGATAGAGGCTGAGTCAGAAAGAACTGAGTTCAAATACGACTTCACACTTATTGGCATGGTAGACAAGTCCATTAGTTTCCTCATCTATAAAATGGGAATAATAATAATAACATCTTCCTCCCAGAGTTGTCATGAGGATAAAATGAGATAATATTTGTAAAGCACTTAGGACAGTGCCTGTCATATAGTAAATACTTTAATAAATGCCTGTTTGCTTCCTTCCAGTTTTTAAAGAAACTGAATCTCTTGCCTGCTACCTCCGTTACAGCTGCTTCTGATGGACTTCTCCTTTCGTGACCCAGATGTTTTTGCAGAATGAGGGGGAAAACTCCGGTGGTTAAAGGAGCTATTTTGCTACCTGACTAAAATACAGGACTTTCTGAGAGATGTTGCCAAGACGGGTGCTGAGTGAAATCATGCCTATGTGAAAATCTATTCAGTCACTTCTTTCCTTCTTCCTCACTCCCCCACAAGCCCACCCCTCCTTCCACCCTTCCCTCAAATGGATTTTCTGTAGCTGTCAGGTTTCTTTTATAGAAATAAGTGAAATTATAATGAGGCAAGAGATAGACGTGCTGAAGATGAAAAGAATGAGACTAAGTAAAAAAAGTTCCCGTGCCATTTGAAAGCCTTTAAGAGGAGTGGGATTCGGTGGAGGGTGTTACCATGCTCAGGGAGCTGTCTCATTGCACATTTGGCTTTAAGAGAAACCTCTCATCATTTCCCAGGAGGCAGAGGACCCATATGGGCACTTGATTCATCTGGTTCCTGACAAAAAGTACTGCCCTGCTGCCAGGATTAAATGAATTTTAAATGGAACGAATCTTTCCTCATGGTCCAGTTTCCAGGTCTCCTGGCAAGTTCTGGTCCATGATCTCATAATGTTAAAATATTCTTAGAGGCACTCCCCACGGTTATTTAGCGGTAGACAGGCTCAGGCTACAGGTCAGCCAGATTCCACTAGACTTGGAGTCAAGAAAGTATGAACTTGAGTCCTGCCCCAGACATTAACTTGTGTGGCCCCAGGAAGGTAACATAACCTTTTTAAACTTCAGTTTCCTCATCTGTAAAATAAAAATAACTAACAATAATAACAATACAAAATTGTTGTGAAGATTAAATGAGATAATATTTGAAAAACACTTTGCCACCCTAGAAGTTCTATATAAATGTTGGGGACCATTAGTAATACCCTTATCATATTCAAAGATGGTATTCTTTCTAAATCTTGCTAAAGAGAGAATTATATCCTGAAAGTTCCTAGAATTCTAAAATGTTGTGACTAGAAGGGAACTTTAGAGATTAAAGTCTCTCCAAATGTCAAATGACTTAGATATCAGTCCTAGAAATGATACACAATATACAGTGTCCTGGGCTCTTTCGCTTTTCCTTGCATATGATCTTACTTGATGACCTCATCAGCTCCTATGGTTTCAAATATCCTTTCTCTGTTGATGACTCTCTTATCTATTTGTCCAACTATAGCCTTTCTCCTAACCTCCAGAATAACATCACCAGCTGTCTAATACCTGTATCAAACAGCATATCTTATACCCAACATGGCCTGAGATCATTATCTTTCTCTCCAAATCCTGCTCCCCCTTTCCAAACTTTTCTATTACTGTCAAGGTTATCTCCCAATCACCCAGGCTTACAAGCAAGGTGTCATCTTCTATTCTTTACTCTCTTTTATATCTCTAAGCAATATGTTGCCAAGTCCTGTTGATTTTACCTTTGTAGCATCTATTGAATGGACCTGCTTTTCTTCTTTGATGCTGCCACCATCCTCATACAGGCCTGTATCTCTCCACGTCTGGACTATTGTAATAGCCAACTGAGTCACCCTACCTCAACTTCAATCCACCATTCATGATTAATCTTCTTAAACAACATGTCCCATGCACTTCCTAAACATGCCACATGGATCTCTCTCTCTCAATTCAATAGACTCCAGTAGTCCAATTTCTAATGAAGAAACTGAGGCCCACAGAAGAATTCTACAAATAGAAATTTAGGAAGATGAAGAGAGTTAGATTTCTACTTTTTGATGGCAAAAGCTGAAAAGCAAAGCCCTGGTTCTCTTAACACCCAGGCTCTTTCCACCACAAGTACTCAAAGATGAAGATAAGTCTAAAACTCTTTCTCCCTCTGTTTCTCTATTCCTGATTCTGTCTCTTTTTCCTTCTCTTGATAAAGATAAATGTATATAGGATAGCCCCAAAGTCTTAGTTTAAGTTTTAATAACTACTTAAATATAAATGCTACAAAGTTACAAAAATATTACTTGAAAGTTTGTTTATATTTTTGTACTATTTACTTTAGGAAATTTTAATTATACACACATACACATTTTAATTTTTGGAGGACATGACGCACTATCATTATGAATTGTATGTGCCTGGGTGACACTTCCTTGAATTGGTGGGTGGGTAGAGGAAGTGCTCCTATTTGGCAGCTTGGGCCACTTAATCTATCTCTATTAGACATTTTCTTGTGAGGTCATGTTCAAACTGTCAGGTATGTAACAAAATCTCATTATTTAGATTCTTTAGATTAAGGCTAAAATTACAAGTGCAATCCTTTCAGTCACTGAGCAGCAGGTGATGAGTGATGTATAGCATAAGGTGGTGATTCTGTGGAATTTCAATAAGAAACATCAATATTTTAAAATTTTCAAGAACTGACCTTTCGAATGATGTTTTTGTAAGTTTAGCATTTATATTTCTGAAATTATCAAAAGTTAAAATTGTACCAAGCCTTTCGACTATTCTATTAAATTCATTTCTTGAACTTGAATCTAGGGCTTGATTAACTATGCTATTCTCCCTTAATTAGAGGTGTGAAATGAATTAGGATCCCAGAGTAGGTTATAGGTCCTATTCACAACTAAGACTTGCATCTACCCTAGGAAAAAAGGAAGATATCCTGGGTGGGCAGGGGAAGGGAAAGGTTGAAAGGTCCCCCAGTTGAGATCTTCCTAATAGCCAAGGAAATAACTAAGTGCTATAGAGAGTACAGTAGTGAAAACAGTATTCCTGGTAATATGTGAGATGATAATAGTCTCCTTAAAAGACTCATATCTTGCCCAGGCATGAAAGTGATTGTTTAAAAGGAGAGAAAAGTATAATGCCAGGAACATGCTAGACCCTCAAGGCCTGGACTTAGGGTTTTGTTCACTTCCCAACCAAGTGCCAGGCACTGGAATGTGAACTCCTTGAGAACAAGGACTGTCTTTCACCTTTCTTTGCATCCCCTAACCCTAGTATAGTACTAAGCACATAGTAGGCACTAAGTAAATGCTTGTTGACTGATAGTGAGAACTCTCGGGACTCTATTGAAATAATAGACTATTGTAAAGGTCTTTGAAAATAGAACCAAACACATCTGGGTTAAGATTTATTCTGAAAGTATTTGCATTGTTCTGCTTTTCATCCATTGAACCACACTTATTATAGGGTACAGGAGCCCTGCTAAGTAAATCACCTTTATGGAACATACTGATTCATTCAGGCCTCTTGGAAATAGTCTTTGATATGCCCAGAATGAGATTATAAAAGTCATTTTCAGGGTCTCCTACTGCCAGCTATGGATGTAAAAAAAACACAAATTGTTGTTTTTTATTTGTTTTCTTTTAAATATCTTGTCAGAATCAAATGACCTAATTATAGCTAAGTGGGAAAATCCTCATAATACCAGAACACTGGATAGTTTACTGAGTTTAGAAAGGTGTTGTAATTCCTACATTACTCACTCTAAAGGATCAAAGACAGCAGTTTATACTTCAGGAAAATCCTCAGTGAACTTTGACTGTGACCAAGCCTCACTGGTCTTATCTTGTTCAACTCAGCTGAAAAGCAATTCATTGAGAGGCATGATGGAAAAGCTACTTGGTGATGTGGTAGTTACAGTTTGGATCTAAAATAAAGAAGCCTACTTCAAATCCAGTCTCAGATTCTTGCTAGCTGTATGTCCCTGGGAAAGTCACTTAACCTCTGTCTGCCTGATTTTCCTCAACTGTAATATGCAGATCATAATAGCACCTACCTCCCAGGGTAAGGACCAAATGAGATAATATCTGTTAAAGAGCTTAGCACAATGTTTGGCAGATAATAAGTACTTAATAATGAAAATAAGCATCAGAAGAACTAGGTCAGGGGTGGGTAAACTGAGGCTTTAAGGCCACATGTGGCCTTGTGGATCCTTGGGTGCAGCCTTTGGACCGAGTCTAAGTTTTACAGAATAAATCCTTTTTATTAAGGGAATTTGTTCTGTGAAGTTTGGATTCAGTCAAAGGGTCTCAACTGAAGACCTAGAGGCCCACATATGGCCTCAAGGCTGAAGATTTCCCACTCATGAACTAGATAGCAGCTGTATCTGTGCTGTGAACTAGCCTTAATCACTTTTGCAATTCAATCATCATAAAACTTAGTTTGTTTTTGTGTAAAATGAGGGTGGCTGGACTTCATTATGGTCTTCTAACTTTTTTTGCATCTTGAATACCATTGGTGGTCTGGTAGTCTGCTGGAACTTATGGTGAAACTAAAGGTGGACCCTTTCTCAGAATAATGTTATTAAATGCATAAAATAAGATATGTGGGATGACAAAGAAAATAAATTATGTCAGCAAACAATTATCAAAATATTGGGGAGAAAAAAATCTACAGACTTTAGACTTCTAAGAGCCAAGATGGCAGAGTAAACAGTAAATGGCTGTCACTCTCCCTTATTGAATTCTGATAAAACCAGAAAATAGCACCCTGGAAAAATTCTGGAACAGCAGAACCAGTGGAAAGATGGAGAGGAACAATATTTTAGTCCAGGAAATATGTAGGATCAGCAATAGTAGTATCTTACTAGGGTAAAAGGGGAGCTCATTCCAGGGCAGGAAGTATCAGAGCAAGCCAGCAACAAGGCCTACCTCAGCAAACCAGGGGGAAATCCTGCACCAAAGAATGGTGGAGCCAATAAATGCCAACACCAGCACGGCCAGGGGAACCAGCAGACTCTAGCTCAGAGGACCACCACATGCTTCATGTAGCAGTTCTCAACCTGTAGGTTATGTTCAATTCGTAACAATGAAAATACATCCTGTATATCAGATATTTACATTACAATTCATAACAGTACCAAAATTACAGTTATGAAATAGCAATGCCAATACATTTATGGTTGGGTGTTACCACAACATGAGGAACTGTATTAAAGGGTTGCAGTATTAGGAAGGTTGAGAACCAGTGCTTCAGAGAATGATAAAAAAATAAAACCTGCCGAACAGCATCTTTCAAGAAATTATCAAGGAAAACTGCACTGAAGTCCTAAAACTAGAGGTAAAATAGTCATTGAAAGAATCCCAAAATGAATACCTTAAGGAAAAATGTAGCCAAATTCTAAAATTATCAGGTCAAGGAAAAAATACTGCAAAGAGCCAGAAAGAAACAATTTAAAGTTCAGAGAAACAAACTTCTGCATTAAAGGGTTGATCGAAGCTTACCATTTTCTCTTTCTTTCTTTTTTTTTCCTCTTTCTCATGGTGTTTCCCTTTTGTTCTGTTTCTTCTTGTGCAACATGGCTAATGTGAAAATATATTTAATATGGTTGTACATGTATAGCCTATATCTGATTGCATGACATGTTGGGGAGGTGGCAGGGACAGGAGGGGGAAAATTTTAAAACCCAAAATCTTATAAAAGTGAATGTTTAAAACTAAAAATTAATTAATTTATAAATTAATTAATTTTTTTAAAAAGTTGATAGAGCCCAAAGAAACAGACTAAGTTATATAAGATTCTTCCAGCTCTAACTTTTACATTCTAAATGCTCTATAACTTGTCAACAGCCCACAAGTAGGCAGATTGTAAAGAAGGCCATGGAAACTAGTGCGTTCAATTAGTCAACAAATATTTATTATGCATTAATTATGTGCCACTCACTGTTGTACTGAATAAAACACAGGGAGTTCAATCAGAAAATCTTTTCAGTAGTTTTTCAGTTGTGTTCAATTCTTTGTGACCACATTTAGGATTTTTCTTAGCAAAGCTACTGGAGTAGTTTGTCATTTCCTTCTCCAGCTCACCTTACAGATGAGGAAACTGAGACCAACAAGGTTAATTGATTTGCTTAGGGTCACCCAGAAGTGTCTGGGCCCAGATTTGAACTTATGAAGATGAACCTTCCTGACTCCAGGCCTGCTACTCTATCTACTATGCCGCCTAGCTGTCCTCCAGTAAGGAATACCTGAGTTTGAATTCTACTTCAGATATTCGCTAGTTAGGTGACACTGGGCGATCATTTAACCTCCCTGAACCTTACTTTCCTCATCTACAAAATGGGAAAATTGGACTTCATGATGTCTAAGACTATGATTGAAGTTAAAATTTTGGTTTTTCAGTAGTGTCATTCCTAAATGCGGTTTCTTAAATTCCAAACTGTCCTGAGATCTCTTGTAGGTTTTGTCCTTTTTGATGCTATGATCCTTCCCTCTCTGAGGGAAAGGTAAGAAGAAATGCTCTCCTCCCACCCCTGGGACAGTCCATTCAGGAGAACAGAGGTCTTTGGCTTACTTCAGGTAAGGTTTTCCAATGTCCATTTGGGAGATAGAATTCCCACCTACATACACACAGGGTTTCATGAAATCCCCATCTGATAACTCCCTTGGTTGAACCTTGATATTAAGAAAAGTACCCTCCCAGGAAGCTCTTTTTCTTTCAGTGAGCCCCATAGATTGCATCTCTGCTTCTCATTTTCAGTCACCACCAGGTAAAATATACGTGCCTCCTGACAATTCTGCTCAGCTGTGGTTGGGTAGTTTCTCTGAGTTAGAGGGATAGGGGCTATGTGAACATACACTGCTTTGCTTTAAAGAGGAGGCAGCTGCAGCCTGGCTGTCCACTTGCTAAGGAACAGAAAACCAAGTATCAGCCAAGAGAACACTCAAAGCCTGATAGACCTGTTAGTCACAAGGCATGTTTGACCAGTTTGGAGTATATATGCTCCAGCCAGAGGAGGGAATCTGAAAGAGAGACTGGGTTTTTTTCAACCAATTAGAAGCCTTTATCACATTCATCTGGCAGGCAAACCTACATGACTTGAGATTTCTAAGACCCAGTATGTCTCTCATATGCCACATGTAATACTTTCCTCTTGTCCCAAGCTACAGATTTACACAGGGAAAAAAATCATAAGAATGTAGCCTCTGGGAATGTTACTGATATGGAGTCAATCACTCAAAGACTGCAGCAGCCCCCTGAAATGACACCAGCATGAAGTGAGAGACCTGCATGCCTTCTCTCTCAGCTCCCCAAATTTCTAATTATTCTGTTTAATTTAGATAATAAGCCAACTAAATAGGGTATCCTGCAAGGTATGCCTCTTTCAATGGGCTGTCTTGAAATTATTTACTCTGGCAACTCAGCTAAATTACTGCTAATCCCTTTGAATACTAAAAATGCATTGCAGCAAGGCCCTGAGGCCCTAGAATTTTCTCCCCAATCCCTCCTCCAGCTCCCCATTCCACCCTGAATGGTTCTGTTATTGTCATTGTGAAAGGGAAAACCTGCTATGAAGAGGAATAATAAACTAAGAAGACAATTAGACCATGGCTCAAGTCAGTTTCCTTATCTAATAAAAAGAGGGGTTGGATTCAGTGATTTCTAAAGCCCTTTCTGGTTCAAAAAGACTGAGATTCTCTCTCTCCCTCCATGAATAATAAAGCAGCTATTGGGCTTAACTAGGGCCATGAATAAGAGTCCTGGTTACTAGGCAAGTTCCATAGCACCTCTGCCAGCTTCTCCAGGAGATCTGTGTTGACCCCAACAAGGTCACCTCTGTGTGAGTTCTATAGCTCTGAGATAAAATCATTACAACACAGGCAGCCTTTAGCATATGTTATTCTTGTACCATGACACATACATTGCATCCATTCTCCAATGTTTTGCTGAGCATAAGCTCTCCAGGGTGGCAGACATATGTTCTCCCAGCTGAAGAGGTCAGAAGACTTTTTCCCACCTCATATATTTCTTCATTCATCAGACATCTCTTAACTGTCTGTTATGTTCTAGATTATTAAAATGAATTCTTAATTGTTCTCTTTACCTCAACCGTCTCCACACACCAGTATGTCCTACACATTGCTGTCAAAGTAATTTTCCTTAAGCAAAGATATGAGCGTTTGCTTCCCCAATCAGTTAACCTCAATGGTTCCCTGTTACTTCCAAGATTAAATACAAATTCTTCTGTTTTGCTTTTAAAGCCTTAGGTGACCTGACTTTAACCTGGCTTTCCAGTATCATTAGGACATTACCTACTCCATTTTGCAATCCTATCAAATTGGCATTCTCTCTTTTCCTCACACATTTCTTCTTCTAGCTCTGGGTCTTTGTGCTGCCTGTGCCGCATCCTTGGAATGTACTTACTCTCTATAGTTCTGCCTCTTGGAGTCCTTTTCTTCCTTTAAGACATAATTCAAGCATTATCTTCCACATAAAAATTTTTCCTGATCACCACTATTTCTAGTGCTCTTCCTCCCCAGCTAACATATATCTAATGATGTTTCATATATTATATTAGCATTTATTCACTTTATGCTTATGGAGTGCACATTTATATAAGTACCCCCATTTGACTGTAAGTTCCTTGAAAGTAGGATTTGTTTAACTCTTTGTTACTTGTATCATTAGTGTCTAACACAGAAGCTGCTGGCACATAGTACAGACTTAATAAGTACTTCTTGATTGACATGCTTGTATATCAATACTTCAGTCCATCTATAATTTCATCAATATTTCCTTCCATTGGTGAAGATAACCATCCATCCACACCATGCGTTCTTAAGCAGTCAATTTCTTGTTCGCATTTTTGCATAGTTACTCCATGGGGAATCAACCCAGTAAACTACACAACTTAACCTAGTTCTTTTGATTTATCTACTTAATGGAGACTAGTATAATGCTCAGTTTATGGACCTGTTATCCCTTCCATCACATCATTATCCCATCCCTTTTTTGTATTGAAATATTTTCCTGATATTTTCCCAAATATTTTCCCCTTTATATCATTGACCATCATTGAAAACTTGCTACAGCCTACCATGTGTGTTTTTTTTTTATTAATCTTCAAGATATCTTCAACTTTTATTCTTTGGGGACTGTGTTGTTCCAAGATTTGCAACTATAAAACATCCATGAGAGAATATATTTAAAAGTTATTTTGTGGTATCAGGAAATATGTTGGAATCTTTAAAAGCACTGTGGACTTTCCCAAATGCAATCTTGCAAATTCTCAAACTGTGACCAACACACTATTCCTCTGTAGCAACTGTATCAGGTATATGGGCTACCATGATTATGTAACAGACTGGCTCGGAGTTGAATATTAGGACATTTTGATCCATTTAGTTTTTCCTGAGTGGATTGCTGAGCCAGTTTCTTTTGAAAATAATAATAGTAATCCGCTTCTGACATATATTGGCTATGTGACCCTAGGCAACTTGATGATCTCTTCCTTGCCTATTTCACTAAATTTTTTTGAATCATATGAGGAAATACTTAGAAAGTACTTGGTTCACTTCCATTGTTTCAGCATTGCCTTTGTATTCCCAATGCTAAGCATAATGTTTGACACATATTAAGTGCTTAATGAAAGTTTGTTAATAGGCTGTTTGGTTATTCTCTCCATCATATTTACTTTGAACAATGTCCAATAGAATATAAACTCCTTGAGAGCAGAGAGTCCTTTTTGCTTTGTATTTATATTCTCAGTGCAAAGCACAGTATCTCGTACAGATTACAAACTTAACAAATGCTGGTTGCAGTGAATCAAAATTTTAAACAATTTCATTAGTATATTAATACACAATAGCAATGTGGCATAGTGGACAAGCCATGTGTGAAACTGTTCTGACTGAAACAACAGGGAGGTTTCAAAAGGTCAAGCAAGTAAGCTATGACAATAATAATAATAATAATCAATTAGATCTTCAAAGACTAACATAGCCTTTAAATAGTACCCCTTATGATTCTGGTTTTTTTTTCAGCATAGCCATTTTGAGGCTTCTATCATCCTCCTCAAAAAATTAGACAAGTCCTAATGGCCCCAGAGAGCAATATTGCCAGCTAGCAATTGCCAAATCTATCGCAACGGTGATATGAAAAGGGTTTTATCTGTAAGTAGCATCCTTTTCCATCATGGTTTCCTCCAACCTTTGTCCAGAACTTTTTCCCATAAAACACAGAAAAAAAAAAAAAAGAGTACAACCATTTTGATGCTATTTTAAAGCATTAAAGAAAATGTTACCCTCCAGACTTTCAACTTTTCTCCAATGTTTAGATGAAAGAGAAGGACTGAGGACTTTCTTTCTTTAGAATTGGATTCACTCCAGTCTCTAATTCCCTTGTTTTGCCATTGTTGTCGGCGTGACTCTAAAGCCAGTGCCCTTCTAGGTCAGGTTCAATGTCTAGACTAAATTAGGCATTTGTGGGTTCCTGAACATTTAACAAAGGAGCAGCTTAATTTTATCCTAACAAAGCACAGATATGCAACAAGTATACAGTGAAATTTAGCTTCTCCAGACCACTTCTCCGTTACCTCTGTCTGGAAACCCACCTAGTCACAAGTCATCGGAGTATGGTGACTCCCACAGTCTTGGGTACCAACCAAATTTTAAAGGTATAAAGTCCACATGTCTTGGCCTTTCATTAACTTTAGGTCAGGAAGGTGCATCAGAAAAGCTGAGGCCAATCAGGTTTAATGGGGTGGAAGTTTCATCAGGGAAGCCACTAGGGAAACCGAGGCCAAAAGAAGTTGTATGGGGATTATATGTGGAGAAGAAGCTGTGTCAGGGTAAGAGAAGTTGCATCAAGAAAACTGCTCTCCCACTATGGCTAGTTTATAAACAGGGTAGAACTCAGAACAGCAAAATGACCCATGAAAATGTATATTTTAAATAGATTCCTTATGTTTTGCTAACTCCCTTAACAGGATGATGGCTTGTTGGGGGCCAGTAGACAACACCTGGTCAATGTTTTACAATATCTTATCAGAACATTTTATGGCTGGTCAACTTCCTTGCATACCATTCTCTGGAATGCTTTATCTCCCTGAAGCATCCTGTGGCTTATTTACCTGTGGAAATCCTCTACTTCCTTATATACTCATGCCCTTGCATTCAATAAACGAGACTTGATCAGAAAGCCTGTCTTGTC
>CM053585.1:423760375-423770877 GCA_028646515.1 Pseudochirops corinnae | reverse complement strand
TGGGGTGGCTATGTGCTAGCTGCAATATGTTGCTGCTCCTATGCCGCCATCTTGGCTCCACCCCCCCCCCTCCCATTAGCTTCCTTTTACTCCAATCTAATTCTGAAGGAATTATTCTCTTCAGTGAGCTTTTGAAATTATTTTTCCATTTGGCAAATTCAGTTTTTTAAGGCATTCTTCTCCTCATTGGCTTTTTGGGCCTCTTTGACTATTTGAGTTAGTCTATTTTTAAGGCGTTATTTTCTTCAGCCATGTTGTTGATTCTCTTTTAAAGATTTTCTTGCAACATTCTCATTTCTCTTCCAAATTTTTCCTCTGTTTCTCTTACTCAATTTTCAAAATCCTTCTTGAGCTCCTTCATGTCCTGTAAGCAGTTCATATTTTTCTTGGAGGCTTTTCGTGCAGCAGTTCTGACGTCATTGTTTTCCTCCTGTTCCATGCTTTGATCCTTTTTGTCCCCAAAAAAGGGATCTAATGGTTGATGGCTTTGCTTGCTTTGCTTCCTTTGCTTGCCCATGTTGCCACTCAATTACTTGGTTTTGAGCTCTTTGCCACAGTACAATTCTGCTTCCAGAGAGGAGAGATTTGTCCCAAATCACTGGGATTTTCTCAGCTGCTGGAGCTATTAGTCAAGTGCCCTCTCTGCAGCCCCCTCCCTCCCCACTGGTCACACACCCAAAGACCTCCACCCAAGACAGTTATCCAGATACAGGCAAGTTAAGGCAAGAGCAATTAGCCCCTGAATGGTCACTTGGTCCCCCTAGAATCTGGAGACTAGGGGCTCTGAAGAAGCCACGTGGCAGCTGTGGCTGCACTGCCACCAGACTTCTACCACTTCTCACTCTGGAGGCAGGGTGCTCTGCCCCACCCCATTTCCAACAGAGTTCTTCACTGACCTTTTAATTTGTCTTTGGCATTTATGGGTTAATAGTTCTGAAAACTTCCACAGCCTCGGGTGATCCACTCTCCCACAGTCCACTTCAGCCACTGCTGGTTGGAGTCATCCTGGGGATAAAACTGAGGGTTCACCCGGGGCTGGACTCTGCTCTCAGTGTGTTACAATGGATGCTTCCTGTCCACGTGCTCAGCTGCCTTCAGCAGATTTGTTTCTCTCTGTTACTTTGTGGGTTCTGTAGCTCTAAAATTTGTTTAGAGTCATATTTTACAGATATTTGAGGTGGTCATAGGTGGAGCTCATGGAGTTTTCCTGCTTCTTTGCTGCCATCTTGGCTCCACCCCAGTAATTAAATTATGCTGTCTTTTTCTTTTTTTTCTTTTTCCAGCTCAAGAGAACTTTATTATCCCAAACTAAATTCTTCCATCTCCCTGGATGCATAGTATTAACAGACAACTGGTGTAAATATAAATATACAATATTTACACATTTTATTATCTTATTTTCTTGGGTTTGATATTTTTTTAACTATGTAAATGTTTAATTAAAGTATGCTTTGAGCACTAAGATGAGTTAGTTATAATGTTAAATTTGTACTCTTCTAAAGCCAATTGGCCACTTTCATTTCTAGTGTAATAATACTATAAATAATACTATGAATAATTTTATTCAAGAGCATTTTGATAATTTCTTATGTTAAAGGCACTGGTATAATATTTCCATTCAGTTACAGGATAATAGTAATGACAAAAACTTTGACAATAAAGTTCATAGTTTGATTCTCTCATTTTATGGTACAGGTTCCATCAGATGTGGTATCCCTAAAACATGAGCTGGCTATGTGTAAACCAGATCCAGTCTTCTGTATCACTGCACAAGTAACTATATTTTTATACATCTTCTCAAATTTTATCAAATGTGTTAAGGATTGTTTCACTATATCTGCAGTCCATTGATTGACATTATTGTGATTAAAAGCCACACTGACTAATATGGCATCTATAGACTCTTTCACAATATTGTGTGCTTCATCAGCATTGAAGCCAATCTCATTGTAGTGGGGTGGATTTTCCTCCATGGCAGTAGCAAGAACCATTTGTTTTTTCTCCAAGATCAAAAGATTTATTTCCATACTGAAAGTACCCAGGGAAAAGAAAAATAGTCCAACAAGTAGAAATTAAGAAAAAGGAAAGGGGAGAAGGAGCCAGGAGAATGGTGACTGTAGACTCTTGACCCTGTGGTTGATGGTTTCTGTCAAAAAGGTTCACTATTGGGGACTCAGTCTTAGATATGGCCTATGGTCAGCCTTATAATACATTCCCTTCACCTATCCTCATACTGAGAAAAGTTTCACAAGTTACAATTCTCATTTTTCCATGTTGGCATGTAAATAGTTCAACTTTGATAAGTTCCTTATGATTTCTTTTTCATATATACTTTCTCGTGATTCTTGTGTTTGAATGTCAAATTGTCTGTTCAGTTCTGGTTTTTTCCTCAAGAATGCTGGAAAATCCTCCACCTCATTGAATGACCATATTTTCCCCTGAAATATTATACTCACTTTTGCTGGGTAGGTGACTCTTGGTTTAAATACTAGCTCCCTCGATCTCCAGAATATCATATTCCAGGCTCTTTGGTCCCTTAATGTAGAAGTTGTTAGATCGGGGGTTATACTGATTGTGTTTCTACAGTATTCAAATTGTTTCTTCTTGGCTGCCTATAATATTTGCTCCTTGATCTGGTAACTCCAGAACCTGTCTATAACCTTCCTAGGAGTTTTCTTTCGGGGATCTTTTTTAAGAGGTGATTGGTGAATTCTTTCAAGTTCTGTTTTGCCCTCTGGTTCTAAAATATCAGGGAAATTTTCCTTGAGAATTTCTTGAAGGATGCTTTCTAGGTTCTTTTTTGATCATGGCTTTCAGGTAGTCCAATAATTTTTAAATTATCTCTCCTGGATCTATTTTCGAGGTCAGTAGTTTTTTCAAGAAGATATTTCACATTGCCTTCTATTTTTTCATTTGTTTGGATCTGTTTGATAGTATATTGATTTCTCATAAAATCATTTGCTTCCATTTGCACCACTCTACTTCTGAAGGAATTATTCTCTTCAGTGAGCTTTTGAGATTATTTTTCCATTGGCAACTTAGTCTTTTTAAGGCATTCTTCTCCTCATTGGATTTTTGGGTCTCTTTTGCCATTTGAGTTAGTCTATTTGTTAAGGTGTTATTTTCTTCTGTCATGTTGTTGACTCTTTTATCATGATTTTTTTGCATCATTCTCATTTCTCTTCCCAATTTTTCCTCCACTTCTCTTATTTGGTTTTCAAATTCTTTTTTAAGTTCCTCTATGGCCTCTATCCAGGTCATAGTTTTCTTGGAAGCTTTTGGTGTGGGAGTTCTTACTGTGTTGTCTTCCTCCTGTTTCATGCTTTGGTCCTTTTTATCACCAAAAAAGGGATCTAAAGTTAGTTTGCTCCCCTTGCTTTGCCTCCTTTGCCTTCTCACGTTGCCAGTCAATTACTTGGCTTTTGGGCTCAGTAGTAAAACTCTGCTGTCAAAGGGGAGAGTTCTGTCCCAAATCACTGGGGTTTTTGCAGGTGCCAGAGCTATTAGGAAGCCACTGTTTTTTGCAGCCCCCTCCAGCTTAGGCTCACTGAAAACACACCTGAAAACTAAGCCCACCATCCCAGACAGCAATCCAATCCAGGCAGCTCTAGGCAAGAGCACTTAGCTTCTGAATTATTGCTTGGCCCCCCTGCAATCTGCAGGGCTGGAGCTTCTGAAGCAGCCACATGGAGAGAGTTGCAGGGTTGCTGCTTCAGATTGCTGCTAGCTCTGGAGCCAGTTTGGCTGGACTATCTTCCCCAAATTCAGCAGAATTCCACTGAACTTTTCCCTTTGTTTTTGGCTCTTGGGGGTTGGTGAGTCTGGAAATCACAGCTGTTGATGATCTGTTTTCCTGAAAGCTATAGCCATGGCTCCTCCTGGACATGCTGGGGCTGAAACCAAATGGGCCTGGGCTCTGCTTCCAGCTTGCTGTGATGACCAACCGCCAGGCTGCCTTCAGTGGGAGCTTTGTTTCTCTCTCATTTTTGTGGAGTTGGAGCTCTAAAATTTGTTTAGAGTCATATTTTATAGGTATTTGAGGTAGTATTGGGAGGAGCTAGTGGAGTTCTAGTGTTTCTATGCCACCATCTTGACTCTGCCCCCCCCCCCCCCAGCCTTCCCCTTTTTTTCTTTATATCATTTGCAGCAGGCTTTGTCTGCTACCCTACCACATAGAAGAGTCCACAGAGGTCAATTCTGGAAATTGTAATGATGTGCTTTGTAAGGGTTCTTCTCCCTAACTTGGAGCATGCCTGTTTCTGGTCCCTTTTTACCTTGTGAAGAGGAGCCATTCAAGTGACTTCTGAATTGGGACTGAGAATACTTACATAATGTATTAAACAGCCAAGGCATTTTCTCATTCTCCAAAGCATGTTTGCATTTGAGTGACAGGGACATGCTATATAAATATGGATAGAGAGAAGCCTCAGATTCTCTCCACTCAGGGCTTATGAGAGGTCTCTGAACAAGGACTTTAATTTTTAACCTCTTTTAGTTTGTGTGTTTGCTTTTTTCCTGCTTTTAAGAGAGGTGGTATGGAAAATATCATCATTATTGTCAATCTGTCAACATATATTAAGTACCTACTATATATCAGGCATTCTTCTAAGCTCTGATAATACTAAAAGAGACAAAAGAGATTATCTGCCTTCAGGGAGCTCACAATCTATTCAAAGTATTCATAATTTAATTATCACTATCATAAATAGTACTTATAAAGCATTTTAAGTTTTAAGAACACTTTTCAAATATTATTTCTTTTCATCTTAACAACCCTGGGGGATGGATGCTACTATTATCCCCATTTTAGACCTGAGGAATTTGAGGCAGATAGATATTGTGGCCTACATAGGGTCACATAGCTAGTAAATGCAGGGTGTAAGTTTTGGAAGGAAGTCTTCTTGACTCCAAATCAAGTTATAATTTTGTGAGCTACAAAACATATATGGAATGAGCCACCACAAGTTCACTGATGGGGACCTGGGCCAGAATTTGCTTACAACTAAGGCATCAGTATGGCCCCAAAGAATGGGAGCCATATCCAGTAGTTTCTGGGGCATCTACCTGCCCCCTGATATGCAAAATTTAGAAGCGAATTTGGTGAGGAAAATGCTTTGTAGAAATTATTTAAAGTTCGAGTTCCTCAGGGTCTGATGTATACAGAAGAGTTTATTCCTAGCATTTAGGGAAATACTTGTATTTCTATTCTTGCTATATCCCATTAGTAAATATACCTCTGCAAAAGCTAATTAATGTTAATGGGTTAAATGATGTTGGATGATACAGAGAAAATACTATTGCTGATGATTGCTACTGGTGGAAAACAAATAGGAATGAGGGATGAAATCAATATTATTAGAAAAAACAGCAGCAACAATTTGACCCATCAGACACTCCACCTCCCTGTGGGAATAAGTAGCTTTACTCTAGGGCAGCAGTTCTCAACCTGTGGGTTATGTTCAATTTGTAACAATGAAAATACATCCTGCATATCAGATATTTACATTGAGATTCATAACCGTAGCAAAATTACAGTTATGAAGTAGCAACAAAAATAATTTTGTGGTTGGGGGTCACCACAACATGAGGAACTGTATTAAAGGGTCACAGCATTAGGAATGTTGAGAACCACTACTCTAGGGGATCTGACTAATCACTATCAATATGACTTGAGATAAGGATACAAAGAACTTTGATTTGGGCTACATGAATTACACCTATTTTGTGGTCATTTTTAAAAAATGCTTTCCTCACAACATCACCATAATAAAGATAATAAAAGTGTTGCTATTTTCATTCTTTGGGTGAGGAACCTAAGGCTCCAAGGCGTTAAATGATTTCCCTCAGTTAAATAGCTAATAATTATTAGAACTAGAACTTGAAGGATTTCTTCTGACCAAAAGGCCATTGTCCTCTGCACCATACTGCACTATAATTTATAGACATATTGTGTAGCCTTTAATCTGCTAAAATCTATGTGAGATCACCTACTTTGAAATGAAATGAAAATTTTCTTCATATCATTGTTCATTATCACCTAATAATATTTCATAGTCCAGGTAAATAATGATATTTTATCTTCATTAAATAAAGTATTTCAGTAAAGTAACTGTTAGCAATTATATTGTAAATCACTGAAATTATAGAACCTCTCTTTTATTTATAAAAATTGGCACTTGGGGCAATTGAAACCTTTCTAAACACTTCATTCTTACTATATGAATTTACAGAATATTTTCCTTATGATAACTCTGTTATGATTACTCCAATACTTTAATGGATCCATGATTTCATTAACGTAGTTTTCCCTCTACTAAAGCAGATCACAACTCATCCATGCCTGCCTATCCCATGTGACTCTTTTTCTATATATGCCCATATGTAGTTTAGCCCAGAGTGTCAGCACAACATACTTGGGTTGTTCTTCATGTTTTCTTGCCATTTCAAAGATACCAATGGAGCATGGGTTATCCTTCCATATTGATATTTAACTGGCTCCATATTCTGTTTCAATAATACTTTTCTTTGATTACATAATTTGCATCATTTCTTGAGCATAAATCTTTGTTTGCCACATGGCAGCTCAACCCACAAAATGGTTAAATGTCTTACCAACCACTCAGAGTTACTATGGGTCATTATAAAGTTCTGAATGACCATTACAAGCTATTCATTAGACTTGACAGATAGAGGAGATTAAACACAACAGGCCAAGAAAAGAGGTTTTTTTCATGGCTATCCAAATAAGAACAATAGCCATTGCATCCTTACCCCCTTTTTGTTTTTTTCAAATGGAATTCAAGGGACATCCAAGTTCTCAGAAACTGAACGCTTACTACTCTCAGCATTTGTGGGTCAGAGACTTGAAAGTCATAGATACTGTGGTATGAGTCTTAAACAGTGAGATTACAGTTAGCCTTTGGTTCTATTATTGCAGCAGAAACAAGCTTGCCACTGGTTTGTTAGCTTGTTTTGATTCTGCTGTACTCTTGTTTCATTGACGTGCATAAGGCTGACATCCAGAGACACTCTTCTTGGGCAGTCATGTGTATCAGCCCTGGTACTCTCACTGTCAGCTTGATAGACCCACTAAATGACTGTGCATTGATCCAGAAGCAGCTCTTCTTCATACTGTGGAAGTTGTTTGAGATTTTATGCATACCTTACTGCATGACAGCTGCTTTTTTGTTATTCATTATATTGAAATCTAAAATCCTCCACTGTCTTTCCCCCCCCCCCTATCATATAAATTTTTAAGGATTTTTTTAACCTCTCTCAGAAAGCTTCATACTTGCTATACAGGTACAAGACTTATCCTTTCTCTTAATATTCCATTATCCTCTCTGTAAGATATACTTTTTATGGAGAATGACTGGAAGGGCAGGAAAGGGTTAGTAAAGGGAGGGGGGTTCATAGGAAGGGAATATGGAGGGAGGTGGTGGTCCAAAGGAAAACTCTTAAGGAGGAGAATGGAGAAGGGAGAAATAAAACCATAAAAAGTGGAGGGAAAAGGATTAAGGGAAAGACACAGATAGTAAACATAACTGTGAATGTGAATGGGATGGGCTCTCCATAAACAGATAGGGTTAGCAAAATGGATTAAAAAACATAATTGTACAATATGCTGTCAACAAGAAACACATTGGAAACTGGAGGATACACACAGGGTAAAGGTAAAAGGCTGAAGTAGAATATATTATGCTTAAGTTAAAGTAAAAAAAGCAGGGGTAGCAATCCGTATCTCAGAAAAGCAAAAGTAAAAATAGATCTAATTAAAAGGATGAGGAAGAAAACTACATCATGTTCAAAGGCACCATCAAGAATGAAGCAATATCATTACCTATCATATATGCACCAAGTGGTATAGTATCCAAATTCCAAGAGAAATTAAGGGAATTAGAGGAAGAAACAGATACTGAACTATACTAGTGGGGGACCTGAATCTCCTGCTCTCTGAACTTGATAAATACAGCATCAAAACAAACAAGAAAGAAGTTAAGGAAGTGAATAGAATTTTAAAGAAGGTAGATATGATAGCCCTCTGGAGAAAACTGAATAGGGATAAAAAGGAATATAACTTCTTCTCAGCAGTACATGGAACATATACAAAAATTGACCATGTACTAAAAGCATAAAATCCTCACAATTCAGTGCAGAAAAGCAGAAATATTAAATGGATACTTCTCAGATCATGATGCAATAAAAATCATATGCAATAAAGGGCCATGGAAAGACAGACTAAGAACTAATTGGACACTAAATAATTCAATCCTAAAGAATGAGTGGGTCAAACAAGAAATTATAGAAACAATCAGTAACTTCATTCAAGAAAATGACAATACTGAGACAACATACCAAAACTTGTAGGATGCAGCAAAAGTAGTCTTCAGGGGAAGTTTTAAATCTCTGAACAAATACATGAATAAAATAGAGAAAATTGGGGTCAATAAATCGGACATTCATCTGAAAAAGCTAAAAAAGAACAAATTAAACATTCCCAATTAAATGTTAATTAGAAATAATGAAAACCAAAGGAGAGATTAATAAAATTGAAATTAGGAAATATATTGACTTAATAAATAAAACTCAGAGCTGATTTTATGAAAAAAATTAAAATTGATAGATCTTTAGTCAATACGATAAAAAAGAAAGAAGAAAACCAAATTAACAGTGTCAAAAATTAAAAGGGTGAATCTACCTCCAATAAAGAGGAAATTGAAACAATAATTAGGAATTATTTTGCCCAATTGTATGCACATAAATTTGACAATCTTAGTGAAATGGATGAATATTTACAAAAATAGAAATTGCCCAGATTAACTGAAGAGGAAGTAAATTACTTAAATAATCCCATCACAGAACAAGAAATTGAACAAGCTAGCAGTGTTCTCCCTAGGAAAAAAATCTCCAGGGCCAGATGGATTTACTAGCAAATTCTATCAAACATTTAAAGAACACTTGATTCCAATACTTTAAAACTATATGGGAAAATTGGAGAAGAAGGAGCCCTACCAAATTCATTTTATGACACAAATATGATACTAATTCCTAAATTGGGGAGAGACAAAACAGAGAACGAAAATTATACACCAATTTCCCTCATGAATATATGTGCAAAAAAATTAAATAAAATATTAGCAAAAAGACTACAGCAACTTATCACAAGAATAATACATTTTGACCAGGTAGGATTTATTCCAGGCATGCAAGGATGGTTCAATATCAGGAAAACTATCAGTATAATTGGTCATATCAACAACAAAACTAGCAGAAACCGTATGATTATGTCAATAGATGCAGAAAGGGCTTTTGACAAAATACAATACCCATTCCCTATAAAAACACTAGGAAGTATAGGAATAAATGGAATCTTCCTTAAGATAATTAGTAGCATCTCTCTAAAACCCTCAGCAAGTATTATATGTAATGGGGATAAGCTAGAAGCATTTCCAATAAGATCAGCAGTGAAACAAGGATTTCCACTATCACCCCTCTTACTCAATCTGGTACTAGAAATGTTAGCAGTAGCAATAAGAGAAGAAAAAGAAAGTGAAGGAATGAAATTAGGCAAACAAGAGACTAAACTATCACTTTCTGCAGATGATATGATGATATAATTAGAGAATCCTAGAAAATCAAGTAAAAAAACTACTTGAAGTAATAAATAAATTTGGCAAAGTTACAGGTTATAAAATTAACCCACATAAACCTTCAGCATTCCTATATATTTCTAATGAAATTCAACAACAAGAGACAGAGAAATTTAATTTAAAGTTACTGTAGACCTTATAAAATATTTGGGAATCTACTTGCCAAAACAAACCCAGGACCTCTATGAACACAACTACAAAACACTTTTCACACAAATAAAGTCAGATCTAACTAATTGGAAAAAAAAGTTGCTCATGTCTGGGTCAAGATAATATAATAAAAATGACAATTTTACATAATTAAATTACATATGTAGTGCAATAACAATCAATCCACCAAAAAATAATTTTATGGAGCTAGGAAAAAATAGTAACAAAATTCATTTGGTAAAACAAAAGGTCCAAAATATCAAGGGAATTAATGAAAAGAAATGCTAGAGGAAGTGGCCTAGCCATACCAGATTTTAATCTGTATTATAAAGCAGCAGTCATCAAAACCACTTCATACTGGCTGAGGAATAGAGTAATGGATCAGTGGCATAGATTAAGTACACAGGAACAGCAGTCAATGACTATAGTAATTTACTGTTTGATAAACCCAAAGACCCAAGCTTTTGGGATAAGAACTCACTATTTGACAAAAAAAGCTGGGAAAATTGGAAAATAGTATGGCAGAAATTGGGCATAGACCAATATTTAACACTGCATACCAAAATCTAAATGGGTGCATGATCTAGGTGTAAAGGCTGATTCTGTAAGCAGTCTGGGAAAGCAAGGAATAATTTACCTGTTAGATTTATGGAGAAGGGAAGATTTTATGATAAAACAAGAGTTAGAGAGCATTATGGAATG
>CM053585.1:423727326-423751728 GCA_028646515.1 Pseudochirops corinnae | reverse complement strand
ATGTGAAAGTATTTGCAGATCCTATACATGATTACACGCCACCATGGGGGGGGGGAAGGGAGGGGAGAAAATCTGAAACTCAAGTGATTGTGGAACTGAATCTTGTAAATTAAAAGTAAATGAGTAAATAAAAAAAATAAAATAAAAAAATATTTAAAAAAAAAAAAAAAGAAAGTTGACTACAGCCCAGTGATGTTATTTTGGTCCTCTTTGAGAATGAAGGACAAGAACCAACAAACAATTGGTAAAACAATAATCCTTGTCTCTGACTGAAAGAAGGCTGGAGAGGAATTATTTTGAGGCAGGACCACCTTCTTTTACCATTGAATTTCAGGGTTCCCAGTAATCCTAAATTGTAACAATGTCCTTATGATTTCTCTTTCCAATTTACTTTTTTATGCTTCCCTTGAGTTTTTCATTTGGAAGTCAAAATTTCTATTCACCTCTGGTCTTTTTTTTAGAAATGCTTGAAAGGCTTTTATTTCATTGAATATGCATTTTTTCCCTTAAAGGATTATACTCTGTTGCGCTGTTTCAGTGATTCTTGGTTGTAATCCTAGCACCTTCCCATTTTGGGATATCATATGCCAAGCCCTCTAATCTTTTAGTTTAGAAACTCCTTAATCTTCAGTTATTCTGACTGTGGCTCCATGATGTTAGAATTGTTTCTTTTTTATTAATTTATTTTAAATGTAAATACACAATAAGAAAAGAAAAAGCAACATAAACTTAAATACTAAAATGTAAATATAATGTTAGGAAAGGAAAAAAAAAGCATTGTCATGTGCACAACAGAATGTAAGAGAGGCTTCAAAATATACAATAACAAATTACTATTTCAAGAAAGCCCATATAAAAATACTACATATTGTGTTCCATTCTATCTTTTTTTTGTAAGTTTTCTTTTGTTCTTGGTTTTTGCATTTTACTTCTCCCTCTGCCACCCCTTAAGAAAGTGTAATGCCAACACAATATTCAGAGTGCCTATGGTGGCTATGAAAATGTTGGCGTAATTCTGAATTGCAAAATATAACAGAGTCTCCACATGAAAGACAGAACCAAAACATTTCTTGGAACACCAGAAAATTGAAACCCAACATCAGAAAGCCAAATTTATCATAACAACAAAGAAATCTAAATACAATAACAGTGCACAAGGCACTGCCATCCCCAAGCCTTCCCCCTGCTAGTGCCTTCGAAGAAATGAATACTCACAACTTGTTGCCTGCTTCCTCTAACTCCCTAAACTCTAACTGCTCTGACCAAGTTACTCTGGGCTCTACTCTACACTTTCTGCTTCATCCTTTCCTATGCCATCTGTTTGACAAGCTCCTCCCACCACCAACTCATGTGACTCAGGCTTCCATGTAACTCAAGCAGGTCCTATGGGCCTATTAATGGATGGGAAAGGTCTTCCCATTTACATTACCAATACAGAAGGCTACAATTAAGCATATACATATGAACACACACACATATACATATGCATGTATTATAATTTTTGAATTGTCCCTCCTGCATCTATTTTCCAGGCCAATTGTATTCCATTGAAATATTTCACATTTAGTTTTATTTTTTTTAAATTCTTTTGATTTTGTTTTATTATTTCTTAATATTTCATGTCATCATTAGATTCCACTTACCTAATTCTAATTTTTAAGGAATTATTTTCTTCAGTGAGCTTTTGTACCTTGTTTTCCATTTGGCCAATTCTGCATTTTAAGAAGTTCTTTTCTTCCTTTTTTTTTTTTTCCAATTTATTTATTTATTTTCAGTTTGCAACATTCATTTCCACAAGATTTTGAGTTACATATTTTTATCTCTCTCCTTCCCCTCCCCCTGCCCCCAAATAATGAGCCTACTGAATACCCCTTGCCCCAATCTATTCTTTCTTATATCCTTCCCCATTCCCCCACCTAACTTTCTAGTAGGGCAAGATGGATTTCTATACCCCAATGCCTGTATATCTTATTTTCCAGTTGCATGTAAAAAAAACAACATTTGTTTTTGAAACTTTGTGTTCCAGAATATTTTCCTTCTTCCCTCCTCATCCACACCCACTGGGAAGGCAAGTAATTCAACACAGGTTGTACATGTGTGGTTACATATAACATTTCCATAGTAGCTATGTTGTGAAAGACTAACTGTATTTCCCTCCATCCTATCCCACCCCCTACTTCTAATTTTTACTTTGACCCAGTCCCTTTTCAAAAATGTTCACTTCTACCTACCCTTTCCCTCAATTTTCCTTCCCTTCTATCATCCCCCCTTTTGTTCCCTTCCCCCCTACTTTCCTGTAGTGTAGGATACCCAATTGAGTGTGTATCTTATTCCCTCATTAAGCCAAATCCAATGAGAGTAAGGCTGACCCATTCCCTTTCAACTTCCTGCTCTTCCCCTCCATTGTAACAGTTTTCTTTTACCTCTTTTTAATGAGATAATTTACCCTCTTCTATCTCTCCCTTTCTTTTTCTCCCAATACATTCCTCTCTCACCTCTTAATTCTAATTTTTAGATATCATCCCTTCATATTCAACTCATCCTGTGCCCTGTCTGTTTATACATGTACACACGTATGCACACACTCACATATATATTTGTACACAAATACACCCTCCTATATATACATATGTGTGTGTGTATTCCCTTTAGCTATCCTCATGTTGACATAACTCTCATCATGAGTTACAATTATTATTTTTCCATGTAGGAATGTAAATAGTTCAACTTTAATAAGCTCATTATTCTTTCTTTTCCTTATTTACCTTCTCATGTTTCCTTTACTTCTTGTATTTGAGAGTCAAATTTTCTATTCAGCTCTGGTTTTTTCATAAAGAATGCTTGAAAGTCCTCTATTTCATTGAATGACCATATTTTCCCCTGAAGCATTATACTCAGTCTTGCTGGGTAGGTGATTCTTGGTTTTAATCCTAGCTCCTTTGACCTTCAGAATTTCAAATTCCAAGACCTTTAAACCCTTAATGTGTTACCCTAGTTGTGTTTCCACAATACTTAAATTATTTCTTTCTGACTACTTGCAGTATTTTCTCCTTGACCTGGGGACTCTGGAATTTGGCTATAATATTCCTAGAGTTTTCTTTTTTGTGCTCTTTTTCAAGAGGTGATGGGTGAATTCTTTTCATTTCTATTTTGCCTTCTTGTTCTGAAATATCAAGACAATTTTACTTGATAATTTCTTGAAAGATGGTATCTGGGCTCTTTTTTTGATCATGGCTTTCAGGTCATTCGATAATTTTTACATTATCTCTCCTGGATCTATTGTCCTGGTCAGTGTTTTTCCAACAAGATATTTCACATTGCCTTCTATTTTTTCATTAGTATGGATCTGTTTTATAGTGTCTTGATTTCTCATTAAGTCATTAGCTTCCAATTGTTCCAATCTAATTTTGAAGGAATTATACTCTGCAGTGAGTTTTTGAAATTTCTTTTCCATCTGGCAAATTCAGCTTTTTAAGGCATTCTTTTCCTCATTGGCTTTTTAGGCGTTTTTTGCCATTTGAGTTAGTCCACTTTTTCAGATGTTATTTTCTTCAGTATTTTGGGGGTCTCTTTTAGCAGGATGTTGACTCACTTTTCCTGATTTTTCTTACATCATTCTCATTTCTTGTTATGAGAATCTGAAGATCTTCCCTGCCCCTAGGCCCTTTGCTAAAGTGGCTATGTGACTCTGAGAACCTTCCCCTATTTGAAAGTATACTCTGCCCCTTAATAGGCTATTTGTGATCACATGGAGCCTGTGGCACCAGGCTTGTTTTTCGGGAATGCCCTGCCCTGTAGCTTTGTGATTGGACAGTGGGTCGAGAGGGCTGTGACATTCTCCAAGACAGGAGAAGGCTATATATACATTCTTATGTGACGTTTTGGTTTGGGGCTCACATTGAGAAGAGTTGTGTGATTTGGCCAGATGAGACTCTGGGAAGCCGTTGAGCCCCCCGGCTAAGAAAAACCCAGATGTAGGTGCTTCCCTCTCTGGTAACTGAATAGGTAATTGATGTAATGGTCAGGTGCTGGAAGCTGTCTGATGATCTGTTTTTCTGTTTGTTTGTAACTTGTGTCTGTAACTTGTGTTTGCATTCTCTGAAGTTCAGGGTGCTGACTTTTCCCCCTGAACTAGGTAAATGATATATATTTGATTAAAGTGAGATTGTTAACCCATTTTGAGTTGCTTTCCTTTAGAAAAGCAGATCTAAGAACCTGTGCTAGCAGCCATCTTGGGTATGCTAAGGTGCTTGCTGATACATTCCTCTTCCCAGTTTTCCCTCTACTTCTCTTACTTAATTTTCAGAATCCTTCTTGAGCTCCTCCATGGCCTGTGATCAGTTCGTATTTTTCTTGGAAGTTTTTGATGCAGGAGTTCTGACTTAGTTTTCCTCATCCACTTCCATACTTTGATGCTTTTTTGTCCCCTTTTATAAGGTCTGATTGCACTTATTCTGCTTGCTCATCTTTCCAATTACTTGACTTTTGAGCTCTTTACTATGGTAGAACTCTGCTTACAGAATAGAGAAAGCTTTGTCTCAAATCACCAGGGTTTTTGCAGCTGCTGGAGCTATTAGTTGGGTGCCCTCTTAGCCCCCACAAGTTCTGGCACACTGGCCACACACCCCAGGACCATGACCCAAGACTGTGATCCAGATCCAAGCAGGTCAAAGCAAGAGTGATTACCCTCTGAATGGTTGCTTTGGTCTGCCTGTGATTTGCAGGCTAAGAGCTCTGGAAGCAGCCACGAGGTAGCAGCTACAGCTGCTTCACCTCTGCCACTTCTGGAACTGGGGGCAGGGACTAGACCATGCTCTTCCTTCACCCTTCCAATAGAGTTCCCCACTGACCTTTTATTTTCTCTTTGGTGTTCATGAGTTGAAGAGTCTAGAAACTACCACAGCTGCTGGTGATTCACTCTCCTGAAGTCTGCTCTCTCCTCTCTGGGCTATTCTGGATCTGGAACCATGGCTCACAGGAACTATGTTTGGCTTCCAGCATGCTGTGATAGACCTTTCCTGTCAGTCTTGCAGGCCACCTTCAGTGGGAGATTTGTTTCTCTCTGTCACTTTGTCGTTTCTGTAACTTTAAAATTTGTTTAGAGTCAGTTTTTTAAGGGTATTTTAAGTGTCTGGAGCTGGAGCCCACACCAATTTTGTGACTTTACTCTGCCATCTTGGCTCCACCCAAGGAGCTCTTTTCTTCAGTGATTTTTTGTTCCTCTTTCCATTTCACCAATTCTGATTTTCAAAGCATTCTTCTCAATGGATTTTTGTCCTTTTTTTTTTTTTTTTTTTTTTTTTTACCATTTGGCCCATTCTGGTTTTTAAGATGTTATTTTCAATTTGTTTTTTATTTTTAATTTTTTTTTTGTGCCGCCTTTGACATGGTTTTGACTTTTTTTCATGAGTTTTGTGTATCATTTTCATTCCTCTTCCCAATTTTTCCTTTACCTCTCTTACTTGATTTTTAAAATATTTTTGAAGTCTTTCATGATCTGAGACCAATTCACATTTTTCTTTCAGGGTTTGGATGTAGCATTTTTGACTTTGTGGCCTTCTTCTGCTTGTGTAATTGAATCTTCTTTGTCTCCATAGTAATTTTAATAGTCAAGTTTTGTTTTTTTGGGTTTTTCCCAGCTTATTTCTCAACTTTTAATTCTATTCTAAAGTGCGCCTCTGCTTCTGGGCTGGAAGGTGCATTTTTACAACTTCAGGTATTTTTGTGCAGCTATTTTCAGAGCTATTTCAAGGGACCTGTAGGTTTTCATTTCTTCCTATGTGGTATAATCTAAGGAGTGGTTTATGTATTTCTCTCTTCCCCTGTGCTCTGGTCTATGAGTGACCACAAGCACTATTTTCTGTTAGGAGAGTCTCTGCTGCCCTGGGACTACTAGCTCTGGTGTCCTAGTCCTCCTCCTCACCCTGGGACTGTGGTCCAGGACTGCAACCTGTATCTGATTATGGGCAATGGAACAGAATTCTGCCTCCAATCCCAACAAAGAGACCCCTGTGATCTCCTTCTGACCAGCTGCCCAATCCCCTTAAATTCTGTGGACTGAGAGTTCTAGAAGCAACCACTGCCACTGCTTATACGGTCACTTCTATGGCTTGCTCCTGGTTTACTCAGGCCCAGTTTCTGCTGGCATGGCTTTCACTGTATTGCACTTTATTCTCACCATGGTGCAATGGACCTTTACTGCCAACGTTCTAAATTGTATTGGGCTGGAAAATTGTTTCCCCCTGTCCTTTTACAGGTTCTGTCACTCCAGAGGTTGTTTTGAGGTGTTATTTTAATGGTATTTGGAGGAAAATTTGGGAGAGCTCAGGCAAATCCCCACTTTTTTCCCTCCATCTTCACATCACCCCTTTAAATATATTTTTAAACACAGTAAAAATTTATCTTTCTACACAGGATTTCCCCACTGCTTCCCAGCAACAATGGCCTTCCAGGCAGCAGCAGGAACACTGCACTTCCAAGGAGCAGAAGCCACTTCAGCCTTTCAGGAGGCAGGAACAACTTTGGCCTTCCAGGTAGTCTTCCCAGCAGCAACTCCAGCCTTTATCAGATCTTACAGCAGAACAGCTTCTTCCACCAGGATCTTGTCAGGAGAAAATTCTGACTGTCTCTCTCTGGGGTTTTTCTTATATACATACACAGCATTGGCTTCCTGTTTCAGCCAACATCTTCCTGTTATGTCAGCAACAGAGACAGAGTTCATATCTTCTGTTTCTTTCACAGAGGTTTGATTAGTTACTAAGGGCTAAGTACCTGCTTACTTGACATAACAAAAAGCTGTCTTCAAATTTAAATTAATTACCATTACAAGTATTCACAACAACTTATCATTAAAATGGCCACATACTTTCCACCATAGTGGCCACAAAGTTTTGAACTAAGAACAATCATCTTGTATCCCTAAGGAGGTTGGCCTCCTTACTCAGTCATTCAGTTATCTCAAAGTACAATAGTCAAAGTCTTCCCCTCATGGGGCACACTACTAAGTTAACTCAATCAGTCACTTATACAGCAATCAATTACTAAGTATCATTAATCACTAAGTACAATCTTTAGAAATACACAGACCCTCCACCCCTAGGTCACTAGTCAATTTACAATTCCTCAGTCAGTATACAGTATTCACGTAAAGTCTTCTTTCAGCTTGACTAGGGATGTTCTCTCAGATTCCCTGGATCTCCTTCCATGGCCCCAGCTCCTACCTGAATCCACCAAACAGTCACCTGGATTCAAAGACAGACAACTCCCAGCTCCTTGTCCAACTCTCTGTGTAAGATCTGCTCCACACTGAAGTTCACAGGGTCCAGTCCATCTCAAATTCTTCACAATTTTTGTTCCTGGGAATTTGAGGCTCAGCCAAGCCACAGACAAAGTGTTATCATCCTGGTTATGCTTCCTCAGTCTTCCGCAGCTTGTTCAAAAAATCAGAATAACCTTATCCAGCCTGGGAGGAGGGGAACTTCTAGGCTCCTGGGCTGCTGGGCTCCTCTTCAGTCTCCTGGGCTTCTCTTCAGAAGAAGCTCCACCACCATATATTCTCAGGAAATTCTGACTCTGACTCTGTTCTGGATTCTCATTTCTCTTCTGTAGCTTCTGCCACCAGATTCTTGTCCCAAGAAATTCTGACTGTGCCTCTCTGGGATTTTGCTTATATATACACAGCATTAGCTTCCTGTTTTAGCCAACCATTTCCTTTTATGTCAGCAATAGGAGAAGGGAGTTCATACCTTCTGTTTCTGCAACAGAGGCTTGTTCAGTTACTATCCCCTGCCTATAATTTTACTTTTTTCTCATACTATACCAGGTTGTCTCTATAAATACAAAATCTCTTTCAAGAAATTAAGGAAAAGGCAGAAGAAGCACCACATGAAGACCCGGAGCCTTTCCCATAATGTGGTCTAGAGAAAATAATCATAAAATCTTTGTGTTTGGCTGGTCATTTAATTCAGGTTCTTCCTAAAGCCAGTGTCTTCTCTGTTAGCATTCACAGGAAATGGTCATCCAACATGAAAGATAGCTACCTTTTCATAGGCTGACAGAACTTACTTGACTAATGCTGTTTCACCAATCATTTATGTTAACTTAATTGGACAAGCTGTCAATAACCTTCCCAAATGACAATAGAAAAAGAGTCCTCATTACTAGTCAAGAAAAGAAAAAAAGGCTGGTATTGAGAAGTGGTCTCTGCCTTTTTGACAAGGCAATGAATGGCTGTGAGTTGTAATATAAGATGCCCATTTATCAGCAGTTGATGGTCCTTATTCATAGTATTAGATAAGAAAGTCATGATAACTATTTTCTTAAATGTATCCAGTCAATTAATTAGATGTATATTTACAATAATATGACTACACATTTGCTTCAGTCTTATTGGCTTTCCTCACAACATTCATGGAAACCCTCTTCTAGAATTATCCTTGGATTCAATTTATGAGCCACATGAGAAAATCAGTCTCTTTAGAGTCCCCTTCATAATTCTCAATTTGGCTCATAGCAAAATCTGAAAGTGAGTCACTTAATTTGTACTGCATGTTTAAATGAGACTAAAAACCTAAACCAAACACATGACAATATTAATAATTTGTTATCATTGAATAGAGGCATGACCCATTTAATACTATTAATTGGTTCTACAAAAACATTTTTATAGGAGAAATGATATCACATTGGGTGGCTAGTTTCATAGGAACAATATCATAAATTGGCAATCAGCATGACAACACAATGGGGTTTCACAATGATATGGAGTGATTTGCTAAAGATACATTAATTTATCCCTACAAAATCATGCTGATTTTGCCTGTTTCATGCTTACCTATAGATGCAAAGCTATATAATGCATGAAAGACTATATTTAATGCATCAATCAATCAATCAATCAGTAAATATTTATTAAACACGTACTATGACCCAGTACCATGCTAGGGTCTGGGAACACAAATACAAAGGCGAAATAATCCCTACCATCAAAGAACTTATGTTTTAATAGAGAAATGACATATATACATATATGAGTGATGACTAGGTGAGAGGTGTTTAGTTCCTTTAAAAAGTATATTTATTGACTGATAACTATTTTTTCCTTCTCTCATATGAAGCATCCATTTATCTTAATGGATGCTTAGTAATAATCTGCATTTGATGCTTTGAGATCCTTTGTGCTTCTAACTTTCTTTGTTTCCGACCATATGTATATATTGAATAATGTTCAATTTCCCTCTTACCTTACATGGATCCCATTGGAGACACCAATTATTCTATAACCTTCTCCAAGAAAATTAAAAAAAAATCTCCTAATGGATTCAGTGCTATTAGGTACTTTTTTCCCTATGGGTACCATTTCCTCCTCAGAGTCAATTCCTCTTAATTCTTCTCAGTGTACCTTTGGTCTGTCTCCCTAATTTGGAATATAAGCCCCTGGGAAAGAACTGTGTCTTATCCTATATCCAGTTGGTACTCAATAAACATTATTAATTATTTTTATTCATATTCATAATGATGTCAGGTTCTGGCTAATCAATTTTAATTCAGCTTAATCTAGTTCAATTAAGTTTAATTTAAGAGGTGCTGCACTGATATTTTTCTCTTACCTGGAATTCTAATTTAAGTCTCTGAACTTGATTTCCCTTTCCCCCTTTTTTGTCTCATCCACTTCCTTTACAGAAGAAAATGCATTTCTATGTTAGTGTTTAGGTGGCTTTTATTTCATTAATGCCTTTAAAATAGGTTATTGTCTGCTCTTTCCCATTTAGAGATATACATTCCCATCCTTTTAGAGACAGACTAATTCTTTCCTTTATGGAAAGGAGGGATGCTGACCTGAAAAACTTGGAAATCATAGCTAAGCTAAGGGAGGAAAGGAAAGATAAAAGATTATCAGCTGATTCTCTCATTTAGGCACCATTTAGTCCTGCATAAACATAGATCCTCTAGGCCCTGTGAGCATATGTACAGGGCATGATGGACATCAGGCTAGAAGATGTTTTGGGCTTCTAGTTCATATCTGGTCCATATTACACAGCTGAAAATAATTAATTCTTTTCTTCTGTAGCAGCAAGCACCCTAGCATACCCAGGATGGCTGGTAGCACGGGTTCTTTGATCTGCTTTTCTAAAGGAAAGCAACTCAAAATGGGTTAATAGTCTTACTTTAATCAATCAAACATATTATCATTTACTTAGTTCAGGGGGGAAAGTCAATACCCTGAACTTCAGAGAATACAAACAGAATACAAACAGAAGTTACAAGCAGACAAAGAAACAGATCGGCAGATGGGCTTCCAGCCATCTAACCATTACATCCATACCTAGTAAGTTACCAGAGAGGGAAGCACCAACATCTGGGTTTTCAAAGCCTTGGGGCTCAATGGCTGCCCAGAGTCTCACCTGGCCAAATCACATAACTCTTTCCAAAGTAAGTACCAAAGCAAAAACTCACATCAGGGTATATATAGCCTTCTCCTGGATCAGAGAATGTCACAACCTTCTTGACCCACCCATTGCCCAATCACAAACTAATAAGGTCTGGGCATTCATGAAAAACAAGCTTCCTGTCACAGGCTCCATGTGACCACATTCAGCCTATTAGTGGGCAGAGTATATTTTCAAATCAGGAAAAGTTCTCAGAGTTACTTAAGCCTATCAAAGGACCTAGGGGCAGGGAAGATCTTCAGATTCCCATAACATCTTCTAATCCTAAACCTGTATGTGGTTAAACATGATAGAAAACAGGTAGTAATTATAAGAAGTGAAGAATTCAACATTTTGGCTAAACACAGATTGTGGCCCCTGCGGTACTTACCCAGAACATTTCCATAACTATCAGAGCTCCCTCCTCTCTAGTATCAGGGAATGATGCCCATTTCCCAGTTTAGCTGCTCCTATCACTTTTGTACCTTTGGTAAAGATTTATAATGCACAAATTGTTTCCTTAGATTTTTGTCTTTCCTTTAAAAATTGTATAAGAGTCTCTTCATATTTTGTCTGATTCAGAGAGCCCCGAGGATGATCCTAGTTTTATTTTGAGTCTCTTTACATGGGTGGTTGTTATTTAGATAATAGATATTATGCATACTCAACAAGATTTCTGTATTCTTTTATCTTCAGGATCCTAGCCTTTTTTTTTTTTTCTGTTCGTATGTATATGTAGTTATGACTTTACCAAACTTCTTGGGACAAAGCCTGTGCAATGGTTTTGGACATCCTAAGATCCTCACAGTTGAGTGGTCACCATGACCTGGAAATTATGGCAATCCTCACATCTATTCTTACTTGCTGCCCTATTACGTGAATAGCTTCCTGCTTCATTTTGCTCAGCAAGTAGCTCCCTATTATGCTTTCTTTGTGGGCCTACTGAAAGTGTAGCTCTCATCCACTGAGAAATTATCACCTTGCTTTTTCCAGAATCATAGAATCTTAAAGCTGCAAACCCTCTTCAATGTCTCTCTCTTGTAGTGTTATGCCCTGAGCATTGTAGTGATCAAGGCCACTGCTATGTCATGGCTATGGAAGGGTTTTATGAAAGAAGTAAGCCTTCAAAGGGGAATTGAAAGGAAGCTCAACTTATGCATCAGCAAGTATTACTGCTATTCATTCTTTTCATAAACTTCTTGCCTGGCATTATTTCTGCAGCAACTCTGATAAGACTGTGTATTTCATTGTTCACTCTCCTAGTCATCTCATCTGCTATCCTTTTACTTTTCAGGCAAATATACTGTTAGGACTCAACTCATGAAGTGTTGAAATAAACATCTGCTCACATACATCCAGTTGGAATAAAGAACAAAGCCCTAAGATGTTTTAGTTGACATGCTTTCCATACATATGTGGTATTTTATACTTAGGGGAATATCATGTGTTCCTCAGATATGACAGCATGGCAATCCTATTAAACATTAACATTTCAATTGTTAATTATCAAGAGTTTAGAGATGATGATGAAGATGATAGATGATTTATCTAGAGCGTTAAGATTTACATAGTATTTTGCACAGTATTTCATTTGTTCTTACAGCAAACCTCTAATCTAGGTGTTATTATTATCCTGATTTTACAGACTATTGGTAACAGCTTGCTCCATCATGTTGCTCAGCAAGTAGCTCCTTGATGTGCTGGGAACTGAGGCAGAGAAAGGTTAATTGACTTGCCCAGGATCACACACCTTGTAAGTGTTACTTAAAATCAAACAATTTTGATTTGTTGTGAATTAACCAAAGAAGCATAATGCAATGAAAAGATCACTCTATTTGGAATCTGAGAACCCGGGTTTGACTCTCAACTTTCAATGATAAATTACTTAGCTGTGTGGGCCATAGTTTCCTTATTAATAAAAACAAAAGGGTTGGATTTGTTCAGTCATTTCAGTCCTGTCCAACTTGTCATGATCCCATTTCAGGTTTTCTTGGCAAAGATATTGTGGTGGTTTGCCATTTCCTTCTCCAGCTCACTTTACATATGAAGAAACTGAGGCAAATGAGTTAATTGACTTGCCCAAGGTCACACAGCTAATAAGATTCTGAAGCTAAATTTAAACTCAGGTCATCCTGACTCCATGTCTGACATTCGATCCATTGCACCATCTAGCTGCCCCTAACATTTAGATTAGGTGTCCTCTAAGGCCTCTTCTAGCTATAAATTTATGTATATATTTACATATGTGAAATGACTGTGATTCTGTTAAGAAACTATATAAAAAAAGGATTATTTATACAAACAAGTTATCAATGATCTCTTAATTGCCACATCTCATTGTTTTTTTGTTTTTTTGTTTTTTACAGTTTTCATCCTTCTTGACCTCTATGATACACTGGAAATTGTTCAAAACTCTCTCCTGTTGGTTTTTCTTTCCTGTATAGAGTTATTCCCTCCTGCTTAGCTTCTTCTCAGTCTCTTTTCCTAGCTTATTGTCTATTTCACACTAAGTTATGGTGGTTGTTGCCCAAAACACTATCCTAAATAAACCCTTTTCTCTTTTTTTCTCTGCACTCTTATCAGTTCATGAGTTGAATTATCATCCATATACAACTGACCAGAAGTTCTAGAAGATCACTCTCAGTAACTCCTCTGAGCTTCAGTCCTATATCATTAATTACCTATTAGACATTTTGAATCATTGCAAAGACAATATGCAGTCTCTAAGTAGGTTCAAGTTAATTTTCTTTTCATCTAAATTCACCCCTTTTCCAAACTTCCATATATCTGTTGCAGACACTGCCATTATTCCTGTCTTCCAGATTTGTAACCTTGGTACTACCCTTAGCTCTTTATTCTCTCTTAACTCGCAGTCTTTTGCCAAATCTCCTCACATCTGCCACTCTTGCATCCTATCTTTACTCACATAACCAACACTGCAGTGCATGCTCTCATTATTTCTTGCCCAGATTATTTCAGTGGATTCCTAATTCATTTCTCTGCCTCATGTCTCTTCTCATACCAATATATCCTCCACATCACTGCCTAAGTAATTTTCCTTAAATAGCCACCTGACCATATAACTTCCCTAACTCAATAAATTCTGGAAGTTCTCTATACCCTCAGAGATAAAATATAAGCTCCTTGCTTTAGCTTTAAAAGCCCACCCTATTTGGTCTCAACATATCTTACCAACTTCATTGTATGCTACTCATTGCCCTATGCTTTATGATCATGCCCCAAACTGCTCTCTCTATTCTTCATTTGAGTGCTCTCTCCTCCATCTCTCTATCTTTTCACTGGCCTTTCTCCATATCTGGAATACTGTTTCTCTTTATTTCTTCCATGTAGATTTTCTCTCTTCCTTTAAAATACAGCTCAAATACTAGCAGTTTTCCTTATCTCATCTATTGATTTTCCTCCCATCTTACATTTATATATTTTGAATTTTTATAATGATTCACTTTATATTAAATCTGTGCACATATCTATCTTTTCTGTATCTGTCTACACAGCTATGGTAGAGATATCTTTATATATGTACTTTTGTAACTGTATGTAGATATGTTATATAGCTGTATACATACAGACATCTGTAACATGTCTATAAAGATAAATATAAAGATATACAGCTTTAGATATGCATATAATATATAAATATATAGACATATAGATGTCATGATGCAATTTACATAGATGCATATATTTATATGGAGAGCTATACATATATCATAATCATCCATATGGAAGTACATGCATGTATACATATACGTGTGTATGTAGACAAATGTGTTTATACACATATATACAAGTATCTCCAGCATATCTATATAGATAAATATAAACTTCTCTTCCCACTTATAATATAAACTCCTTGAAAGTGAGAATTATTACATTCTTTGTAGTTGTTTTCTTTGAAGATAATATATGTGTGAACATAGTATACAAATTTAAAACAAAATTCAAAGTGATAGAGATACTATTTTTTTAATGTACACATGCTCTAAATTCAGAATAGCAACATCTCTATCATGGGAAGTGCCACAATCTATGTGCCAATATCTTAGCCATAAAGTCAATGGAAATACATTGGAAATAATAGTGAACCTGAAGTCAATATAGTGATATTCTAATCTTAACCCTGTCATTGGTTAGCTACATTACCTTAGACAACCATTCTGAACGTCTGTGTTTCCCTCTCTTCAAAATAAAGAAAATAACTTTTGCATTGAATATATCTGACATATTTTACTTTGAGTAGCGAGTTAATGAAGTTTTTACTTTTAGCAGTGATTCTGTCAGTTCAGGTCACCATGCAGAAGACATTTTCTCTATGATTTATTAGAAGGTCTTTGAAAGTTGTTGGGATTGAAACCCATTACCCTGTGATCAGTCTGGGGGCAAGCCTCCACACACTTAGTTGGGCTGTTTATGAGTCTAAGAACATATAGTACATGGCAATTCTTGTACTTGAAAACTTTTTAACTCAGTATAACCAGGTAGGGCTTGCCCTCAACTGGTACTACCTTCATGAACCCATAGTTTTCTCCTAAAATCAATGAAAGGACTTAAGTACATGGGTGATTTGGTAAGAGAATTCAAAGCTATTATTCACTACCTTTAATTTCATGTATTTTAGAATGACAACAGTTAGACTGACAGTATGAATTTAATGTTGCTCAAAATTCAGTAAATCCTGGCTGGCTAAAGACCAATCAATCTACCACTAAGTATTTTTAAATGCTTATTATGTACCAGGAACTCTACTGGATGATGGGAACGCTAAGACAAAACAAATAAATAAATAAATAAAACTGCCTTCAATGATAACTTCAATTTTTCCCTATCAGAGGAAAAAAAATCACACACACACACACACACACACACGTACACACACACACGTACACACACACACACACACACACACACACACACACACACACACACACACACTACAAATTCCAGTAGCGGGGTTGGAATGGATGGGGAACCAATAACTAAGGGAAATAGGAGCTAATGTATGGTAGTAACTCTGCAAATGACTCAAAATCACCTTGAACAATTCTTCAGTTATTCTAGATACAGAGGTCTAAGCTGAGGAAGAAAGAAAATTTTCCATAGTATGGAAGCCCTTAAAGAAGTGGGGTAGGTGACTGACAACCTTCTCATGAAATCATTTTCACTCTTATTTCTGGGACATGTTAACATGTGGCTATCAGACCTAGAAGTGTTCTGGTTCATGTACCTGAAATAGACATATACACTGGAAGTAGAGGAAAGTCACCCCAATACCAGATCCATACATTACAAACATTAGAAAGATTGCCTTAGGCAGTCCATTTACATCACGATTGTGGACAAATGCATCAAGAATGATTGATTGAGAAAACTCACAAAATAACCAAAGAGAAAAAATGTAAGGAAAGTAAATAACAACTGAAAAGTAAAATCAGAGGTAATGTTTTGACCTGGGCTTACAAAATCCAGGAAATGTAGAATTGATTTTTGTTCCCTCCATGCATTACATATTCTTCTCTTCTTTAGTACCAAAAATAGCATGTGACCTGTGAAGCATCCTATTAGTTGTCTCAGGGAAGCACATTTTCTTCTAAGAAGAAAAAAGGTTTAAATATCAAGGGAAAAGGTACAAGCACAAAGCCAAACACGCTAGGGTCTGTGTTCGGCACTCATTCAAAATGTCATGCCATTCTAACACATTTCCGTTTCCTAATGGAGCTTCACTTGGGTCTAATCACTTTCAGGCCCTGCTGGGTTGTATTCCCTGGCATTTCTTTTTAATATTAAAAAAAAGCTCATCTAAGCTACAGCTGAATTTAAAAAAAAAATAAAAAGCTTATAGAAACCAGCTGCAAAATTACAGAACCAAAAGGAATCTTCCATTATTAAGACTCAAATCAATCAGTCACAATATAGTGAAAATTGTAATTGAACCACCAATAAGCATTTATTAAATAACTACTATGTGCCATCCAGTTTCAGATAATTATTAGTTATGTGATCCCAGACAAATCACTTCACCCTGTTTGCTTCAGTTTCCTCATGTGTAAAATGAGCTGGAGAAGGAAGTGACAAACCACTTCAGTATCTCTGCCAATAAAACCCTACATTGGGTCATGGAGTGTTGGGTTAGACTGAAATGAATGATGACTCTATGTCAGTCCCCATATTGGGATATAAAGAGAAAAATAAATTAGCCCATGTTGTCAAGGAGCTTTCATCATACTGGGGAAAGCATTTATGTATATATCATGTAGCCACTTTAAACTCAGATGATTTTTATGCAAAGCCAAGCACTAGCAGCCTTCCAGAGGATGGCCCTTGCAAACAGCCTCTAAGGTTCTGATAACACAGTATAGTGAATACTCCATTCATTCCATAACAAATCAGAGCAAAACATTCATAGCAAATCAAGGTATAGCATTCACAATGTCTCAACTTATCACAAAAAATCAAAATAACATTCAAAATAACTTATCATAGAAAATGGTCACATAGTTTCCATCACAGTGGTCACAAAGCTTTGAATAAAGAACGATCATTTAATAACTCAATCATTCAATCATCTCAATCATTCAATCATCCATAAGGATTGCCTCTCCAATGGGCACAAAGTACAATAGTCAAAGTTCACGATTCATGGGGCACACTAAGTTACAAATCAGTCACTTATTCAGTCATCAGTCACTAAGTATAATCATTTAGTCAATCAATCATTCAGTCAACTCAGTCTTTCAATTATCCTTCATCATTCACTATTCAAATCATCATAAAATACACAAGCCCTCCACCCCTATGTCACTAGTAAATTACAATTTCTCAATCAGTACACAGTATCCAAGCAAAGTCTTCCTACAGCTCAACCCAGGGTGGTCTCTCAGATTTCCTGGATCCCCCTCCATGGTCCCAGCTCCCACCCAGATTCACCAAACTGCCACCTGGGTTCAAATGCAGAAAGCCCCCAGGTCCCTGTCCAGCTCTCTATGCAGTCTCTGTTCCTGGGAAGTCAAGGCCCAACAAAGCCACCAACAGGTTCATACAAAGTACCAGCATCACAGTCATGCCTCCTCAGTCTTCAGCAGCTCTGGCCAGCCCTCAGAAATCTCCAGCAGCCTCAGCAGCTCTGACTGGCCCTCAGCTTTTACTGGCCTTTGGAAAGCCCCAGCAGCCCTGGCTGGCCCTTGGACTCAGCAGAAGTTTCAGTTGGTTCCCAGAATCAAAATCACTTCACCCAGGTTCCCAAAATCAAAATCACTCTCCAGCCTGGGGAAGGGTCTATCCTCTTCAGCCTCCCCAGAAGCAGCAGCTTCTGCCTCCACAGAGCTTGCTCCAAGAAGATCTGTGTTTCCCAGCCAGGTTCATTCCTTAGATACAGACAGCATTAGCTTCCTGTTTCAGCCAACCTCTTTCTGTTACATCAGCAACAGGGATTCATACCTTCTGTTTCTTTAACAGAGGCTTGATTAATTACTGAGTGCTAACTAAGTACCTGTTACCTTTGCGAATAAAAAGGGATTTTCAAATTCAAATTACATTACCATTACACTTTATCAAACTGCAACTCTCACAGATAAGTTTGCTCCTTAGCAAGACTAGCTCTAATTCCCCTTCAGGGTTCTAGAGCTACTCTTGAGAAATTGGAATGATTCTTTGTAATGCTATTATCTCACACACCTCTTTGGGTGAACACTCCCCAATGTCAATCATCAGTGATTAGTGTACCAGTATAATTTTAACCAAAAGCATCAATTAGCTTTTATAAAGAAATATTACTTATATAAAGACATATTACTCCCCCAAATATGGGTTGAGGAGTATAGGGCCAATGAATGTGTTATTGACAGCATCCATGATCACTATAAATGTACTTGCATGGTGCTCAATCACAAAATATAACAGACTTGCCATATAGAAAACAGAATCAAAAATTTATTCAGAGACCAGAAAACCAAATCTCAAAACCAGTAAGCTGATTCCATCATAGTAGCAAAGAAGCTAATAAGCCACAAGAGCACAGAGAGCCACAGCATCCTTTAGCTTTCCCACAAACCAACATTTATTCACAAGCTGGACTGACTCCCTGGCATGTGTTCTCTCCTCCTCCCAGTCTAGCTAGCTCTGACTCCCACCTTCCTTTGGGCTCTGCTCCACCCTTCAGCAAACTCCTACCCCACAGGCTCCATGTGATTAATATTCAGCCTATTAGGGGACAGAGTTTATTTTCAAAGCAGGAAAAGTCTTCAAAGGGTCAGGGAAGATCTTAAAATTACCATTACCATTATGAGGGGTGGGAGGAGGTAGGGTACTTTCCATTTTATCACCTTGTCCACTGGGCAGGGGGAGAGTGCTAAAATATCTTCCAAGTAATAAAAATAGTGAATCCTATGACGTGGTCTCATATATTTGAATTCATACTTTTTGAAATCACAATTATGTAAAATCTGATATTTCCTTTCGGCCCAATGGAAACATACAATTCAATTTTGGGATTCATTTATGTACACTATTCAGGATGCATTTGCTATGAGTATTCATCCTACCAAGCTCACTTCCAAATTGAGCATACTCAGTATTCATAGACTCAGGTCTAACATCCTGGCATCAATGATTAACCCATTACAATGCTACATTGGTGGACCAGTCTCGGTTGGCTATGAACTCTGGCATGAACATTTTGATGAAGTGCCATGCCAAGCTTTTGAAGCTCACAAAGACATCACCATCTATAATGCCCCTTTACATACAGTGGAAAAATAATAGACACAAGAATTCGGAAGAAGCAATAACAAGGCAATCACTTAGGCCAAAAGGCAGTAACCTGGAAGGGGAGGCAAAGGTCCAAGATCCCCCACAGTAAGAGCCTTCTAGAATTATTTGCCTCTATAGCCAAACATAGCCATGGAGGACAATGCAAAAGGCCTACATTGTTCACTTAAGTGTTTTATTTTTTTAAACATGTTCTGCTCTAGCTCAGCAACCAGTCAAAAGTTCATTTCTTCACTAAATGATTAATATGCAGCAACCAGTTGCACACTCTTCATATGCTCCAAAAGTGCATATAAAAATTGCATTATTACATGTGTTAGAATGGCATGACATTTTGGATGAGTGCCCAACACAGACCCTAGCATGTTGGGCTTTGTGCTAATACTTTTCTCCTTCATATACAATGCATATTCACAGGTACTGTGCTTCAGTAGTTACTAGTTTCATGATAAAGAGATAAAGACAGAGAATGAGGTGTAGATATAGATATAGATGATATGTATGTTAACTAGCCTTTTAAATCAGACCTATGATCTCATTCTTTAAGCCACTTACTCTGTCAATGTAGAGCGGCATTTATTTTTGCCATTTATAGCTTTTAAAGAGCTGCCTATACAGAATAAATGCAAGGAATTTTTTTTTAAATTTGTTTGTTTTGGAAAGGGATATTACCAAAGGGGTGGTAGTAAAGAGTGGTCTCATTTAGGAGCTGGCCATTAAGCTGAGCTTTGAATAATGTTCAGGATTCTGAGACATATGAGAAAAGGGAGGGCAAGGCATTTCAGGCAGGAGAGAGACACTCTGCAAAATCAGAGATAGGAGATGGAATGTTGTCAGTTACAATAAGAAAACTTATTTGGTTGGAACATAAAATGTGTAAAGGAAAGTGGCATATAATAGGACTAGAAAAGAAGGATAGGGCCAGATTATAAAGGATTTTAAATACCAGAACTTGTATTTGATCCTAGAAGTACTGGAATGTATTGGGTAGAGAATGACATGTTCAGTGTAGCGATTTAGAAACATCCTACCAGTTTGACAGCTGTGCAGAGGATGGTTTGGAGAGAAGGGAGACTTGAAGTCAGGAGATGAAATAAGAGGCTATTAACAGTCAACTACCTGAGGAGGAATGATGTCATGAAGTAGAAAAATGTTCATGTATATGGAAGGAAAAGGACAAATGCAAACAAAACTTGGCAGGCTGATGAGTGAACATGTTGGGTGAGGGACATTGAAGAAAGAATTGAAGAGGGATGTTGTAAACCTAGGTTCCTGGAAGAATGGTGGTGCTCTCAGTAGAGAGAGGGAAGTTCAGAAAACATATGGATTTGCAGGTAAATAAAATGAGTTCTTGGACATTTTGAATCTTAAATGAATTATAGAACTATGAGACAGCTTGGGCTTGTGGTTTGTGTCTTCATCTCTAAAACAGAGATGGCCACCATTTATACCTTGAAAGCTCTGTATTAGAGATGATGAATGGCCTTGTATTTAGTTCTTCAATATTTTGAATACCTTCACTATTGTGAGTACTACCAACATCTACCAATATAAATTCAATCTCACCATCCCTCAGTAGGCTGCTTCATGGGCCACAATAGCCAAAAATATTTTGCACCTGGTAGACTTTGTATATGTAGCTCAAAAGATCATAGAATGTCAAACATATATTCTGTCACAGTGCTTAAAATCACAGACTTTCCAAACTTCAAAAGACTTCAACCATCTAGTCTAACCCTTATTCACCAACGAATCACCTCTGAAATATAGCTAACTAGTGATAAACCAATATTTGCTTGGAGGAAGTAAGAGCAGGGAAGAGAGGGGGGACATTACCTAACTGAAACAGCATCTTCTACTTTGGGATAGTTCTGATTAATGGGAAATCAATCAATTCCTAATCAAAATCCTAAGGTTGCTACTTTGCAACTCCCAACCATTATACCAAAGCCTTTCTATCTTGATGGGATCTACCAGGCCTTAATGACACCTTACATATCAGCACAAGGCACAGAGATATGACATTAGTGTTGGATCATTATATTGATTCTTTCAAAATGTTATATAATAACTTTATCTGGGAAATTCTATAAGCAAAAGCTCTTAATGCTTTGTGTCCTGGCATCACAACACAAAGATAAATTAAATTACACCTTTGTAGATTTCCATTTTAACCAAAAAGTGATTAGTGTTCTTTCTATATTTGCCAAGAATGTCCTTTCTCTCAAAAGTTGCAGGCAGAATAAAGGGAGGATAATGAACTTTTTTTCAAATATTTCAAGTGATGAATTTTCTCATTCTGAACAGTGCATCTTTGTAGAAGGTCACATTAAATTGTGTGTGTACATCAAACAGAACTGTGTGTCTTTAGGCAAGTACATAGAAAGAAATAGGAAGGTCTGCTGCTTTGATTTTTCTTTCTTTCTTTTTTTTTTTTTGTCTTAAAGCCCGAGCTGGGTTTTTTTATTTTTTTATTTTATTTTTTTTTTTATTGACATTCAGATGGAATTGAACCAGATGAGTTTTTTGGTCAGCAGAAGAAAAACGCAATCTGATAGATATCAAAAGAAGCCAGTGATAGTTCCTGACAACATCCCAGTGTGTTCGCTTTCCCATCCCAGCTGTCAAAGTGATGTAATCAGAAATAAAGTGCATTTTTTGATAAATGCCTCAGGGTAAATGTAGCTCTCACACACGATATTACAGTATCCCTCTGTTTTTGTTCCTCAAAAATAAAGGCCTTCATCTTGAAATGCCTTCACATTAGCTGGTTTTCAAAAGAGGAGAGAAAAAAATAGTACATCAGACTTGGCTGCTCTGTCTAACAGGCGATCATATTATGTCATTTCCCTAATCCCCAAACAACTAAACATTAACATGTTTTACCCTGAGTAACCGGATATGACATGGGATGTGAAAGAACATATTGAGGTATAGACAGCTCTTCCCAAAGTAAATTAAAATGGCATAGGTTTGAGAAGAAAAAACATGCCAGTAGGAACCTGCCTTCCCTTTGTAGAACTTAATCTGCACAACTGACAAAATAATCAGACATCAGGAACAAAATGGTGACCCATTAAGTGAAATGGGGGCTGGAGCACAGAGGCATGCAAGTGAACATGTGGATAGGCTAATGACTTCCTGTGAAGCTGTAAAAAGTGGACCTACTCATGAGCAGGTTTTGTGAGGGCTGCTAAAATATCACATTGGGGTTGACAGGATGTCAGAAGGTGAAGGAAATTGTCATGACCATGGAAATGCTAAGGAAGAAGAGATAAATGTGTGTAGTATTCAATGTCTTCAATCTCTTAGACTCACTGAAATAGGTTCAGTGGTCAGTTCAGGGAGGTGTTCATCCTGCTGCATACTGATCTTTTCATATTCTCCCTAGAGTGCTGGTGTCATTTCTGGTCTCATACTTTAGGAAATAAGTTGATGAAATGGAAATGACAACAAGACTAGATAGTCAACTGGAAACTGTGATAGAAGAATAAGCTGCAAATATTTAGATGGGTGAAGATTTAGTGGGGACAAAGGGGTGACCATCATTTCAGATGACATATATTTGAAAGAATGTCATTTGGGAAATGTATTCTTCTTGGCCCCAGAGGACAGAGCTAGTACTAATAGATGAAAGTTACAAGGAGAAACTATAAGGGAAATCTTGTGGTTAGAACTGTCCAAAATTTGAATGGATACCTCTGGGAATAGGGAGTTCCCCTGCACTGTCTGGTGAACAGGGTTCCAGTTGCTACAAACAGTAATTTATTTTCTTTGTCACTAACTTTCATATCCACTTTTGCATCATCACTTAATCACCACTTGTTGGAAAAAGAAACTGGGGAGTTGGAATAATATTTTCTATTTTTGATGGCGACTTCCTGTGCCTTTCTTTTTTGAGCTGTTAAAAAAAAATTAAGTTACCCTTTCAATCATATTACAGCTATTTTACAGCTGCTCACTTACACTTCACAGATATACAGATGGAAGATTACTTTGAGGCCATCTATTTCAACCTCTTCATTTTATAGGTGAGGAAATTTAGGTCCAAGGAGGTTAGTTAATTGGTTTGACTTCATACAGGACATAAGTAACAGGCTGTCTGACTCAAAACCTAGCCTTCTTTCCATCATACAATGTTTTAGTTTAAAAAAGAAGGAAACTTATTGATGTTTCTTTGGCTATGACTAGACGCAAACTGCATCAGTGTGGTATTACGACAAAGGTCTGCAAAATCTTAACCTGAATACAATTAGTAGGAAGAAATGTCAGGTCAGTTCTGTTTGTGGAGTCATATGACCTCAATTTTAATCATGGCTCTTTCATTAACATTCTGTATAACCTTGAAAAAGTTACTTAATCTCCCTAGGAAAAAGTTTCCTCATATATAAAATGAGGTTGCATCATATCATCTCTAATGTACCTTCAAAATCAAAACTGATGTTCCTATGATTTTTTTTAAGACTAATGAACAGGGAATAGTCATTATGATGCAGTGGTTTAAAGTATTAGAATTGAAGTCAGAGACCAAAGAAAGCAAAATACATACAGCAACTTGGCTGAATTCTCCCAACATTACTCTCTAAATAACTTTAAAACAACACTTCAAATCACAGAACCAATGAAAGGTTCGAATAAGACATTTTTTTTCTAGCCCAAGACAATGTAGGGGATCAGTAAATTTATGACTCCAGGTAGAGGCTCAACCAGAGTGCAGCACACATATTGCAACAGTAGCAATAGCCTAGGAAGCAGCTGCAACAGTGGCAGCAGATCTGATGGTAATAGGATCAGATAACTGGTCAGAAAGATTACAAGGGACCCTTGGGTGTCACTGGGTATAGGATGCCTGTTTCACTGAATATATGCAGTTCTAGGTCACAGTTCTGAGCTGCAATATGTTGGCAAAGAGGAGTGCTAGTACTTGCAACTTCAGGGGACCAGGGGCTGTGCTCACAGTTCCAAGATCAAGAAGAGTTAGAACCTGTGAGTGCAGGGGAACAAGGAGTTTTCCTAAGACCAAAGCACAGGGCAAGAGAGTGTAATACCATGCATGAGCAGCTTCCCAAAAGAATGCTACTGTGAACAGCTTTTAAGGTTCTGATTACACAGTATAGTGAACACTTCATCTGTTCAAGAACAAATCAAAGGAAAACATTCACAACAAATCACAATATAATATTCACAACAT
>CM053585.1:423707250-423726826 GCA_028646515.1 Pseudochirops corinnae | reverse complement strand
ATATATTATTATTATTATTCTTATTATTATTATTATTATTATTATTATTATCATTATCATTATTATTATTATTTATATGCAACTGGAAAATATGATATACAGGCCCTGGGATAGGGAGATCTATCTTGCTCTCCCAGAAGGTCAGAGGGGTGATGGTTGTGGATATAGGAGAGAGCTGATTTGGGGAGGGGGTATACAGTGGGATCACTCTTTTGGGTGGGTGGGTAGGGGAAAGATGGGGAAAAATTTGTAACTCTAAATTTTGTGGAATCAATGATTTAAACTAAAAATGAACAAAAGTTAACTTAAAAAAAGAATGCTTGAAAGTCCTCTATTTCATTGAATGACCATATTTTTCACTGAAGCATTATACTCAGTTTTTCTGGGTAGGTGATTCTTGGTTTTAGTCCTACCTCCTTTGACCTCTGGAATATCATATTCCAAGGCCTTTGATCCTTAATGTAGAAGCTGCTAAGTCTTATGTTATCCTAATGTGTTACCACAATATGTAAATTGTTTCTTGCTGACTGCTTGCAGTATTTTATCCTTGATCTGGGAACTCTGGTATTTGACTAGAATATTCCTAGGGGTTTTCTTTTGGTGATCTTTTTCAAGAGACATTAGGTGAATTCTTTCAATGTCTATTTTTGCCCTCTGGTTCTAGAATATAAGGGCAATTTTGTTTTATAATTTCTTTTTTTCTTTTTTTTTAAATTTGATTTGTTTATTTACTTTTAGTTTACAAAATTGAGTTTCATAATCTCTTGAGTTTCAAATTTTCTCCCCTCACTGTCCCCTCATCCCATGGCAGCATACAATTGAGTACTGGATCTGCAAATATTTTCAAATTGGACATTAGTCTAGTTGCATAGAGTGGTTGTAACCAACGGAGTGAACAATGGGAAAAAAGAAAGAGAACCAAACGTGAAAAAGAATGATAGCTTGTAGATTGCTTCAGTCCCCATTGAAATTCTATTCTTTTTACATCTTTCTCTGAATGTAGATACATCCTTCCATCCTGAGACTTGTAGAGTTGTCTTATGACTATGTGTTGCTGAGAAGAGTCCAGTTTTTCAAAGTTGGTCATCACACATATGATTAGTCTGTGATTGTGTACAAATTTTTTCCTGGTTCTACTCTTCTCATTTAGCTTCAGTTTGTATCAGGCTCTCCAGGTGTATATGAAGACTGTCTCTTCCCCATCTCTTATAGCACAATAGTATTCCATTACATTCATTTACCACATCTTGTTTAGCCATTCCCCAGTTGATGGTCATTCCCTTAAATTCCAGTTTCTTGCCACCACAAAGAGAGTGGCAATAAATATTTTTGTACATATGGGTCTTCTTCCTGCTTCTATGATCTCTTTGGAATACAACCACAGAAGTGATGTTACTGGGTCAAAGGGTATGCAATTGTTTATAGCCCTTTGGGCATAGTTCCAGATTACTATCCAGAATTGTTGTATCAGTTCACAGCTCTGCCAACAATGCATTAGTCTTCCAATTTTCCCACATCCTCTCCAGCATTTGTTGTTTTCCTGTTTTATCATCTTAGCCAATCTGGCTGGTGAGATGTGGTACCTCAAAGTTGTTAAGGACTTATGTGGGTTTATTTTATATCCTGCAACTTTGCTAAATTTATTTATTGTCTCAAGAAGTTTTTTACTTGACTCTCTAGGATTCTCCAAGTATTTCATCATATCATCTGTATATAATTTCTTGAAAGTTGTTGTCTAGACTCTTTTTTTTTTGATCATGACTTCAGGTAGAACAATAATTTTTAAATTTTCTCTTCTAGATCTGTTTTCCAGGCCAGTGTTTTGTTTTATTTTGTTTCCAATGAGGTATTTTACATTGCCTTCTATGTTTTCATTTATTTGCATCTGTTTTATAGTATTGATTTCTCATAATGTCTTTAGGTTCCTTTGGCTGCAATTTAATTTTGAAGGAGTTATTCCCTTCAGTGAGATTTTTAAATTCCTTTTCCATCTGGCAAATACATCTTTTTAAAGCATTCTTCTCCTCATTGGCTTTTTGGACCTCTTTTGCCATTTGATCTAGTCTATTTTTTTAGGCACTTAATAAATTTTTATTGATTGATTGACCACTAGTCACCACAAGATCAGCAGGAACTTCAAGTACAGGATGGCATTGATCAAAGACATCCTACCACACTGGAGGTATGAGTGACCTCTCTCTATATGTGCCAGGTCACATGTATTTCTTAAATATGTGTCCTTCTTGTGCAATCCCTTTGTGTTCTCACTCTCCTCATTGATGTTGTGTGTATTTATAGGATAGTGTACACCAGGTTCATAGGGGAAATATATGACAACTTTTTCTAATGTTTTATAGTTCTAGTGCCTTCCCTTTCATCATTATGTCTTCTTTATCCTTCATATAGCTTGCTTGTACTTATTTATTTACCTATATTCTCCAGTAGATTATTAAGTCCTTGAAGGCAGATACTGTCTTTTTGCCTCTTTTTATTTACCAGGCACATAGCACAGTGTCTGGAACATAGTAGGCACTTTATAAATGTTTATCAAATGACTTTTCTTACTAACTTACTTCCTTTAAATGCCTTTTCTGTATGTGTGTTTTCTGGCTGAATAAAGAAAAAAGGAAGATCATCAATGGGGGCTCAATAGCAATGGTTTTGAGATGATGGGGATCCACAGAGTATCTTGAACGTTGGGGTAGCTATGCTATAGGCCTCATGTGTGAAGGAAGGGTATCTTAGGTACTACATAAGTAATAGAACATCAGGTAGAGTTTAATGGGGGTAAAAGAGAGATCCAGACAAAATATCTTGAAGAGACAGAGAACCCTGTTAGTTACTGGGGCAGAGAGAGGAAGAGAGGTAAAGAAAGAAGAAGGGAACTTCACAGCGATGGTGGACACTGAACTAAGCCTTCAAGGATTTTAGCAGGTATCAATGATGAAAGAATATATTCCAGTCATGGGAGGGAAATGGTCTGTCCTGAATATATGGAGATGGAGGTCCAAACTGTACACTAGATACTAGTCTAGTTTAGTTAGAAGGCATAGTATCTGAAAAAATATTGTGTTTTTTTTAATGTGAAAAGGTTTATTATTATATATTACATCTATATTATTTATTATACATGTATAAGTAGAGCCAATACCAGTTTGCGTGCTGTCTTGGGGAAGGGGAGAAAATTTAAAACCCAAAATCTCATGGAAATGAATGTTGAAAGCCAAAAATAAATTAATTATATTAAAAAAATAAAATTGGCTTCTGAACTTCACTTCCCTCTTTCTTCAAAAGCTCAATAACTCAATCTCTTTTTTTATTTTCTAAACTTTTTGTTTATTTTTAGTTCACATCATTCATTTCCATGACGTTTTGATTTACAAATTTTCTCACTGTCTTTCCCTTACCCACCACCCCAAAACAGTGATCCCATTGTATACCCCCTCCCCCAATCTGTTCTCTCCTATATCCTCCCCCATCACCCCTTTGACTTTCCAGTAAGGCAAGATGGATCTTCCTACCCCAGTACCTGTATATTTCCCTCCTTCCTATTCCACCCCCTACTTGTTCTATTCTTTACTTTGTAGGTACAAAGTCCTTTACAAAAGTCTGTGTTTATAACAATCCTACCGCCTAAACTGTCCTCCACTCCTTCCTCCCCGCTCTCATCCTCTTCCCCCTTACTCTCCTGTAGGCCAAGATACCGAATTTAGAGTGTATGTTATTCCTTCCATAAGTCAACTTCAATGAGAGTAAGGTTGACCCATTCCCTTTTGCCTTCCTGTTATTCCCCTCCATTGTAATAATTATCCCTTGCCTCTTCTATATGAGGATTAACCATGTTCTGTCTCTCCCTGTCTCCTCTCATACTATTCCCCTCCCACCTCTCAATTTCAACTTTTAAAATACTATTCATTCTGATTCAATTGATCCTCTGCCCTCTGTCTATGTACACATCTATACACACTCACATATGTAGTCATATGCATACATACCCTCCTATATAAACATATGTGTATGTAAACATACATCCATGATACATACATACATACATTCATACATACATATATACATATATATATACATATGTGTATATATTCCTTTAAACTATACTCAGACTGAGAAAAGTTTCATAAGTTATAATAATTGTTTTTACATGTTGGCATGTAAATAGTCCAATTTTGATAAGTTCCTTATGAATTCTTTTCCATGTTTACCTTCTCATGCTTCTTGTATTTAAATGTCAAATTTTCTGTTCAGTTCTGGTTTTTTCATCAAGAATGCTTGGGAATCCTCCACCTCAATGAATGACCATATTTTCCCCTGAAACATTATACTCAATTTTTCTAGGTAGGTGATTCTTGGTTTTAATCCTAGCTCCCTTGATCTCCACAATATCATATTCCAGGCCCTTCATTCCCTTAATGTAGAAACTGCTAGATCCTGGGTTATCCTGATTGTGTTTCAACAGTATTCAAATTGTTTCTTCTTGGTAGCTTTAATATTTGCTCCTTGATCTGGGGGCTCTGGAACCTGGCTATAATATTCCTAGGAGTTTTCTTTTTTGGGATCTTTTCCAAGTGGTGATTGGTGAATTCTTTCAAGTTCTATCTTGCCCTCTGGTTCTAAAATATCAGGGCAATTTCCCTTGAGAATTTTTTGAAGAATGATTTCTAGATTCTTTTTCTGATCATGGATTTCAGGTAGTCCAGTAATTTTTAAATTTTCTCTCCTGGATCTATTTTCCAGGTCAGTGATTTTTTTCAAGGAGATATATCCCATTGCCTTCTATTTTTTTTTTCATTTGTTTGGATCTATTTAATAGTATCTTGACTTATTACAACGTCCATTTGCTCCACTAATTCTGAAGGAATTATTCTCCTGAGAGAGCTTTTGAGATCCTTTTTCCATCTGGCAAATTCAACTTTTTAAGGCATTCTTGTCCTCATTGGCTTTTTTGGCCTCTTTTGCCTTTTGAATTAATCTGTTTTTTAAGGTCTTATTTTCTTCAGTCAGATTCTTGACTCTCTGTTCATGATTTTCTAGCATCATTCTCATTTCTCTTCCCAATTTTTCCTCCACTTCTCTTATTTGATTTTCAAAGTCCTTCTTAAGCTGCTCTATGGCTTGTAACAAGTCTCAATTTTTCTTGGAAGCTTTTGCTGTGGGAGTTGTGACTATATTATGTTCCTCCTGTTCCATGTTTTGATCCTTTTTGTCCCCCCCCAAAAGTGAATCTAATGTTGCATTGCTGGGTTTGCTTTGCTTCCTTTGCCTACTCATGTTGCCCATCAATTACTTGACTTTTAGGTTCAGTAGGACTCTGCTTTCAGAGGGGAGAGCTCTGTCCCAAATCACTGGAGTTTTCACAGCTGCCAGAGCTATTAGAAGGCCACCATTTCTGCAGCCCCCACCAGCTTTGACTCTCTGAAAATGCACCTCAGGACCACCACCCAAGACCCTGATCCTGATCCAGGCAGCTCAAGGCAAGAACACTTAGCCTCTGAATTATCTCTTGACTCCCCTACAATTTGCAGGCCGGGAGCTTCTGAAGCAGCCACGTGTAGGTGGCTGCAATGCCAATGCTTCAGCCACTTCTAGCCCTGGGGCAGTGGGCCGGACTCTCTCCCACATATTTATCTGAGTTCCACTGACCTTTCACTTTGTCCTTGTTTATTATGGGTTGGTAATTCTGGAAAACACCACAGCTGCCTGTGATTTGCATTCTAGCTGTGGCATGTTCTGGTAGCCTTAGGACTCCAGCCACAGTTCATGCGGTGCTGGTCTGGGCCCCTAGCGTGCTGCTATGAACCCCTTCCTGTCTACCTGCCAGGCTGCCTTCCACTGGAGCTTTGTTACTCTGTCATTTTGTGTGTTTGGGAGCTTCAAAATTTGTTTAGAGTCATATTTTTTAGTTATTTGATACGTTCATGGGGAGAGCTGCAGAGTTTTGCTGCTTCTAAGTTGCCATCTTGACTCTGCCCAGTTAGTCTATTTTTTAAGGAGTTATTTTCTTCAGCATTTTTTTTTAGTTCTCCTTTTGCAGGCTGGTGACTCACTTTTCATGATTTTCTTGAATCGTTCTCATTTCTCTTCCCAATTTTTCCTCCACTTTTCTTACTTAATTTTCAAAATCCTTCTGCAGCTTGTCCACAGCCTATGACAAATTCATATTTTTCTTAGAGTTTTTTGATGCAGGAATTCTCATCTCACTGTCTTCCTCCCACTCCATGCTTTGCTCTTTTTTGTCCCCAAAATAGGATTCTATCATCAGTTTGTGCTTCCATTGCTTGCTCATATTGGCAGCCAATTATTTGACTTTTGAGCTCTTTGCCACAGTAGAACTCTGCTTCCAGAATGGAGAGAGCTATGTCCCAAATCACTGGGGTTTTTGCAGCTGCCAGAGCTATTAGATGAGCACCCTCTCTACAGCCCCCACATGCTCTGGCTCACTGGTCACACACCCCAGGACCTGCATTCAAGACCCTAATCTGCATCCAACCAGGTCAAAGTAAGACCAATTACCCTCTGAATGGTTGCTTGGTCCCCCTATAATCTGCAGGCCAGGAGGTCTGGAAGCAGCCACATGGCTGTGGCTGCTGCCACTGCACTTCCTCTGCTTCTCACTCTAGGGGTTAGCAGACTGACCTCGCTTTCCCTGTTAGAACAAATTTCCACACCGACCTTTTACTTTGTCTTTGGCATTTATAGTTTGAGAAGTCTGGAAATTGCTACAGCTGCTGGTGATTTACCCATTTGAAGTCTGCTACAGCCACGGCTGGTTGGGACCGTTCTTGGGCTAAAACCACGGCTTATGGGGGACTGCATTGCTGCATTGGACCTTATCTGCTGGCCTGCTGGGCTCCTTCAATGGAGATTTGTTTCTGTCTGTCACTTTGTGGGTTCTGTAGCTCTAAAGTTTGTTTAGAGTCATTTTTCACATGTATTGAAGGAGGTGAAAGCCGTAGCCACACAGAAGCCCTGTTTCTACTCTACCATTTTGGCTCTGCCTGATGCATAGATTGTTAATGAAATATATCAATCTATTTTTTATACCCAGAAAACATAGGAATAAATGGACTTTCCCTGCATGGTAAACAATTAACAAAGTAAAGAGCATTTAGTACAGTGAATGCTTATTCACTGACTGACTAATATGTACAAGATGCTCCAAAAGACATTTTTTTTTAAGGTTAGTGAATGAAGGCTTTGGGGACACCACAAACGGTATATATCTAAAACTAAAAGTTAGTATTAAATGTAAAGGGGATAACTTAGTATTCTTTCCAACAAGATCAAGGTTGAAGTAATGATGAATCATAATTGCAGAAGAGTAATTGTGAAGAATGTTGTCCATCTTTTGAAAGAGAGGTAGTGAACTGTATTTGCAGAATGACACACATTTTTAGACATGAAAATATGGGAATTTGTTTTGTTTTACTACACATATTTGTTATCAGATTTTCTTCTCTTTTTTATTTTGTTTTCATTGGGAACTTGAGAAGAAGAAAAAAAGATTAACTATTAAAAAAAAAAGTAAGCCTGCTCGTGTTACTAATATTGTTAACTGATAAACTCTTTGCTGAAATCGTATTTAATATTTTAGAATTAATAGTCATGAGTGGTACTGATCTACATATTTCTTCTTTATCTCACCCTGATTTAGGAATCAGGATCATATTTCTCTCATAAAACATTTTAGCAGAGTACAAAAAATGCAAATAGTATGTGAGAACTAATTACTCATCAAATATGTGATGGAATTTGCTTGTAAAGTTACATGGTCATAATAGTGCATTTTTTTCCCTTTTGCCATTTCATTTATGGCATGTGATAATTCTCTTTTTGGAATAGTTTGTTTAGAATTTCTATATTGCATTTTTTTTGCTTTTTTAGGTATTTTATGTCTATAGGTATTAATCTCTTTCCTCCAATTCTCAGTTTTGTTGGAATAAAGTTGTATATAATGGCTTATTATAGTTCATTCCTCCCATTATTGATCAATTCTTATTTCACTGTAGTAATTTTTTATAATTGGCAATGTGGCTTTTCTCTCTTTCTATTGTGGATCAAATCAGTTAACAGCTTTTTCTTTTCCATTCAATTATCTTTGTGTTTTGGTCTTTCTCTCTCTGTCCCTCTATCTCTTTCTTTCTCTCTCCTCCTTCTATTGCTGCTGCTCCCAGACAGCAACAGATTTCAGCAGCTACTTTTAGTTACATCACTCATTGACAGGGAGATTTCTAGAAGATAAAAATCTTTTCTTCTCTATGGCCCAAACAGCAGAAAGCCACTATGATTTCATATCTTTCCTACTCTTCCCTTTCTTTTCTTGTTGTTTAGCAATTTTCATTTAGATAGCTTAATCCCAGCAATATTTAGTCATGAAGGTGGAAAATTCTTTGGAAACAAAGAGAGATCAGAATGTACTCTGTGACTCTTCATTTTTAAGATCTAGGACCACCGTTTTTACCCATTACATTTCAATCACTTGCATTCATAAACATTCCTTTTTCCTCTCTCTAAGTTCATATATGGAATAAATACTTCATTTTTCACAATATTTTCAAATCCTGAAATGATTCCTATTCTTGACTTTTGATCATATTTTATCTTTTTGTTCTTGTAAGGAGTTTCACAGAAGGAGAGACTTCCAAAAAGATGGTTTTTTTTGTATTTTGCTTGTGCTTGACGGTTTTAATATGAGTTCATTGGATTAACCCTTTTCCAACCTAAGGGAATCTATGAATTGCTTTAAAGTGGTTGATGACCTCGGGTGGGAGAAAAAATTACATCTTAGTTTTCACTTTCCTTTAAATGAAAATTACTGTTTCAATTATTGAAAATCAATATTCTAAGAAGGGGTTCATAGGCTTCAACAGACTACAAAATGTGTCCATGGCATAAGAAAGGCTAAGAACCCCTACTCTAGATGTTTCCCTGCCTATTCTTCATTTTCTTATTTTGTTATTTGTCTAATTCTTATCTGTTGTCTGTTTTCCAGAAATAATCTTTCCCTTTTGATTTCTCTAGTGTATTCTTTGATTCCAGGTTATGAAAGCTGCCTACAAATAATTCACTCTTTCTTCATAAAATAGCCTTAAGGGAGCACGCAATTTCTTTTTATTTTAAATTGTCATTTTTTTTTCTTTTGGCCAGGACATATAAGGCAGTGTTTGTGGAACCCCTTCCCTCCTCCATACTTTTCTTTGAAACAGCATTTATTTCAAGTATCAATCTTAGAAACATTATTTCATAAAAGAGTCTCTGTAATATAGAGAAAAGGAACAGTTGAAGTCAAAAGATACAGGTTTTTCTGCTAATCTCTACCTGCACTACTTCTTACTTCATATTTGTAGACACCAGGATCTACTAGACAAAAAATAAGGAGGGTGTAGGAGATGATTTCCTGGTTCTTCTTCATCTTCAATTCTATGAACTAAATGTGCATTTCCGCCTCTGATTACTCTTTGCAACTTCTAGGATAATTTTAATTCTATGGTATTTGCCATCCCCTCCCCCAAAATGATCACTTAAATAACCTCAGAGTAGGGTTCTAAAGAGCATGTTTCTTATCTCCTTTGCTTAGACGAGAAAGAAGTGTATTTCTGCATTGCACTATTTTTTTCCTATCTCCCACTGTTTTATTTAATACCATCACTGATTTCAACAAAGAAGGATCTTAGATTTTTGTCTGGCCCCAAAGCTTCATTTTCCAAATAAAGAAACTGAAGACAAGGTAGATAATGACTTGCACAAAATCACAAATGATGTTTAAATGAACTCATAGGATACATCATTCAGAGAAATGGTCCTTTAATTTTTCTTTCTTCCCACTCACTTCAGGCTGTTTTTGTTTGATTTTCTGTTTTGGAAATTCCAGCTGTAAAATCTTTTATTGCTCTCAAAGGCCATCTGCCAAGGTACAAATTAGTTTTTTTTTTAAGTCTTGAAGCATGTAAATATTGATTTATATTTTCTGTTTTTCCATGTATGTGGTCTTATTTACTTTTCTTGAATTTCCTTTGTTGGGTGAATTGTCAAGTTAAATATTCCTTTTACATTAGACTCCTTCAAGAGGAATGCTTCAAATCTCTACAATTTTCTGATAATACATCATTTTACATTGACGGTTAAACTTTGCTTTCAAGTCTATGCAATTTAGTGTGATTTCTTTAACTTTTTATTCCAATATACTTCAGCCTTTTCATTTCATTTTTTTAATGGACAAAAAATAGTTTTATGTGATTCATAATATTTTTTGGGTATATAGAAGGCATTTCTGTACTTAAGATTTTCCAACTAATACAAAAATTCTATAACTTGAAATTATATTTTGAGTTAATGGACTTGAAGATTTATCTCAAATAATTGATCTTGGTTTCTACTTATTTGAACATTTCCCTCCATTGCTGTTATTTCAGGACAAGTCTTGTGTTATTTCATCAATTATTTCAGTCATATTTTTGTCACAGCGTGGGTTATTTGTTTGTTTGAGGACACCAGTAATTTTGTTGTTCTATTATCACATTCTGTCTTCCAGATCAATTTTCTTTGTAGAGATCTCAAGAACTATTGTTGAGATGTTTGATATTTTTTCTCTTTTCTCATTATTTTTGAGTTATGAATTTGCTAATCTCCTTTTCATAGAATTCATCATTTAGAAAAAATTCTCCATTACATTTCTAGGTATAATAGTTTTATTACTAAAATTGTATTTGAGAATTGCAAATGCTATTCCAAATTTATTCTGTTTTCCTTCCTTTCTACCTTTTAACATTTGTAATGATACTGGGATTTGAAGATCGTCCATGCCCCTTGGATTTGCTGAGGTAGCAGGAAGGAGTGGAGCAAGAGAAAGCTGGAACCAAACTAGCATCCATGCAGTGGTAACTGGAAGCAGCAGCAGCAGCAGCAGTGGTTGCAGTTGTGGCGTGAACTCCTTTTTCTTTGAAGCAGCCAGAATCTTTGCTAAGGATTCCTGCTGAGGACTGCCAGGGATGGGAACAGTGGGAGGGGGGGGAGAGGGAGGGGAGCAGAGCTGCTGGGAGCAAGCTGTCTGGACACTGAGAAGATGTTGTGAGTGAGGAGAGGAGGATCTTTGCCTGAGGTAGCCTGTCCTGTTTTGAAGTCTTGATAATATGGGTGTTTACTACCTTAACTGCATGTACCAACTTCATAACTACTGTGTTGGCTTTGACTTTCTGGTTTTGGGACTCAATTTTCTGGTATTTAAATAAATGCTCTAGCTATATTTCTCATGTAGAGAGCCTGTTACATTTTGTGATTAATAACCATATCAGCATACTTATAGTTACCGTAGGCATTGTGAATGCTGCATTGTTGATACACCTTTCCATCCTTACTCCCCCTTCCTTTTGTCTACCTCTATTCCCCCTTTCTCTTCTTGCCTTTCTTTTCATTGTTCATCTTTTTCTTTATTTTTTTCTCTCTTTTCCTTATGTCCTTCCTTCCCTTTCTTTTTTTCCCTTTTATTCCTCTCCTTCCTTCCTTTTCTCTTTTCTTTTTTATTCCTTCTGTTTCTTTCCTTCCTTCCTTCCTTCCTTTCTCCTTCCCTCCTTTTCCCCTCTTCATTTTTCTTTCATGATTCTTTCCCCCCATCCTCTCTCTATCCCTCTTTCATTTATTTTTCCCTCATCCTTCCACCCACTTTCTTTTTTAAAATAATGTCTTTGCATCCTTTTATTGTGAAGTAAGCATTTGTTCTCTCTGCTAATGTTTAAACATTTCTTTCTCTTCTTCTATACTATTTATCAATCAAATTAAGATTTCGTTAATGTTTTTGAGTTTTCTGTCTAGATGTCCTCAGAAAAATTTTCTTATCTTGTCTTTATTTTTCATTGTTCTGTGTTATTTCATATACTTCTTGCTATTTTGAGATATAAAGATAGACTGGTCTTGGGCATAACACTTCACTCAGCCAAATCATCAACACAATTCTATAGAAAAAGGAACATTTTAAAGTTGTTTTGTTTTGTTTGTTTTGCATAACTATACTGATCAGTTCCTGGAAAATGCTGGAGGAGAGAAGAATATGTCCTTTTCTTTTTATAGCCAATCTACTTATATCCAAAGTCCAAGCTTGTCCCCATAACACTAAGACCAATGGCGAGACTTTGAGGAACAATTCAAGTTTCTCAGTGTGCATATGACATTGAATTCTAAATAGAATGACTAACATTTGGGGATAATCTGATCCTATGGGCTACTATTGCTTTAAATAACATCACTTGGTTAGGTGGGTGAAGGAGTTGCTATGGTGGTCATTAATTGCTGCTCTTCACCTTAAGTACTTTGTAAAACTCCAAAGCTGTTCAGGTTATTCTTCTTGAAAAAAAACCTTATTGAGACATCTCGATCTAACTTAAAAAAAAATCTCCTATGAAAATCCTGCTGAGAAACTGTTTCTTTAAAGAAAAATAGAAAATGTTTCATAATAGAGGCTACTGTATATTACTTTTTAATGTCTTTGCAAAGTATGTGTGATGGGGTACTTACTGCAGTCTGACTTTCTAGTTGAATGTCCTAGGTAATGACCATAATTTTCTCTGCAATTACTTTCACCAAATGGAAGGACCAGAAGTTTAAGGCCTCCTCCAGTCAGTTCTAACTTATAATTTATGCCTCAAGTGAAAATACGCACATGAACTATATGTCACAAGATTCAAGGCCATGGCCCTTTTCTATGAGATTTTCGGGAGTTGTATGTTGCCAAGATTAGAAGCAAACACATGTATTTCAGGGGTAAAAATTTTCTTAATACTGACCATTGTGTAAGTAACATAAAATTCAAATATGTAAGAATTAAAGAGAACTCAGGGAAAACTAAAGAAAATCAAGAAGTGGTTCACGTCTTCTCTATTCCAAACACTAGCTATAGGACCCTTGCTTAGTTACTTAACAAGGCCATAAGTTACAAAATATATGCTAATTTCTATTTGTAGAAGGAGTTTCCTCTTGAGAAGTATTCTATATCAATGAAATAACATGTAAATAAGGAAGAAAAAGACATACAGAAGCACAAGAACAAAAAAACAGAAATAGACAGAAAAGAAAGAGGCACAAATATTATGGTTGATTTGTGTAGCAACTCTTCTGAGTTTAATTTACATGACGATCAGGATATGAATGATCTCTCTTCAGACTTTTTGCTAAAGACAAGGTATATTTTATTTTACTGTAACCAAATATATATGAAATAATAGAAAGGCCAAACGGTGATGAAAAGTTAGAGAGAGCTCTGAAAATGAAAGATAATTGATGTTGCATTCCTGAAAAATTTACTGACCACTCCCCCTAATGATTTTTTATATGTCCTATAAAATGAAGCATATGTAATGTATATTTTTCTTCTTTAACACTAGTATCTACTATCTTCTTCTAGGATTTCAGGGACCCAGAGACAGAATTCAACATACAGTTGATATAATCACAACTACTGCTGCAAGTATTCAAATGGATATGGTGGACCAAAGGAAAGTGAAGTGTTTTCTGTCTCCTGGCACTGTATATTCCATTTCTTTGGTTCTGCTTCCAGAAGAAATAATAAAATTCAACTAGAAGAAACCAGCCCTGCCCACAAATGTAATTTGGATTATTAATATGATCAGATTAAGCTGCATAAATGATTTTTTTTTATTCAACAGAACAAAGGGAGTCAGAGCCTTTTGGAAATGTTCAAATTGGGGCAGCTAGGTGGCACAGTGAATAGAGGACCTGATTTCAAATTCAGCCTGAGACACTTAACACTGACTAGCTATGTAACCTTGGGCAAATCACTCAACCCCAATTGCCCTGCTTCCCGCCTCCAAAAAAAAGAAAGAAAGAAAGAAAGAGAGAGAGAGAGAGAGAGAGAGAGAAAGAAAGAGAGAGAAAAAGAAAGAAAGAAAGAAAGAAAGAAAGAAAGAAAGAAAGAAAGAAAGAAAGAAAGAAAGAAAGAAAGGAAGGAAGGAAGGAAGAAAGAAAACGTTCAAATCTAAGGTTAGCAGAGTCCAGGCATTTTCAAATGTACCAATTATATTAAGGCCAAATAAGAAAGGTCAAAAAGATTAGCAAAACCCCTTTAGCATCATAACTGGATTTAACAGACTCATAATTTATTTTAGAAAGTTTTGTTTGCCCTCTCCCCCATCCTGAAATGCTTGTTGATGCACCTTAATCTAACCAGATTTTATCAATGAGTAAATAAAATTTTTAATACAAGGGTATGAGCTGTCCTTCTCCAAGTAACATTTAGATGCATATAAGTTGTCTAAATATATAGATGTGCCTTAGAGTGTTTACAGTTTGGTTAGATATTGAAGATGCCAAAGTCATCCACTACATCTCAGTCCACTGCTATTCCTCTTGCCACTGGATTTCAATGACTCTGAAGTAGATAGTGAGGCTGATGAATGTACAACTCTGCACCACTTAAATCTGATTTACTGTAATGCCATGCACGAGTAGCTTTCCAGAAGAATGCTACTGTGAATAGCTCTTAAGTTTCTGATTACACAGTATGGTGAACACTCTATTTATTCCATAACAAATCAAAGCAAAATATTCACAGAAAGGCAAGGTACAACATTCACAATATTACAACTTATCACAGAAAATCACAATTTAGTATTCACAACAGTTTATAATTAAAATGGACATATAGTTTCCACTACAGTGGCTACAAAGTTTTGAACAAAGAAAAATTGTTTAATAACTCAATCATTCAAAATCATCTTGATGATTCAATCATCCCTAAGGAGGTTTGCCTCTTTACTCAATCATTCAGTCATCTCAAAGTGCAATAGTCAAAGTCTTCCACTCATGGGGCACACTAAGTTAACTCAATTAGTCACTTATTCAGCAATCAATTACTAAGTATCATTAATCACTAAGTATAATCATTAAAAAACAAACAGACTCTCCACATCTAAGTCATTAGTAAATTTACAATTCCTCAGTCAGTATACAGTATTCAAGTAAAGTTTTCTTTCAGCTTGACTCGAGGTGGTCTCTCAGATTCCCTGGATTCTCTTCCATGGTCCCAGCTCCTACCTGAATCCACCAAACAATCATCTGAATTCAGAGGTAGTCAGCTCCCAGGTCCTTGTCCAGTTCTCTGGGAAATTGCTGATCTGCATTGGAACTCACACTGTCCAGTCCATCTCAAATCTTTCACAATTTCTGTTCCCGGGAATTCAAGGCTAAACTAAGCCACAAACAGACAAAGTCTTAGGATCCTGGTCATGCTTCCTCACTCTTCTTCAGCTCTTTCAAAAAATCAGAGTCACTTTATCCAGCATGGGATGGGGAGGGATCCTGGACTCCTGGGCTCCTGGGCTCCTGGCCTCTGCCACCACAAGTTCTCAGGAAATTCTGACTCAGTTCTCAATTCTCATTTCTCTTCTTTAGCTACTCTGCCTCCAGATGCTGCTCCCAAGAAATTCTGACCATGGGTCTCTGGGGCTTTTCTTATATACATACAGCATTAGCTTCCTGTTTCAGCCAACCCCTTCCTGTTACATCAGCAACCAGAGACAGGAGTTCATACCTTCTGTTTCCTCAACAGAAACTTGATCAATTACTAAATGCTAAGTACCTGCTACCTTTGCCAACACAAAGGGATCTTCAAATTCAAATTAATTACCATTACATTAACACAGGAATCCTTTGACCATTTGTCAACTGGGGAATGACATGATCTATTTGGCTGATCTAACTCCTTATAGAGGTTTGGGGACAAAGTTACCTCTTCTGCAGTTTAGGCTGTGCACTAGACTTGTTCACTAACTTCATTTTGAAGATGCTGTGTCCTTTAAGGCTCAAATGGATTTGGGATGAAAATGGTCCTGCCCTGTCATAGCACAGAGCTGCTTCTTTGAATCATTCACATGGTTCACCAATATGCCCCCCTCTAAAATCTTTGCTGTTGAGGAAATAAGTATATTCCTTACTGTTCTCATTCAGTTTTCTCTAAAGGTCTGTCATACCTAAATTTTCTAACATATTATTAACATCATTAATTCTTTTCTTGCTTATTTTTGGCTTGGTTTATTAAGTTCTGAGAAGCAACAGTTAAAGTAACCCATTGGTATAGTTTTGCTGTATATTTCTTCCTGTAACTTGCTTAACTCCTCCTTTAGGAATAAAAATTTTAGAGATCCAATATGGTGGAGAGAAGCCAGGAAGTTGCCTGAGCTTTCCTCAGTTACCCTCAGAAATGTTAAGTCAAGCTTATAATTTGATTCTAGAGTAAAAGAATCCACAGAGAAAGAATGAAATTTTTTTTCTAGTTCAAGATAACTTAGAACAGGGTTTCTCAACCTGTGGGTCACGGCCCCTGTGGGGGTCAAATGACAGGGGTTACAGAGTTCACCTAAGACCATTGGAAATCACATATTTCCAATGATCTTAGGAACGAAGACACCACTCCTCTATCCATCTCCAGGCGGGTCTGCCCACATTCAGATACACCCACATATGAGTATTAAAGGGTCCCGGCATTAGGAAGGTTGAGAACCACTTACTTATAAGGACATCAGGAAAGGTCTGTCTTACTAGGGCAAAAGGGGAGCACAGCCCAGAACAGATGATGTCCAGGTGTGGCTAAGACCTGGGGATCTTAGCCACAGAACTGATCAGAAATGGACACACCTTTGTTCTGACTAAACAGGCCAGCAGTGAGGCCTGGAGTCCCACTGCAAAATGTAAATTGCAAGCCCTGGACCCTGAGACAACAGATACGACTAGACCAGTTCAGTGAGCAAGTTACAATCACCTGAGACCTAGAGTAGAAAGCCAGTGAACAGGGCCTTGACCGACAGCATAAGAAGTTTGGGACAGTTCCCCATGTGCCCCAGAAGCAGAGCTCAACTTTAAAAGTCATGAAATGGGATTAAAAATGAGTAAGAAACAGATGACAAGCCTATCCATATAAATCCTTGGCATTCCTAAATATTTCTTTTTTTTTTTTGTGCATATGACCTCTATTTACTTATTTTTATTTTTTTAAATTTTTATTTATTTTTTCAATTTTTTTACATAAATTACCTTTTGTTTATTTTTACTTTACATCATTCATTCCCAAAAGATTTTGAGTTACAAATTTCCTCCCCATCTTTTCCCTACCCACCACCCAAAAATAGCAATCCCATGTGTACCTCCTCCCCCCAATCTGCTTTCTCCTATATACTCTCCCATCACCTCTCTAAGTTTCCAGTAGGGCAAGGTGGATGTCCTTACCCCAGTGCCCGTATTTCTCAATTCCCAGTTTTATGTAAATAATAATAACTACATATATATATATACATACGTGTGTATGTATGTATATAATTTTAATATATAATATAAAATATATATTTTATATTTGCATTTATATTTTCATATAACATATATTAATACTTGATTTTAGAACTTTAAATTGTAGATTCTTTCCCTTCCTCCCTTGTCACCCAACGCCACTGGAAAGACAAGTAATTCAACACAGGCTGTACATGTGTAGTTACATAGAATATCTCCACAATGGACATGTTGTGAAAGATTGACTATATTTCCCTCCTTCCTATCCTGGCCCCGGCTTGTTTTATTCTCTACTTTGTCCCTGTCCCTTTACAGAAGTGTATGCTTCTAACAACCCTTCCTCCCAACCTCCTCTCCCCACCATCATCCCCCCTCACATCCTCGTCCCTCCCACTCTCCTGAAGGCCAAGATACCCAATTTAGAGTGTATGTCATTCCTTCCCTAAGCCAACTTCTATGAGAGTAAGGTTGACCATTCCCTTTTGCCTTCTCATTCTTCCCCTCCATTGTAAGAGTTATCCTTTGCCTCTTCAGTATGAGATGATTAACCCCATTCTGTCTCTTCCTGTCTCCTTTCATTCTATTCCTCTCCAACCTCTCAATTTCACCTTTTAAAATATCATCCCTTCCTATTCAATTGATGCTGTGCACTCTGTCTATGTACACATCTATACACACATTCACACATGTATTCATGTGCATATATACCCTCCTATATAAACATATGTGTATGTAAACATATATATATATATGTGTGTGTGTGTATATATATATAGACATATACATATATTGTACACACGCACACACATTTATATACCCTTCACTTATCCTCATACTGAGAAAACTTTCATAAGTTAAAATTACCATTTTTCCATGTAGACATGTAAATAGTTCAACTTTGATAAGTTCCTTATGAATTCTTTTCCATGTTTACCTTCTCATGCATCTTATATTTGAATGTCAAATTTTCTATTCAGTTCTGTTTTTTTCAGCAAGAATGTCTGAAAGTCCTCCACCTCATTGAATGACCATATTTTCTCCTGACACATTATACTCAATTTTGATGGGTAGGTAATTCTTGGTTTTAATCCTAACTCCCTTGATCTCTAGAATATCATATTCCAGGCCCTTCAATCCCTTAATGTAGAAGCTGCTAGACTGTGTGTTATCCTGATAGTGTTTCCACAGTATTCAAATTGTTTCTTCTTGGCAGCTTGTAATATTTTCTCCTTGATCTTGGAGGTCCAGAACCTGACTATAATATTCCTAGGAGTTTTCTTTTTGGGATCTTTTTCAAGAGATGATTGGTGAATTCTTTCAAGTTCTATTTTGTCCTATGGTTCTAAAATAGCAGTGCAATTTTCCTTGAGAATCCCTTGAAGAATGCTTTCTAGATTCTTTTTCTGATCATGGCTTTCAGGTAGTACAATAATTTTTAAATTTTCTCTCCTGGATCTATTTTCCAGGTCAGTGATTTTTTCAAGGAGATATTTCACGTTGCCTTCTATTTTTTCATTTGTTTGGATCTGTTTAATAATATCTTGATTTCTCATAAAGTCATCTGTTTCCATTTGCTCTACTCTAGTTCTGAAAGAGGTGTTCTCTTCAGTGAACTTTTGAGATTCTTCTCCCAAATGGCAAATTCAACTTTTTAAGGCATTCTTCTCCTCATTGGCTTTTTGGGCCTCTTTTGCCATTTGAGTTAGTCTATATTTTAAAGTGTTATTTTCCCTCAGGCAGGTTGTTGAGTCTCCTTTCATGATTTTCTTGTGTCACTCCCATTTCTCTTTCCTATTATTCCTCCACTTCTCTTATTTGTTTTTCAAAATCCTCTTTAAGCTCCTCTATGGCCTGTTATCAGTTTACATTTTTCTTGGAAGCTTTTGGTGCAGGAGTTCTGACTGTGTTGTCTTCCTCCTGATACATGATTTGATCCTTTTTGTCCTCAAATAAGGAATCTCAAGTTGGATTGCTGAGCTTGCTTTGCTTTCTTCCCCTGCTCATGTTGCTAGTCAATTACTTGACGTATTAGCTATGTGGAATTCTGCTTCCAGAGGGGAGAGCTTTGTCTCAAATTGCTGGGATTTTCACAGCTGCTGGAGCTATTAGTAGACTGCCATCTCTGCAATACCCACCAGCTTTGCCTCACTGGTCACATGCCTCAGGACCTCCACCCAACACCAGGATCCCAATCCAAGCAGGTTAAGGCAAAAGCACTTAGTCTATGAATGATTGCTTGGACCCCTTGCAATCGGCAGGCCAAGAACTCTGAAGCAGC
>CM053585.1:423677028-423707150 GCA_028646515.1 Pseudochirops corinnae | reverse complement strand
TATGGGTTGATAATTCTGGAAACTGCCACAGCTGCCAGTGATCTATTCTCCCTAATGCTCCAGATGTGGCTTGTCTTGGTGGCCCTGGGGCTCAAGCTGCAACTGGTCTCGGCTCGCAGCTCTCTGCAATGAGCCCTTCCTGTTCTGCCCGTTGGACTGCCTTCAGTGGGAGCTTTGTTTCTCTGTACTTTTGTGATTTCTGGAGCTCTAAAATTTGTTTAAAGTCATATTTTGTAGGTATTTGAGGTTGTTATGGGGGGAGTCAATGGAGTTCTCTTGCTTCTATGCCACCATCTTGACTCTGCCCACCATTCCTATACATTTCAAAGAAAATACAACAGCAAAAAATAGAAAGAGAAATTCCATTTAAAGTTACTGTAGACAATATAAAATATTTGGGAATCTACCTCTCAAAACAAGCACAGGACCCTATATGAACACAATTACAAAACACTTCACACAAGTAAAGTTATATCTTACTGACTGCAAAAACATCAGTTGCTCATGGCAGGGTCGAACTAATATAATAAAGATGACAATTTTACATAAATTAATTTACATACCTATCAACCTACCGAAAAATTACATTATACAGTTAGAAAAAATAGTAACAAAATTCATGCGAAAGAACAAAATGTCCAGAATATTAAGGGAATTAATGAAAAGAAATGTGGAAGGTGGTCTAATCATATCAGATTTTAATCTGCATTATAAAGCAACAGTCATCAAAACTACTTGGTACTGGTTGAGGAGCAGAGTAGTGAATCAATGGAATAGACTGGGTACACAAGACTCAGGAGTCAATTACTATAGTGATCTTCGATAAATTCAAAGACCTCAGTTTTTTGGGATAACAACTTACTATTTGAAAAAATCTATGGGGGAAACTGGAATATAGTATGGCAGAAACTGGGCATAGACCAATATCTAACATTGTATACCAAAATCAAGTCAAAATGGGTGCACAATCTAGGTATAAATGTTGATACTCTAAGCAATCTGGGAGAGCAAGGAATAGTTTACCTGTCAGATTTATGGAGAAGGGGAGATTTTATGACCAAACAAGAGTGAGAGAGCATTAAGAAATGCAAAATTCATCATTTTGATTATATTAAATGGAAAATTTTATGTAGAAATAAAGGCAATGTAACTAAGATTAAGAGGGAAGTAGAAAACTGGAAAAGAATGTTTACAACCAGTGTCTCTGATAAAGGCCTCATTTCTAAAATATCCAGAGAACTGAGTAAAATCTATAAGAATACAAGTCATTCCCCAATTGATAAATGGTCAAAGGATATGAACAGGCAGTTTTCAGAGGATGAAATTAAATATATTTATAAGTATATGAAAAATGCTCTAAGTCACTATTGATTTGAGAAATTCAAATCAGAGCAACTTTCAGGTACCACTTCTCACCTGTCAAAATGGCTAATATGACAAAACAGGAAAATTATAAATGCTGGAGAGCATGCAGAAAAATTGGAGCACTAACACATTGTTGGTGGAGTTGTGAACTGATTCAACCATTCTGGAGAGTAATCTGGAACTATGCCCAAAGGGCTATAAATAATTGCATACCCTTTGACCCAGTAATACCATTTCTGGTGTTGTAACCCAAAGAGATTGTAGAAGTAGGAGGAAGACCCATATGTACAAAAATATTTATTGCAGCTCTCTTTGTGGTGGCCAAAAACTGGAAATTAAGGGATATCCATAAATTGGGAAATGGCTAAACAAGTTGTGGTATACGAATGTAATGGAATCCTATTATGGTATAAGAAATGAGGAACAGATGGACTTCATATTTACCTGGAGAGGCTTATACAAACTGATGCTAAGTCATAAGAGCAGAACCAGGAAAAATTTGTACACAATCACAGACACATTGTATGTGTGATGACCAACTTTGATAAACTGGAATCTTCTCAGCAATGCACAGTTATAAGATAACTCTAAAACTCTCAGGATGGAAGGAGATATCTACATTCAGAGAAATATCTAGAAAATACAGAGTTTAAATGGAGACTGAAGCAAACTACATGCTATCATTCTTTTCCATGCTTGGTTTTGTTTCTTCTTTCTTATTCTTCACTCCATTGGTTATAACTCTTCTATACAACCAGATTCATGTCCAATGTGAAAGGATTTGCAGATCCTATACTTGATTGCATGCTGCCATGGGCTGGGGGGAAGTGAGGGGAGAAAATTTGAAACTCAAGGGATTGTGGATCTGAAACTTGTAAACTAAAAGTAAATAAACAAATCAATTTAAAATAATAAAAAAAAATAAGAGTAGAACTAGCCAAATGTAAAAGGAAGTACAAAACCTAACTGAAGAAAATAATTCTTTAAAAATTACAACTGGGCAGTGGAAGGTAACGATTGTATGAAACATCAGGAAACTGTCAAACAAAATGAAAATAATGGAAAAATAAAAGAAAATGTAAAGTGTCTCATTAGGAAAAAAAACAAATTATCTGGAAAATAGATATAGGAATGATTATCTAAGGATTATTAGAGCAGAAGATCATGATGAAAAAAGAGCTGGAAAACATTTTTAAAGAAATAATAAAGGAAAAATGCCCTGATATCCTAAAAACAGAAGATAGAATAGTCATTGAAAAAAAACCACCATTCACTTCCTGAAAGAATTTTTTTTTGAGTGAAAACTCCAAGGAATACTATAGTCAAATTCCAGAATTATCAGGTGAAGGAAAAGTAATTGCAAGTAGCCAGAAAGAAATAATTCACATATCAAAGAGCCACAGATAGGATTACACAGGCCTGCATTGCTTCTGTATTAAAGGATTGGTGGGCTCATAATATGATATTCCATAAGGCAAAGTGCTTGGATTACAACCAAGAATCAACTACTCCACAAAACTGGGGTTTTGGGAAAATATGGATATTCCCAAAAATTCTTTTGGGAAAAATATGGAAATTCAATGTTATAGAGGACTTTCAAACTTTACCAAAAAAGAGACCAGAGTTGAACAGAAAATTAAATCTTCAAATATAGGACTCAAGAGAAGCATAAAAAGGCAAAGAGGAAAAAAGGAATATACATAGACTGAGCATGTGGCTATACCTTGGCATTGATGTGACGATATAAAAAAAAATCAAGGGATGAATAAGGATTGTACTGGGAGAAGAGAGAAGTGGCAGACCGAATATTACAGTAGATGGAAAGAAGGGTTAGATGTGCATTTTTGGAACTTTTTAATATCAGATTTGGCTCAAAGAGAGAATAACATACTCATTTTTCTATAGAAATTTATCTTACCACATATGGAAATAGGAGGAGAAAGGGGAAAAAAGGAAAAAGAGGAGCTGATAGAAAAGGCAGAAATAGGAAAGGAAAGGGGAAAGAAAAGGGGAGGATGATATCAAGGAGGAGAGGTTGAGGAAGGTGGTAGTCAGAAGCAAAACATTCATAATGAGGGATAGAGTGAAAGGAAAAAGAAAAGTATGAGTGGAGTAGAAATAGGATGGAGGGAAATACGCAGTAATCAAACTGTGAATATAAATGGAATGAACTTTACCATAAAATGGAAGCAGATAGCAGAGTGGATTAAAAACCATAATCCTACATTCCATTGTTTACAAGAAGTATTTGAAGCATAGAGATACACACAAAGTAAAGATTAAAAGCTAAAACGGAATATAGGATCCTTCAAATGAAGGGGAAAAAAAGTTGGACTAGCAATCCTGATCTTAGAAAAAGCAATAGCAAAAATAGATCTAATTAAAAGAGGAAAAACAAACAACAACATTTTGTGAAAAGGTACGATAGACAATGAAGTAATATCTGTCTAAACCTTTATGCACCAAGTTGTATAGCATCCAGATTATTTGAAGAGGAGTTAAGTGAGTTGCAGGAAGAAATAGATAGTAAAATTATACGACCCTTCCTCCCCCTCAAAACTAGATAAACAAAACCACAAAATAAATAAGAAAGAAATTTAGGAGGTGAATCAAGTTATAGAAAAGTTAGATATGGTAGACTTCTGAAGAAAACTGAATGGGGATAGAAAGGAATATACTTTTTTTTTCTCAGCAGTACATGGTATCTACAGAAAAAACTGCCCATGTATTGGGGTATAAGAAACTTAAAATCAAATGCAGAAAGGCAGAAATATTAAATACATCTTTTCCAAGTCATGATGAAATAAAAATTACATGGAAAAAAGGGCCAGGTTAAGGCAGACTAAAAATTAATTGGAAACTAAATATCTAATCCTAAAGAATGAGTGGGTCAAGCAATAAATCATAGAAATGATCAATAACTTCATTCAAGAGAATGACAATAATGAGACACCTTCAAAAGCTTATAGGATGCAGCCAAAGTAGTTTCTTGGCGAAATTTTATATCTCTAAATACTTACATGAATAAAATAGCAAAAGAGGAGATCAATGAATTGGGCATGTGACTAAAAAAGCTAAAACAAGAAGAAATTTAAAATCCCTAATTAAATACCAAATTAGAAATTCTGAAAAATCAAAGGCGAGATTAATGAAACTGAAAGTAAAAAAAAAAAAAAAGCTATTGAATTGATAAATTAAACTAAGAGCTAGTTTTAAGAAAAACCAATAAAATAGATAAACCTTTGGTTAATTTGATTTAAAAAAGAAAGAAAACCAAATATCCAGTATCAAAAATGAACAGGGTGAATTCACCAACAATTAAGAGGAAATTGGACCAACACAGGAGCTATTTTGCCCAACTGTATGCCAATAAATCTTACGATCTAAGTGAAATGGATGAATATTTACAAAATTATCCTCTGGCAAGATTAACAGAAGAGAAAATAAAATACTTCAATAACCTAATTTTAGAAAACAAATTGAACAAGTCATCAATGAATTCCCTAAAGAAAAAGAAAATCTCCATGACCAGATGGATTTACAAGTGACTTCTACCAAACATTTAAAACAATTAATTCCAATTCTATAAAATCTATTTGGGAAAAAAATATGCACAGAAGGAATCATACCAAATTATTTTTATGACAAAAAAATGGTGCTGATCCCTAAGCCAGGAATAGCCAAAAGAGAAAGAAAATTATTGACCAATTTCCCTAATGAATATTGATGCAACTTAAAAAAAATAAAACATTCGCAAAAGAGATTCCAGTAATTTATCACCAGGATAATACACTATCACTGAGTGGGATTTATACCAGGAATGCAGGGCTGGTTAATATTAGGAATGCTATCAGCACAATACATACCAATGACAAACCTATCCAAACTCATATGATTATCTCAAAAGATGAATAAAAAAACTTTTTATAATATACATCACCCATTTCAATTTAAAAAAATGCAACAAAGTATAGAAAAAGTGGAATTTTCCTTAAAATGATATGTACTATTTATCTAAACCCATCTCACACCCTCCACTAAGATAAGGTCAAAACATGTACATGACTTAGACACAAAAGATGATACCATTAGGAAATTAGGAGAGCATGCAATAGCTTGTTAACAGATGTATGGAGAAAGTAAGAGTTTATCATAAGTGATAGAGGACATTATGAAATACAAAATGAATAGTTATGATTACATTAATTTTAAAAAGTTTTTGAAAAACAAAACCAATGCAACTGAGATTAAAAGGAAATCAGAAACCTGGGAAACAATCTTTAAAGCCAATGTTTCTGATAAAGGCCTCATCTCTAAAATATATAGAGAACTGAACTAATTTATAACTATAAAAGTCATTCCCCAACTGATAAATGGTGAAAGGATATAAACAGGCAGTTTTAAGAAAAAAAAATGAAAACTATCTCTAATTATATAAAAAATATCTTTAAATCACTATTGATTAGAGAAATTCTAATTAAGAGTGAGGAGCCACCTCACACCTATCAGATTTACTAATATGATAGAAAAGGAAAATGAAAAATATTAGAAAAGAAATTGAAAAATTGGAACACTACTGCATTATTGGTGGAGCTGTAAATTGATCTGACCATTCTGGAGAGCAATTTGGAACTATGCCCAAAAGGCTTTAAAACTCTGCAAACACTTTGACCCAGCAATACAACTTCTAAATATGCATACCCTAGATATAATAAAAAAAGGGAGGGGAAGAACCAAACTGTACAAAATATTTATGCCAACTCTTTTTGTGGTGTCAAAGAATTGGAAACTCAGGGGATGCCCAGAAATTTGGGAATGGCTGAACAGGTGTAGTATATGAAGGTAATGTAATACTATTGTGCTATAAGAAATGATGAGTAGGCAGATTTCAGAAAAGCATGGAAAGACTTACATGAAGTGATGCTGAGTGATGCAAACAAAAACAAGAGAACATTGTACACAGTAACAACAACATTGTGTGGTGATCAAATATGACAGACTTAGCACTTCTCAGTAATACAATGATCCAAAATAATTGGAAAATGCTAACAATATGCAGAGAAAGAACTATGGAGTCTTAATAAAGAGTCAAGCATATTATTTTTTACTTTTTTTTTCTTTCTCATGGTTTTTCCCTTTTGTTCTGATTTTTCTTTCATGCCATGACTAATGTGGAAATATATATATATATATTTAACATAATTATATAGGTATATCCTATATCAGATTGCTTGCTCTCTTGGCAAATGGGTAAGGAAGGGAGGGAGGAAAAAAAAATTGGAACTCAAAATCTTAAAAAAATGAATGTTGAAAACAATCTTTATATGAAATTGGAAAAAATAAAATACTGTTAAGAAAAACATAATATAGGTCAAAAAAAGAATACGCATCCATATGCAGAATAAATATATATATATATACTTTATGTACATGTGCTCAGTATTAATATTATTTCATTGCGCATGATACCTTTTAACAAGATGTAGATCTTCTTAGATCTTTTAATTAGATTTATTTTTGCTTTAGCTTTGTCTGAGATCAGGATTGCTTTCCCTGATTTTTCTTTTTCACTTCAGCTAAAGCATAATGTATTCTGATCGTGTCCTTTATTTTTACTCTGTGTGGGTCTCTCTGCTTCACGTGTGGTTCTTCTAAACAATGTATTATAGGATTCTGGTTTTTGATGGATTCTGCTATACATTTCCATTTTATTGGAGAGTTCATCCCATTCACATTCAGCATTATGTTACTATGAATTTCCTTCCATTCTTTTTTTCTCCTCCTTTTACCTTCTCTCTGTTTACCCTGTCCCTCCTCACCTGTGTTTTGCTTCCGTATATTGACTCTCCCATCTGCTTTCTCTTCTATCAGTCCCAACCCCATCCCTTTTATTTAATCCTTTCCCTACTTCCTTGTCAGGAAAAATAGATGCCTATATTCAATTTATTGCATATATTATTCAATCTTTAAGTCAATACTGATGAGAGTAAGGTTCAAGTGATGCTGATAACCCATTTTGTCATCTTTCCCCACCACTGTTTTGTCAGAATAAACCTGTAAACATCACTTAACCTCTTTGTATTCCTTAGGTTCCTCACCTGAAAAATGGGAGAGGTCAGAATAGATGGGTCCTATTATCCCTTTCATGTCTAAATCCACAATCTTATGATTTCCTTATTATCCTTTGTTCCATTTCTATTATTCTTTGTGACCTTTCTCCTTGCCAAGACAAAGCATTATGCCTTTATCCATAATTCTATCTTTCTCCCCTGGGAATTTTCCGCAACAATTATTCCATTGCTGTCATTTATAACCTCTTCCTATCTACAGACTATGAAAGCTATGACAAACCCATATTTCCCCAATCCTTAAAAAATCTTTTACTTAGGGAACGGCTTCAGAAAAAAGAAAAAAAAAACATGGGGAAGTGTATATTAATTGATGAAAAGTCAAGTGAGCAAAACCAGGAGAAAATCTACATAGTAACAGCAATATTGTAAGTATAATCAACTGTGAAAGACCTGATAACTCTGATAAATACAATGATACAATGATCTAGAAAAATTTGAAAGAACTAATGAGCAAAACTTCTATCTACTTCGAGGTAGAGAAGGAACCGATAGACTCAGATTGCTGATTAAAGCTTTTTTCTCCTTTTTCTTCATTTCTTTTTTCTTTTCTTTCTTTTTATTTTCTGGGACATGGACAATGTCAGAATCAATGACTTCATATACATAAGGATCACTGTATTTCTTGCTTTCTCAATGGGTTAGAGAGAAGGTGAAAGGAAACTGAATATAAAAACAAAATTGAAATTAAATCAAGAAAAAATGTTTTACTGGAGTCTATCATTTTCTCAAGCTACCAACCTATTCTATATTTCTTTCTCCTCTAACTAACAATCTCTTCTCATTCCTACTCCTTCACCAGCTGGACACAACTCAGTGCCTAGTAAATTAGCTTCCAAACTTAACATGCTTCCAAAATTTCTCTCTGAAAGTAGCAGATGATCTCTTAACTGCTAAATCTGATTTTTTCCCCCCTCAGTACTTCTTTTTGCTCTTTTTGAAGCTATTTACCACTCCTCCTAGGAAAAAAAATAAAAACTTAAGCCTATAGCTTCTATGACACTGCTTTTTATCACTTCCTCTCACCTTCTATATTCATGGTGATCTCCAAGGCAAGGAACTAGATCCTCTTCTTTTTTCTCTCTCCCCGCCCCCAATATATTTCCATATGGCAGCAAAGGTTCACTCTCAAATCAACATATCTAGCCATAAATTCACTACTGAATACTACTGCTATATCAGTAATTATCTTCCAGGCATTTCCACCTGCATGTCCCACATACAACTGAGTAAATAAGCTTAAAATGGCACTCATTGTCTAATCCTACCCCAACCACTGTGAGTAGATCTTTCCTTAAAATGTTTGTATTTCTTGTGGGGGGGCCATCATCCTCTCACTCATCCAGATTTGTAACTTCAGAATTATCTTTAGCTTTTCTCTTTTTTTCCCACTGCTTTTTTATTAAAAAAAAAAACTGAGTCTTATAGATATTACCTTATATAACAGTCGCTTCGATTATCTCTTCTCCACTTATATAACCTTCACCAACAGTTCTTCACTGATTCATTCCTCAACTTTTATAATAGCCTCACATTTTATGCCTCTGTTCCCAGTCTCTTTCTTTTCTACTTCACTCTGTACACTGATGTTCAATTAGTTTTCTTTACATAAATATGATTACAATGCTTGCTTCCTCTAAAATGTACTTTGGCTCCCTCTTGCAATTATTATAAAATATAAATTCCTCAGCTTAGATTTTGAGACTCCACAATCTGGTTCCAATTTACCACTGTAGTCATTTTATAAAACATACTTTATGTTTCAGCCAAATTGTACCATTGTTCACTGTTCCTCAAATTTCACCATCTATATCCCACCTGAGAACATTCATATAAACCAGCTGTTCTCAACCTGTGGGTTGCGACCCCTTTGGGGGTTAAACAACCCTTTCACAGGGGTCACAGAGGTCACCTGAGACCATTGAAAAACACATATTTCTGATGGTCTTAGGAACTGAGACACTGCTCCTCTATCTGTCTCCAGGTGGGTCTGCCCACATGCAGATACACCACCATATGAGGATTAAAGGGTTGAGGCATTAGGAAGGTTGAGAACCATTCATATACACCACCCTCCTTAAGTATTCCCCCTATACATTACCCTTCAGAATCTATCTTTTTTCAAGGATTAACTCAAATGCCACACTAATCTTTAGGAAGTACACTTAACCTTACCACCTTGTTAGTATGCTTTGCCTCCCAAAATTACCTTAAATTTATTTATGTACATGCATAAAACTTACCACCAAAGCCTCCTTACTGTTGTAAGATTTAAGGAATTGTGTTGGAAGAGTGAAAGGATTAGGAAATCCCCCTGGTTTACTAAATATCAGAACTATTAACTACATGCTTTCAAGTGTGCCCATGTTACCATTGCTACCCTTGTGCCGAATATTACAAATTTGTCACTAAAAACTGCCTCCTCTGTCCTTTTGATGGTATCACTTCATATTTTGTTTCACTGTTACTATAAATGTTAATTGGGAATTGCTTTAGGCAGAGCTCACATGACTGTCAGGGGAAACTCTGAAGGCTTATGTCTCTCCCTGCAATTGCTTGTCCCTCTAATTGCTTGTATCATGAATAAAATGCCTTTGACAGACTTTAACTAAACTGCAGAGTGGAGCATGTTTTCTTCTATTCTTAACTGTATGCAATTTGTATGCTCCCAATCAAATATAATCTGTATCTCTGGTGCTTTGTACAGTCTGTAGTATCTAGTAGGTGTTCGGTATATGGCTTTAAAATTCAATCAAATTGAACTGAATTGAGTACAGTGATTGTAGGCACTCTTCGATACCATGAATAATAAGTGGAGCTGTTAGGAGTGTGTATATTGGTTTTACTACCATCAGTTTCTATACAGTCCACAGACTTTGAAGGCATAAAATATTGTTGCCACTTGGAGTAAAGAAGAGAATTGGAGTGAGAAAGTGAGAAAGATATGTGAAGTATGGAATGTAATTCAATATATGAGCAATTTATAAAATCAGACATATTTACTTAGTGAGTAAAAATTACCTAGGTGGTCAGGCCAGTGGAGTTCACATAAGAGCTTATGTAATGGATGAGGAAGGAAGTTTACTAAATATGATACAATATTCATTGTCAATATCTTAGAGAAAATGAAAAACAATGTATTAATATTAGAACTACTGAAAACATGATTCATAAGAAAGAAATTCAGTTAGGACTATTTGACCTATGGGAGAAGAATCAGAAGCAGAATAAGTGAGAGTGGTTGGTGAATGAAAGAATTTGACCTATTGTTTCTGATGGCCTCTGAGGGAAGGTTAAGAAGACATAATGAGTTTCCAGGATCATAGGATTGCATATTTATAGTTGGATGAGACTCTAGAAATCATCTAGTTTCTCTAATTAAGAAACAAACAAAAAAAAAAAAAAACTGAGACCAAAAGAGAAGAGTGACTTCCATATAGCTACCACATAGCAAACACCATTATACATCATTTTTTGAATAAATTTGGTTGATGCCTTATATATTTTGTTTTGATTTTTTGGACCATTGACTTCACTGACACAGGTGACTACTGAGTAAGAAATCTCCTCTACAAGTATAGATAGGCAACTACCATTGAAAAGAGAACATTGATCAGTTAGGTAATTTACTTAAGGTCATGGAGCCAATATGTGTCAAAAGCTGACCTTAAACCCAATTCTGTCTGAGGCCATCTTTCTATCCACTACTCAATGATTACCCTTTCAGTTTTAAATGATAATTACTTCTAGATAGAGAGAATATACGATGTAGTGGTTTGAGAGCTCACCTTAGAGGTAAAAAGAAATGGATATTAAGTCTTATCTCTGGTACATTTTATCTCATGACCCTAATGGCAAATCATTTAAACTTTCAGGACTCCAGGCAACTCTCTAAGATTATAAATTGTTTAGAATGTGGTAACATGTATTTGAAAAGGTAATTTCTTTATGCAGGACTCTAAAATCACAAGTTCAGTCCCTATCCTAGCTTCAAGACATTAAACCCATCCCAAATTGAACTGTCCTATAACAAAGAAAAAGAGTTAAGCCAAAATGACCAAATTTGACAACCTGAACAAAACTTTACACATCTAATCCTCTGATTGTACTCCAGAAGAGAGAAATGTATTTTTATTGTTGTTGTTTTCTGAGGTCACAATTGATTGTTGCAATTATTCATTTAGGCTTCCTTTCAGTCATTTTCATTAATGTAGCTTTTCATTACTATAGCAATTGTGTATATTACATTTTTCTTCTTCTAAGTAGCATAGATTTAGAGTGATTTTGGTTGCCATTTTTTGGTAAAATTTACTCTAGATTGTCAGTGGCACTGAAGGAAATTGTATACTAGGAAAAAATGAAATTGAAATTCACATGATATCCTCAAATTTCATCTCAGCCTAGAGTTTCTACCTCTCATTCCACCAAACTTTAGATGAAGGCTATAATTATTAGTAAACAAAATAGATTTTTGACCCTCCGTACGCTTGAGCAGAGGCTCAAAAGAAATGAAATAGGTTAAGAAGCAGAGAGGCATAAAAAATAACAGCATAGTTTATGAGAAATACACACAATAAGTAATACATTCCTAGCATGGTTGAATTCAGGGCAAGTCTAACATTTATAACTATATGCAATGCAGGCTTAGCACGTTCTGATTGGAGATTTTGAATGGATTTGCTGAAAGCCTTGAAAAGGCTGTTTCTGATAATATGAAATTCCTATGTGGCAGTAGGGGGTCCCTTCAAGCCACCTTTTTTTCCCCTTGTGATTTGATGAAACCCCTTATTTTTTTTTTTTTTGACCTCTCAGCAAAGTAAAACCAAGTTGTTCACCAGCTAAATATAAAGTTTCACCTGCCTACAGATCTTGGAAGAGAAGCCTGTTGGGGCCTTTGAATCCTTTCAGGATGTACAGAGACCTTTTATAATAAATTGTGTTTTTCATGTTAAAAGAAAACTTCAAAAGAAGGTGTTAATATAATTGAGGTATGATAAGTTTGACAGTAAGTGTCATTATCAGAGTTCCACTGGCAGGTTTTTGAAGTCAAGGAAAAGTCTTCCTACATAGAAATGATAACTCTTACAATATTTAAACAATTCCAACAATATACTTTAATATTCTACTCCTGCCCCCTTCCTTCTGCAGGTTATCCAAGTGAAATAGCATTCATGTTATTTGGATTTATGATTTATTGAGTAGAGATGGGATGTTTTATTATATTCAACATACACACAGGACATTGGCCCTGAAATGTCAAACATGTTTGTTAAAACAAGGTAAAGTTGACAGTTGGACAGTAATGTGAAACAACCTTTTCCCATCACTACCACCAAAAAAAGTATTATCTTCAGTTACTAATGTGTTTTCTTTGATAATTTGATTGAATACATATCGATCAGATCACTGAAACAATTCAGTTAAAAGTAGAGTCGAGGGTTTATTTTTTCCTTGCCTGAATCATCTACTAGCTCTGTTGCCATTCTTTAGAGTCTGTCCTAATTAAGAAACTCACCATATCCACTACTCAAAGGGCTTGTTTTCAGATGTGAATGTTCTGGAGTGTTTTCTTTATTTTCTTTCCCATATTCCTTCATGCTTACTTTTTATTTCTCAAAGTATTAACCTTTTCTCTTTACTCTTTTTTTTTGGCTTTTTGGAGGGGGAAAAGCAGGTTAATTGGGGTTAAGTGACTTGCCCAGGGTCACATAGTTAATAAGTGTTAAGTGTCTGAGGCTGGATTTGAACTCAGGTCCTTCTGACTCCAGGGCCAGTGCTGTATTCACAGCTCCTCCTACCCGCCCGTCTTTATTTTCTTTTAATAAAGAAATTATCCATTTCCAGTCTCAAGGAAGCAAGAAGTAAATTGAGAGTAAATAAGGAGGGGAACAACCTGGCTGAGAGGTTATTTGAAAGAATAGGGAAGAAGAAACATAATGGTAGAGAAAGACAATGAAAGGAAGCTGGGACATTGAAGCAAAGAAAGATATGCAGATGATTTTCAGATCCCTAACCTTCCTTCTGACTTGTAGCATATTCATCTGGAACTCTCTCTGCCCCACCACCTTTGCTTCCTAGTTTCCACATTCTACAAGAAGCCTTTCCCAATCCTCCTTAATCTTACTATTTTCTTTCTGAGAGTATTTCTAATTGACCCTCTACATACCTTGTTTATGCATAATATTTTGCATATTGCTTTCCCCATTAAAGTCGGAGTTCCTTCAGAACAGGGTCTGTTTTCCTCTATCTTTATTTGTAATTCTTAGCACTTAGCACAGTGCCTAGCACATAGTAGGCACTTAATAAAATGCTAGTTGACTGACAAATAGGGACAGAAAGACTGATTGAGAGGAAGATAATCAGACAGAGAAAGGAAAGGAGACTATTAGTATTAAATATTAATAAATGTCCTCTTTTATAATATGACATTCAAAATTTGATCCATTACATTAACTCACATAAATTTTCCCAGAAAATCTTCTGATTCAGCAAGAAAAATAAATTGAGTTAGCTTTTTTATAATTTTAGAAGTAAATGAGAATATCATCATTTAGTTCACATCTATTTTCTGATTTCTGAATGGGATTATCTTTGTTATTTCACTTTCAAGAAACCTTATTTTGTTCTATCTTTGTAGAGATTGCTGATATGCCTATGAATTTGACTAATGTGATTGTGGCTCATCTCTAGGACACCCTAAAAAGTTCATATTTTATGAATTTTTTGTAACTATTATGCATTTTTCAGATAATTGGCATTGACTTCAGTGTCTGGTAATATCTCAGTGTAGAAAACAAACTACACTAGACCCTAAAAACACGTAAACTTTATTCACCTCAGCCTTCATGTACATATTTAAGCTGTATGTCAGGATCTCTGACAAAATAAAGATCAAATTTTGGATCTTACTATAACTATACTCTATGGCTCATATCCCATGCCTAAGATCTCTATTGTGAGCATCAGAACTGGCTTACATGTCCCAAAAAGCTCCTGTGGCTCCTAGAAGCACTCAGAATAACAAAGGCATTATACACATGCAGCACTTAAGACAATAAAGAACATAAATGGCATCCCAACATTTTATGGAAACTAAAATTCTGAACTTTCCTTGAGAAAAAAATTAACAGGACAAGGAGCAAAAAGAAAATACTGTGTTACTAAAAAATTAGGAAAGTCATCTCAATGAGATATTTTACTTCCCTGAAGGATTTGGTTCACAGTTCCTACAAACAGATAGCACCAATTTTTGAAATCCTTGAATCTGAGGGTATATCATGACACTGTTGCTAATGCAGTTTCATTAACTTCTGCTGAGTCTTCATGGTTCCAGTGAACAGTGACAACTCTTGCTCTCAATTTGTGCAGACACCTTAGTTTCATTTCAGTCCCATACATTTTCAACATGACTGTCAAAGTCTACAGAGAGCATCCACCCATCCCATGGAATATTCATCTGACAACATGAGTGGAGTCCTGAAAATCTGATCAATGCTTTCAGTGTATCCTTCTGTTTTCCTTCTGCTTGTTACAGTGTGGAGAGAGGTCACATCAACTTAAATTCTCTCCTTTTTTCCCCCACTTAAAAATAAATATTCCTGTATATTAAGCTGCATGTAAATATTCAATCTTAGGCTTGTATAATTTATTTCTATTTTGAATCAGACATGTGATATCATTGACAGAGAGAACTCCGACAGCAAGAACTTCCTTCACCAATGAAGATTAGCAATTTGTTTATAGATTATAAACTTCAAGAATTCCAGCAACACCAAGAATTAACCATAGTTACTAGGATATGTCAAATACCACATTCCAATTTGGTCCTTACTTACTTTAAGGGTGGCCCTCTGTCCAATCTGCTTAGAGATCAGTTTGAAAATCACTTCAAAGATTTATTATTTATGCCACTTTGGGAAAATTATTTAACCTTTCTGAGTCTTATCTTCTATAAAAAGAAGAATAGTAGCTACAAGAATCAAACGAGAAAATTATGCAAAATGACATTGTAAAATTTACAAAAAAGAGTTATATAAATGTAAGCAATAGGAAGAGGTAAAAAGAGAAGGATTCATTCAGGTATCTACAAGTTGCACATATACAAATATATCCAATAAAACCTAAAGCACTCATTTTGAAAATTTCCATAAACATAAACTATACTTTTGATCATAGCTCCATTTTTTCAGGGTCATATAAACATCAATTCTGTATTGGCTCTTCTCTTTTTCAGAGTACTCTTTGAGAATTTAGCCTTCCTTATTTCAAAGAATTTCTTATTTTATCATTGTCCTTAATAATGACTTTTCAATTATGCTAATATCAAATATAGGTTTAATTTCAGTAGCCTCATAATATATTTTTCATCCACCTTGGAGTTTGCCTAGAGGCCATAACTGTAAAACATGAGAGTTTACCAAGCAAGAAGTTAAGTGAAAGAAAATTTTTTCAGGCCTTTGGAAATATAGCCAAAAGAACAGCAATCATTTTCCTTCTCAATGGGAATTTTCCAAATGAACAGATGCTGTCTTTCCTGATGATGTCAATGCCAAACTTCTTGGGGATTTTAACGTTGCAAATGATTAAACCATTCTGACACTATTGGTAATAATGAAATGGAAGACCAAAAATGGTTCAGGTAAAATGTTCCTTTCTCCTGAATGTATTTGCAGGCCCTTTGCAAAATAAAGATAGAGGTATGTGAAAGAATATTTTTGGATGAATATATATGTATATGTTCTGTAGTTTTATATCAATTTAAAGTATATCCATCATTCATTTCAATGAATGCAATAATCTTATACTTATTGGATAGACTTGCAAAATGGAAACAGAAAAGCTGAATTCATTATTGAAAACTGACTACTGAAAATAGCAAGAATATAAGCCCAAGATTGTTTTAAAATAATTTTTATAATATTCTTTGTAAGATAAATGGACTACGACCCACATATATGAGTTATGTAACCAATGTTTGGTATACTTTGTATACATAGCAATCCATTTTAATTAGAACATATTTAATAGTGCATTGTTCTATACCAAAATAAATTTTTAAAAATCTTCCTGCTCTTTAACATCAAAAAGTAAAGATATATACATAGTGATCAGAGAGAAAAGCACCAACATCTGAGTTTACAAAGCCAAGTGGCTCTTTAATGGCTACTCAGAGTCTCATTTGGCTACATCACTCATTCTTCCCAGGAGTAACCCCAAAGCAAAATTCTAACCTTAGAGTATATATACACTTGTTCAGGGTCAGAAGGCCTTCCTGAAAAAAACAAGCTTCTCTTGCTGGGCTCTATATGAGGCCTATAAGTGGGTTGGGAAGATATTCAACTCCCATCAACATTACACTAAGCTATTTGCAAACCTCTCCCTCAATCTTCACACTGATCTTGGGTCACAAGCAAAGCTAACTCTTGAGTTCCCTGTGCTTGAAAATCTATAATCCCCATGTTCTCTTGAGAGCAGTGCTGACCGACCAACAGAGATATGCCAACTTGCCAGGCAACCAGAACAACACACATGGCCTTTTTGATTGAACAGATAGGGAACCTTGTCATTGAGTGCCAGTATGACATGCTTACTGGGGAAGCCCTAGAAAATCAGGTTGGTGGTTTGTTCGTTGGGGCAAATGTTTGTATAGTCTAAGAGATAATATAAACTGTATGCATTTGTTTTAGAGAGTTTTATCACTGGTACTGAGAAGTTTGAGTGTAATTAGTATTTCCATCATACTAGTTACTATAAGTTATAAATCTATTTCATGCACACATTATATACTAGACAAGGGATACCTTATTAGGATCACATTTCCCAGAAGAGTCTGCACATTGATTTGGTTAAGAGACTATGCAGCAGTGGATGTTCAGAAATTTCTGTCAGATTCTCACATAGGAATCTAATATTTCCAGGTGGAAACCTGGGCAGCAGAAATACATGTGGAAAGGAGATAGGAGAAGATGAAAGAGTAGCAACACAGAGAAAAAGCAGCTGACATGGATTTGATGTCTTGAACTTAGGCATCCCATAAGGACTGTGATAATGGCTGTGCAAACATCACCATGAGATTTCAGTGATGTAAGTTTACTATTGAATTTGCCACACCAAGCCTAAAGGACAACATAAGCAGGTGGAGAATCTTTGGACTCTAAAATTAAAAGACAATGGAATGTGTTATATCTAACTTTGTATAGCTCTCCTGCTATTTTGGGGACATAGAGAAGTTAAATAGGGATTGTAGAAGCATTTCCCTTTATGTATTAGAGCCATTTATGTGAGAAGCCTTAACTCCATCCTGACTCAGCTACATCTTTTACATTGTCAATTTTAATAGGATTTTTATTGGTTTATTTCATGAAAACAGAGCACTTTCTGTTGCCCACCATTATATTAATTATCATTTACTGGACTTCTCTTAAAATTACTACTACAGGTGGTGCAAGATGCATATTTTTCTTTCAACAAGGGAATATATAAGCATAAGAAAAGCAAATCAAGAGAAAGTAGATGAAAACAAATGTTTTGTTGCATGTGCATATATATGTATGTATGTATATATGTATATATGTATGTGTGTATGTACATCTTATATGGTGTGGACTGTGACACAGAGGTGTATTGATGCAGTTGAACAATGCTCTCAAATAGTGATGACCCAAACATTACTCTACCTAGATCATGTAAGGGATTTCCACATTTTCTCCTGCTTCTGCCCTGGTTACTTATGATTTTTTTAAAAATACAATTCAAAATTTTAGTTCTGATGCAGAAAACCCATTATGTTTAGGGTCATGCTGATTTTAAAGTTGATCTCTTCCATTCTTTTTTTTTTTTTTTTAAGAGCTAAGCCTATCAAAGTTGGCAGTGATCTTTTTTTTTTTTTTTCTTTTCGGAGAGGGGAAGGCAAGGCAGTTGGGGTCAAGTGACTTGCCCAACATCACATGGCTAATAAGTGTTGACTATCTGAGATCACATTTGAACTCAGATCTTCCTGACTCCAGGGATGGTGCTCTATTCACTGTGCCGCCTAGCCGCCCTGATTTCTTCCATTCTGCACTACATTTTGGCTACGTTTTGAATGGATTCCCAAATTTAGTCTTGAAACTGGAAGGAGGACATTTTCTTATAGAGACTGACTTTCTTCAACAAACTTTGGTACAATCAGATTTGGTTTTCATGATCTTTAGGGCTCACCATCAGTAACACAATTTTGCAGGCTAAGTGAGGAAGGTAGTCTTTATATATTTTTTGCTAAAGTTTGAAGTGATTTGAAAATAATTTAAAAATTTTTAAATGTTTTCAGTAAAATTATGCTAGTTCTAAATAGCAATCTATATTTATTCTTCCTTTTTAAAGTTCTTAAACAATTAAAAAGTATTCTTTTTTATATTATGATTGTTGGGTAATTTGGTCTACTCTAGTAGTGTAAGGAAGTAAAAAAAATTGATCAATTTAAATAAGTTGAATTATTTTATTAAAAGAGTATCTCTTTTGCTAGCTACCAGGCTTTTGACAATTGAGGAAGCCCTCCCTGAGCCAAAGTAGCCATTAGCACTTTGATTTCCACAATGCCTTTTTTTTATTTAATAGGGCTGAAATATTGATTAACATTTACAGATCCAATTCCAAGCACTTGACAGAGGTTAGAGAAAGCCAAAGTGAGCTGCTTGTGCCAGTCAAATTCTAAGGTGTAATGAAACCCCCTACTGTGCCTGTCAGCTTAGCCAGTGTATAGGTCATTTCCCATAAGATCTCTGATATTGAAAGAAGCCATTTCCACTTCAAACATTTTATAGACAATGGGAAAAATGATACAATTCTAATATTGTGCTTTTCCCCCACTGTGGGGAATTGAATAGACTCCATTATGTGGGTAATGCTCTTTTTAAAAAGGAAAGGTTTGGATCTGAAGGGATTCTGTGAAGTCTTAGGAAGGGCATTTCATATGGACACAAGTATATGTCACTGTTTTCTGCTATTCCAAATTCTTAATGCATCAGGATTAAGGTTGTTCTGTACTAGATTAATCTATCTAGACCAGGCTGGGCTGGATAGGGCTGGATTGTGTTTGAGAAGCTATGGTGGGGAAGTTAAGCTGTGTGTTGGGGGGAGGGAGTGGGAAGACAGAAGGGAGAGGGAAAGGGCAGCCTCACTTAGTGAAAGAGTTATGACATCACAGGACAAAACCTTCAAGACCTGGCTGGTTGACTAAAGAAAGCTGACTTACAAGCAAGGTACTATAGCTTCAGATAGACGGGTGGGTCTCTGCTGTGAGCCACTAGCTCAGAGAAGGCAGTTTTATAAACGAGAGAGACTCATTAGAATGCAAGTACTGAAGAGGTACTTGTTGACTGATTGATCCTTTACTAATCAACCAATCAATCAGCAAGCATTTATTCAGTTACCACTTATGTTCCAAGCTTTGTGATAGTTCTGAGTGGTACTAAGTCAAAAATGAAATAACTCTGTCCTCAAGGAGATTACATTTTACTTGGAGAGATGATGTATACAAAAATACATAAAGAACTCATTCCAGAGGAATGCAAGGTAAATTTAATGGGGAATACACTACCAACTGGAAATTCAGAAGGTTTCATATAAACAGTTGCCCTTGACTAATTTTGCAGAAAACAGGAATTCTAAGAGTTGAAGGCCAAGAAGGAGCACATTACAGGTATAGAGGAATAGGAAACTGCCATGAAGAAAAGCAGGGGTCATTGAAGTTCTGTAATTATTTTTGTAACTTATTAGGGAAACCTAATCTCTTTGCAAGGGAAGGACCCTGGTAAACATTGATTCATTTATATACCACATTCCTCCCTTGGTTGCAAGGACATCCTAGATCAGTGTTATCAAAACAAAATAGAAATAGATCCTTTTGGCAGCATATTGACTTAGAAAACCACAAATTATCGTTATCAATGCCTTAGTATAATTTTCTTTATTTTGTTAAACATTTCCCAATTACATTTTAATCTGGTTTGGCCACATTGTGGTATTTTGTAGATTGGGTGAAACTTTGATACCTCTCTTCTACAGAACTTTCCACCATTTAAATGCTTTCAAGGTGTTTAATGGATACTCAGGCATAGGCAATACTAATAAGAAAAGAGAAAGATGATTTCATTGCATTCCACTTCAAAAGAGTCATCATAAAGAAAAATAAAGAAAAACAACGTGAAGAAGAAAAGTCAAAAATCCTATGTTTTTCTTCCTCCTTTCAGAAGGCCTGAGTCTCAGATCTCAGTACCCTGATTCATGTGATGCTACCTCTTTGAAGTTCATCTGATGAATTAGAGCAGCATCAGGAATAGAAGAGACACAGAAGAAATGATGACACTTCTGGTATAGTGAACAATTCTACACCATGTATCAGTGTCATCAGTAGTAAAGTGGCTAAGGGGTCATAAGCCATTTCTACTAAACTTGTCCTAAGATTTAAATTGATACAATACCCTTATCCACTCAGTATTCCCTAGACCACCCACCAAACCTCCCCTTAATCTGAGAGTCAAATCAGGGGAATGACAGGAAATTTTTGTCTTTTCTGGGCCCTTTTGTAAAGGAGTTGGCACCTTCTTCAGGGACTAAAGACTTTCCCTTACTTCCAACCAGGGATTTAGAATTGCCCCCCAAGTTAACTATAGGATTCTCTTTCTTCCAAGTAAATATGAATTCATCATAGTTATACCGAGACTATTTCACTACCTACGTGCTATCAGAAAGCAAAATGCTTCTCAATAATAGCACCCCTTTTTTCCTCAAGCTCTTTCTGAGAAGGAGTTGTCTGAACCAACCGAGAGGGGAAAAATATTCACCCACTGACAGTGAAAGCTACTTATCCAGGGTGAATAGTTCCTTGAGGGGAAAAAGACCTTGAGGCCAAAGAGACTCTGCTGGGTAAGAAATAAAAAAGAGCTAGAGAGGGTGAGTTCGAACTAAGTCCAAAAAATGTCGTTCCTTAGTAATTAAGTCTTCCTGAAGACTGGGTCTCAGAAGCCACTGCAACATGTAGCCCTTCCCTTTCTTAGAGAGATGTGGACTTGTGCTGATGTGGCTTCTTAGAGGTTGGATACCTGAAATGGGCAGTTAAGTGCATAATTATGCAGGTATTGATAACAAGGGAATACTTCTTGCCCAGAGATAGAAGAGTATCATTTTGGCAGTTGGGGAGAAGCTGAGGACCTAACCTTGAGGGTTAGGTGGTGATCTAGCTGGCTCAAGGAGCCTGGTTGGGTAGAAAAGCAGTTTAATCCCTAGGTTGGGGAATCACACGTCCTATTCACAGCACAATTTGGTATCACTCCATGGTCCATATTGTCAAGTCATCCACTCCACAATATCTGCTGTTCTTGTAACAACTCCAGTTGGGTTACTTAGCATTTAATGTGTCTGAGGTTGCTGACATGCCCCCAGAAAAAAGCTAGGTTAAGTGGGAGGCATCAGCAAAATCCCCTCTATGGTCTTGATGCCAAAGCTAAGAGCCTTTGATCATTGTGTCCTGTGAGACAGTGGTTCTGAACCTGTGGGTTGCAACCCCTTTGGGGATCAAACAACCCTTTTACAGGAAAACACATATCTCCAATGGTCTTAGGAACTGAGACACCACTCCTCTATCTGTCTCCAGACAGGTCCACCCACATGCAGACATGCCCACATAGTAGTATTAAAGGGTCACCACATTAGGAAGGTTGAGAACCACTGCTGTGAGAGTTGGATGGTTAAGTGGATACCAAAGGTGGATGAGCAGTCCCAGAAAAAATCTTGGCTAATAGTGCCATATCTATGATCCTGTGATCTGTCCTTTGTATATTTTTCCAATAAATCTCACTGTGAAATGTAGTTTTTGCAGACTATATTAAAAATCTAGAAGCGAATCTCCTACCATCACCCTTCATGGATATCTGGTGCTTTGTCAATTCAACAATACTTTATTAAATTACTATTCAGCACTAGCTGCTAGGAGTACAAAGATAAAACAATAACAACATAGTCTCTGCCCTCAATCAGACTGAAATAAAGGATTTACAATGCCGAATATTTAATTTCTCTGTCTCTAACTTAGACACTATTCCTTTATGATCACTAATTATCAAGGGCTGGGGGATTCATCTTCTGAGTTCAAATATTCAATCGATTATCATTAAGATAGACTTAAACCCTGAAATCTTGATTTATTTCATTTAGTTCTTCAAGAAAACAGTGAACTTTTTCTGATCTCCTTGACTTCCTCCCATTCAATTAAAAAAAACTACATTGCCAGTCCTACTCATAAGCTAGTCCTTTTGGATAGACCTACCTATAATATATTCTATACAATTTTCAGTGTGTTGACATTTTCAAAACCCAAGATACCTCTGGCTACAGCAACGCTATGGGCATGAATTCTAACATTTTTGCTTGGGGGCAAAATTGTAAAGTAGGCTGTAATTGGGTGATTGGGCATAGCTGCATAAATCAAATATGATGAATTTAAACTGTTACTGCTGATTGTATTTAGTTGGAACTAAGGAGAAGAGACTATTTTAAAAACAATTTCAGCATTAATACCATCCTTTTCCCTGCTTTTTGCCTTTTTTTCAGTGGGGTGGGGAGGAATACAAGTAGGTAAGGGACAAGGAGAAAAGAAGAACAAGGTAAGGAAGGTTAGAACACAATAATTATAATCTCCCCACAGACACTGGTTGGTGAAGTATGCTCCACAACCTACTCATTTGGCCATGAGCAAAGAGCTTCTTTCTTCCATACCTAAGTCACTCCATAACTAGTAAAAAGCTCAAGGGTCATGTTTTGGGTATACAGGCAATAGCAAGGAAATAAATGAACCATTAGAGTTGCCTACTATTAGGAAAGGAACTATGCTCTGTACCTTTCCCTAGTGCTAGAAGACTGATTCTCAACGCTCATTGCAACCCCCTCCCATCCCAATCTGAGAGCACTGATTTGGTATGAAGTGAACTATCTTAAGCAAAATGGAGAGTGCTCCTAGCTCAAGGGAGATGTTCATGCCCTGTTATTTTACAACTATCTAGGCAGTAATTTGAATTCACACTGAAATCTCTAAAAGCTGTCCAACATGACCCATTATTCTGCCCCTTCAGTTAAACTGGTACTTTTTAGTATAAGCTATAACTGAAGTGAAGTGGAGAATTAAAGGAATTATCTCTGTCATTCAAGCAAAGCACTTGCCTTCACCTATATTACCCAGCTAATTAGAATTCCAGAGTTCTGGGATTTCAGGCAAAAGCAAAGTTTTTTCAAGATGCCTCAGTTATTTGTTTCTGCATGGCTTTAGAGTATGCTTTGCTAGAACTATACCACATTGTATTCATTTATCCAATACCTACTGGGTTCCTACTATGTGCCTAGAATTTTGTGAATCCCTTGGGATCCCATGTACAGAGCTCTAAAGTGGGGAGGGACCTCATAGACTATGCAGCCATTTCTTTAAAGATAAGGAAACTGGGGCCTAAAGAAGTTAAGGGATTTGACTAAAATCACACAGGTGGTAAACATAACAGTCAGAATTTTAACCCAGTGCCTCATACTCTTCAGACTTATTTTGCTGTTACTGTTATTCACTCATCTCCTATTCTTCATGACTTCATGGACTATATTGCATGGGGTTTTCTTGCCAAATATAATGGAGTAGTTTACCATTTCCTTTTCCAGTGGATTAAGGCAAACAGAGGTTAAGGACTTGCCCAGGGTCACACAGCTAGTGCCTGAGTCCAGATTTGAATTCAAGTCTTCCTTACTTCAGGCCCAAAGTTCCATCCACTGAGCCACCTAGCTTCCTCCAGACCTACTTCCCCAACTACGAGAATGCTTGCTCTTAGCTGGGTATATGAGATGCTCCACTTAAAGAGCTGTAATAGAGTACAAGGCTACTTTCATTATGGTTGTGAGGGTATTATGTTAGCATCATGAGTGAAGGTTTTAATTCCAAGAAAAAGGCAGGTAGGTGGTAAAGAAGACAGCACAGGACTTGAAGCTAAGAAGGCATGAAGTTAAATTCTACTTCAATCACTTATGATGTGATCTGAGACAAGGCATTTAATCTTTCTCAGCTAATATTTCTTCATCTGTAAAATGGGGATAACCATAGCACATGCCCAAAGAGTTGTAGAATTGATAAAATGGGATAATATATTTAAACACTTCTCAAACTTTAAATCATTATATAATTATAAGGTATTATTATATTTCCTCTACGTGGAGTCACAAAGAACTTTGTATAATAGCTTATTTGATCCTCATAACAACCTTGTGAGTTAATTACTACATGCATTAAGATCCCCATTTGGTGGAAGAGGGCACTGAGGTAGAAAGAAATGCAGTAATAGGCTCAAGGTCACAGAACTCATTTTTGGCAGAGGTCAGGCTGGAATCTAAGTGTCCTAACTGCAAAACCCAAGTTCTTTCCACAGATCCATGGTGATTTATGAAGAGAAGTCAAACAGATCACTTTACTGCTCCTTCCTGCCAAGACTTTTAATGTTAAGGCAATTAGGTGGGTCAGTGCATAACATGCTGATTTAGAGTCAGAAAGGCTGTGGTTCAAATCCTGCCTCTGTCAATTACTGGCAAATTGACCTCAACCTGTATCCAACTCAATTTTCTCCTCTGCAAAACAAAGGGGTTGAATTCAATGATTTCTTACTCTCTTCCAGTCTTAAATCTATGACTCAAGAGAGGCCAACTTCAACTAAATGACTTCTGAAGAAATCTGAGGGGTAAGGCAGGACAACATAAAACTTATACCATGTCAACACCACATATCAAGAGTTAAAAGGATAGTTAAAATTAATTTAATGTCTACACATCCTTCATGCCAAGATAGTTACCTATGGCTATCTTCTTTAGCCATTTCATGTGTGTCCCATATACTTTTAGGTTATAAGAAGTTCAGTAGATGAAAAAGGTAAGGCATGGAAGTCTGAACCCCATAGGTTATGATTCTGCCAATAATTTGTTATTGTGAGAGCTCAGTTGTCACTTCCATTTTTTAGGTCTCATTATTCTCATTTATCCAAACCTAGGGCTGGAATTGAGATCCAATATTCTACTCTGTATTAATAAAAATAAACATATAATTTAAGGAAAAAACATCCACAGACACATGACAGGGATTGAAATACCTGGGTGATGAAAGTTAAAAAACTGACATCAATTAGATTATCTCACTTTCCATTTTACTTTGCATCCTACAAATTTTGACCCAATTAGCTAAATGGAGTCCCCCATTTACATTTTTAAAAGGATAAAATTTGAATTGGAATATACCATTCAACTCAACCTAGAAATCTATACAAGTTTCTTTTAGAATCACGGAATCTGGGATTTGGAAAGCACCTTGGAGGTCTTCTAATTCAGAGGTGCCAAACACAAAGTAGGCAACATCCCCCAGCATGCTGAAAACAGATTAAAATGCAATTGGAAAATATTTAATGAAATAGATAAAATACATTTGAACATAGATAATGTTAATATTTTATTTTCTAAGTAAATGTGCAGCCCACATGGATACTTATGTATGGGTTAGCAGCCTCTATTTCTATTTAAGTTTGACCACTAGTCTAAAACCCCTACCTAATTAGGAGTCTCCTCTCTAACATCTTCACTATGTGATTATTCAATTTTCATCTGAAGACTTCCGATGTAGGGAACTCTATAATTCCGAAGGTAATCTATTCCATTGGAGTACAGATTTAATTATCAAGATTGCCCACCTCTTCTCCAAGATTAAAATAGCTTTTATCCCTTGCTCTTCAGTCTCCCCTTCAGAGAGAAACAAACCAAATTTAATCCCTCTTCTCTCCTCTACATTATAATTTTTCAAGCTGTACCAAATATTCTTTTCTCCATACTAAACATGTCCAGTTCTTTCAACTGATCCTCACATGAGATAGATCTCATGTGGCCAAATTTCTCTGAACAGTCCACAGTTTGTCAATGACCATTCTATTATGTCATGTTGAGAAATGAACATTGTTCACAACCTGTAGTCTACCCAAAGAAGATTAAAGAACTATCACCTTTCTCTGGACATCACCCCTCTGCTAACATATCTGAAAATCATTTTTGTCTTTCCTTTTATACTTTTGACTCATTTTAAGTTGTCCATCCACTAAAATGTGCAGTTTTTTTTTCACCTGGGTTGTTGACTAACCATTCCTCCATCATTGCATACTTTTGTGTTTGAAATACATCTTCTTTAATCTGATATACACCTCTCAAAATGTGACTGTTGCAGGTGCTGCTGGGAATCTCTTCGGATGTCAGTGAAGGCTGCCAGTGTTCCAGGTAGAACAGAATGTTGCTTGATAAACAGAAGACAGCTGCGCTGTGCTGATGAGCCCCAGAGAGAACATTTTTTTCTGCTCCATTCATCTCAGTTAGGCAATTGTATATTTCCTGTTTGTTGAGAACGGTTTTGTTTTACAGTGAAACTTGTACCCTGCACAGCAAGATACATGTAAATAAACTTTCTATGAGCACTTGAAAAAAAAGTTATTTGAAGGAAAAATAAGTTAAATGATAAGAGAGCTAAGGTACCCCCAAACCATATTGACATCCATCAGAAGAAGAGACAGCATCTTCTTCAGGGAGAAGGTCCATGGCTGACTGTCAGGTGGCAGAGACAGACATATGTAGTGGAAGTCTTGGATGTTGCCTCAGAACATCTTTTCTTGGAATTTGGAACTATTAATCCTAAAATTTCAAATGTCCCCCTCCTTTACTCAAATTTTATTTAGGTGCTTGGATAAACTTTGTTTAGTTTCTCAGGTAGCCAAGAATAACATGTGTTCAAGTCCTATCCCTGACATTTCTCTGGTGGCAAGACTCTAAGCATGTGGCTTAAACTCTCAGTTTCCCAGGCAACTCTCTAAGACTATCAATTATTGAACTGTTAGAAATAGGTATTGGAAGAAAAGCTTTCTCTATGTAGAATTCCTTACACTGATGAAATAACAGATCCAGGCCAAAAAAAATTATGTATTTATTATCTGCCTTTGTACCTTGGAATTACTTAAAATAAATGAAAATGGATGGTTGTTGCAAGGACTGAGCCAAAAGTGTTACCAACTATAGCATTTTCTGGATCCCTCCCCCACCAAAAAAATAAAAATGTCCTCCAAAAGCGATTGTAAGTTGAAGGGCAGGGATGAAAATGTTAAAATGTGATTGTCTTGTCTTTAAAAGTTCCAAATGTTATAGAAGCAAACAAACAGGAACTTATTCAGGCTATATGATACCTATCTTTGACATACTCTTATGTATTTGAAGTACCTCTCCAATGGAGATGGGGAGGTCAACACCTCTCAGGCGGCTTAATAATATCACTAGGCATGGAGCTGCAAAAAAAATTGCATGATGTTTTGTACAACTGTGGATTCAGAAAGAACTCAGAATGAGCAGACCCTTAATGAAGTGCCAAAATGAAAGAATTGGAGTAGATGATCAGAAGGTCCTTTCTCACTAGAGGTCAATTACTTTATGCATATTCTTTCTCATTAAACGGCAGATTTCTTAGTTTTGGAGATAAATAGGACACTAGTAGTTTAGAAAAGCATGGCAACATAGGACATTTCATCCTAGAGGAAGTAGAGAGTAACAAGACAAAAGCAGAATTAGAAACACCTGTATCAAAAACTTTTGGTACCTGGGGCAAATAGAAGGAAAGATATATTCAGAATACCTATAATTCATGATGCTAAAACAATATAAGAAGCAACTAAATGAGATTTGATCAATCAATACTTAACTATAATTCGTTATTATAGGGGTTCACAGATGTGTATTATTAGCAATTTGTTTCATTTAGGAACTTTCCATTTGAACTAATTCTTCTTGCTAACTGGGAGCTAAACTCAGTTGATTCAATGCTACTCTAGGTAGCATGCTGAAAACTTGTAAATGTAACAGTTTCATTGCTTTTTAAAATATTGATATAGAATACTATGACCTCTAAATATTAGTGCCTGGAGCCAAAGTCCTGATCACACTACTTTAGTTGCACAGTTTAGTTAGGTGTTAATAAAATAATAAAGGCTGAAATGTATGTGCAAATTAAGTTCCAGAGAGCTAACTAAATCTGTAAAACAGGAATAGGAAAAGGGAACCCATGAAGTCTTAGCCTTCAGAATTACCAGTATCATGAACTCATCTTCAAATTGGCTGAAGTATCTATCTAGCTGCATCAAGAGTACAAAATGCTACAACTAATTATGACAACTGACAAATACAGGTTGTCACCAAAGTCTTAGTTCAGTTTTAAGATTTGTACTAAGATTTGGGGAGCACCCTGTATAGTACTTTAAGAGCTTACAGGATGAGAGTAAAAACATGAATGTTCTGAAGAAAAAATGTTTCATGTCTTAAACCTTGACCAAAATAATTTAAAAAGGTGAAAATATGTATATGGAGTATAGTTCCATATTTGAACATTTGTAACCTGGATTTCTTAAAACTAAAAGAATTACCATTCATTTGATAGGACAATATATCACCATCTATAATAGAATCGGAATGTAATCACAAAAGAGGCGTTCAGAGCTAGAAAATGAAGAAAAGATATGAAAACAAAGGGGAATCTTTGAAAAATAAATTCTTCCTCTGAATATTTCAGTTGCAATGGCAGAAAATTAACTAAGAAATGTGATGATAGGCCACCTGACTAGGGTTGTAGAGTCAAAATAAGCATGGGGCAGCCTGAGCTTTGTAGCAGCCATTAACAAGGAAAGGTCAAGAAGGTGAAGTAAAAGCAGGAGAACTCTCCAAAATTCTCTCCAAATAGCTTTTTTTTAAATTAAAATTTTATCTTATTTTAGTTTACATCATTCATTTCCACGAGATTTTGAGTTACAAATTTTCCCCCCATCATTCCCCTATCCACCGCCCCAAAACAGCCATCCCAATGTATCCTCCCTCCCCAATCTATTCTCTCCTATGTCTTCCCCCCTCACCCCTCTGACTTTTAGGTAGGGCAGGATGGATCTCCCAACCACAGTGCCTGTGTAACTCAAGTTCCAGTTGGATGTAGTTAATAATAATAATAATAATAATAATAATAATAATAATAATAATTGTATATATACATATATATATACATATATATTTTTAATATTTGATTGTAGAACTTTAGATTCTAGATTCTTTCTCTTCCTCCCTCATCACCCATACCCACTGAAAGGACAATTAATCAAATACAGGGTGAACATGTGAAATTATGCAGAACCTCTTGACAGTGAGCACACTGTGAGAGTCTGATTGCATGTCCCTTCTTCCTATCCTGTCCCCCCCAACCACTCTCCACCCTGTCCCCGTCCTTGTCCCTCTACAGAAGTGTGAACTTTCATCAGCCCTCCCCTCCATCACCCCACCTCTCATCCCCCTTCCCCCTACTCTTCTATGAGGCAAGATGCCCAGTTTAGAGTTTATGTCATTCCTTCCCTAAGCCAAATTCCGTGACAGTAAGGTTGACTCTTTCCCTTTTGCCTTCCTGTTCTCCCCCTCTATTGTAACAATTATCTCTTGCCTCTTCCATGAGATGCTCAACCCCATTCTGACTCTCCCTGTCTCCTCTCAATCTAATCCTCTCTCATCTCAGAATTTCAACAT
>CM053585.1:423655540-423667326 GCA_028646515.1 Pseudochirops corinnae | reverse complement strand
CTAAGCAAGAACAGTTTAAGTATAAAAGTAGGATAAAGGAAAAGGGGAACCAGAAAAGAAAGCAGCCCCAGAATGAACATATTCTTTAAAGAATTATTTTTAAAGCAGACACCAAAACACCCTCTCAGGCCTATCTATGGCATTTGAATACAGAAAAATGAGTTTTAATTTGTGCATCTGCAAATAAAAAGCCTCTTAAATTTAAAGAATTAAAATATCAAGTCTTTTTACAAGCCCTGTAACATATGTCATAATGTAATGTACAGGGCTCTGGTAACATTGTGATGATCCATGCAACAGATTTGCGTATAAAATTTGTATTTACAAGATTTACAAACAGAGCATTATAGCTCCAAAGAAGACCTCACTATTTATGGAGCCAATAATATCCAGTTTAAAAGCCTGGTAAATATATTTATGTACACAATCAGGTTAACAATCTGTATTTTAAACAGCGGTTCAGTATGAATGAACCTAATAAACCTTGGTAGCAGAAACAGTGCCTTTTGCTCAACAATGATATTAGGCAAGAAAAAAACTATATTTCAGAGGGTTTTTTTTTTCAAAATAGGCAAAAAGTATTTTTTTTAAGTTACATACAATGGATTGTTAAAACATTTCTTTTAAAGAAGCCACTACCTTTGACCCAGTAATACCACTTCTGGGGTTGTACCCCAAAGAGATCATAGAAGTGAGAGGAAGACCCACATGCACACAAATATTTGTTGCAGCTCTCTTTGCAGTGGCAAAAACCTGGAAATTAAGGGGATGTCCATCAATTGGGGAATGATTAAACAAGTTGTGGTATATGAATGTAACGGCATACTATTTTGCTATAAGAAATGGGGAGGAGATGGTCTTCATATTCACCTGGAGAGGGTTATACAAAGAGATGCTAAGTGAGAAGAGCAGAACCAGGAAAAATTTGTACACAATCACATACACATCACATATATGAAGACTAAATTTGAAAACTGGGCTCTTCTCAGCAACGCACAGTTATAAGACAACTCTGCAAGTCTTAGGATGGAAGGAGATATCTACATTCAGAGAAAGATCTAGAAAGAACAGAGTTTAAATGGAGACTGAAGCAATGTACATGCTATCGTTCTTCTCCATGTTTGGTTTCCTTTCTTTTTTCCCACTGTTCACTCCATTGGTTACAACCCTTCTATACAACCAGACTAATGTCCAATGTGAAAGTATTTGCAGATCCTACACTTGATTGTATGCCGCCATTGTTGGAGAGGGTGGGGAGAGGGAGAGGAGAAAATTTGAAACTCAAAGGACTGTGAAACTGAATCTTGTAAATAAAAGTAAATAAAGAAACCAATTTAAAAAAAGAAGCCACTAAAATTCATTTAGTTACTATAGCATAACTATTTTTAGTATTATAGCAACTCGTTTCATAGCATATTACATATATATAAAATTAAATATGAATTAATTTATAATGAGAATGAGTTAATTTATAATAATAAAAACCAGTACAGAAAGGTTTAGTGATTTACCCAATATTACAAGCATTACCTCATTCAATAATAGAAATCACAATCTCTTCTTCGAAAAGGTTGCTACATCTACCACAGCCAAGTTGCTACTCTCCTGAAGTATATGCAGTAGCTAAACTCAGTATTTATTTCATGAAACCTGTTCTATTAAATGTTGACAGTAGAAGAACTTACAATACAATGATTATTTATAGTTAGTTGTAAAATAAATTTAGCTTTTTGGCTTGCAGATAAAACAGACCTTGTATATGTTTTAGATTTTAAACACTAATTTATAGCATTTACCCTCAGAAGATATGCATCAGTGGACAGAAGAAGGTAATAAAAGCATTTAAATAAAATGTTAAAGGATGTCTACACATTGGTTTTTTTTTTCCTTCCCAGACTTTACCTTTTTAGTTCATGAGCTCAGCTATCTACTCTTACTCTAAAGCCCTTCCCCAGATAAAATCTCAGATTATACAGCCATCAGCCTCTTTTGCTCCTGTACATGAGGCTGAATAGCACTGGAGGAAACTCAGAAACCTATGCTTTTTGGACCCACTGCAAATTGATCATGTCTAATAACTAGCTGGGCTCTCATTGTTGCAGAACTTTCCTTTCCTTTTTACTAACTGACTTCGATCATCTGTGTAATTTGTGTAATAGCTGCCCCACTGGGAACCCAACTGGCCAGTTCCAGTTGGTTAATGCTACTATTTCCTCCCTTCCTTCCTTCCTTCCTTACTTCCTTCCTTTCTTCCTTTCTTCCTTCCTTCTTCCTCTCCCTCCGTCCACATGTCCTTACATCTGGACAATCTTGCAAAGAATATAAAATTTCCTTGTATCAAGATATTTAGCAACATCATGTATTCCAGAGCTAAGACCCAGCTAGCCGTCTATGACCTGAGCTTGGCAAAGCAACAATCCTTTTTGCTCAGGCTGAGATGACCTCAGCCACCACAAAATTCTAGAATCATTTCCTACCAGCACCACATGCTCTCTGAGCTTGGACAAACACCTACTATATCCATGTCATAAACATGAAGTCCTGCTATGTATCAAACTTATCACATTGTTGCTGTTACACCTCATTGTTAGTGCTACAGCTCCAGGTGCAGCCATAGGTACAAATGTTAAGATGCCCCCACACACACTAAAGAAGGTCCCATCTATTAGGGGCATGGCTCCAGCACATACGTCCTTACTTTCAAGTCATTTTCCTTACCTTGAAATTAATTAAATTTCTGTTTGTGTTCTGAAACACTGCGTCTGTCTTGCTCTAATTGGCTCTGATCATTCCCAGATTAGAGGTCAGTTCTAGTCTGATTGAGAATTGCTTAAACTTTGCAAGATACATCAGGGTTTGGATGTTAGATTTTTTTTTTCCTCTTCCCTACTTATTTATTCTATTGTATTTGATTTTTTGTTTTGTTTTGTTTTTTCAGGAAAACATCAGAACAATTAACTCTTTTGTCTCATCTAGTTTTCATTTCTGATTTCTTGACATAAAGAGCTGGAAAATTAGGCTTTGATAAAGCCCAATGGGATTCAAATAGAGTTACTTTACCATGCTTTTAAAGTCAAATCACTCTGGTTCTTGTTGGTTGGCCAATAATAGGTGCAAGCCCAAGCCTCACTTACTCATTTTTTTAGGCTTTGAAGGCTCAGAGTGAATGTAAATACAATTGTTTCTGTTCTGTCGAGAAACCCTAATGGGCTTCCCCTTCCAGATTCATTCTTCTGGGTAGGCAAACTAGGTCATCTTTTGCCTCAATTCTTACCTAGCCTTAAATCATTGAATGGGTGTTGCCCCAGACAAACTGAGACCTGGGAAAGACCTTAGCTTAAAAAGGCCAAGGTCTCCTTCTGCATCAGGGCCATTGCCAATCCTCCTGAACTGTGTCTTGCCACTGGGCTCAGATGAATCTGAAGGAGATGACCTCTGATGACCTTGAACAGCCCTGCGTTACTAAAATCCAATTCACTTGCAAGTCAAGACTTCAGCCTCCTGATGTTATTGATCCTTTTCAAGAATGAAGGATAAACAACAATGTCTCCATCATACTCCAACAGCAGCTGTTTCTGACTTCTGTTCATCCCCCAAGTTTTGATATCTTGAACTCTTCAGCAGATGACCCTGCCTCATATCTACTTAGAAAATGAAGGTCAGTCACCCTAATTGCCCTCTTATCTATTATTTTACATCTGAAAACCCTTTGACTTCATCCCCCATTCACTACTCCAATCTATGATGAAAAAGTGACCGTCAAACCTAAATTTTTCTACTTGTACCTTCCTCTTTTCTTTTCAGATACTCTATGTCAGTAGCTCTAAGCCTTTCTAATCTTTATCTATTGAATTTTTCCCTGCTTCCTACAAACACAGATAGATCTTGCTATCCTTAAAATAAATTATAAATTGACCTACTGTCCTCACAATATATCAACCTTAATCTCTTTTACTTCCACAAATTCCTAAAATCATCCATCCATATTTATGTTTCCACTTCCTCTTCCCTCATTCACTTCTTACATCTTTTGAAATTTAGCTCTTAATTTCAATGTTAGCTGAAATTGTTCTCTCCAAACTTATTTTAAAAATTCTTAATTGCCCTACTTGGTATTTTTTTTTGTCTTAATATTTCTTAAGCTCTCTGGAGCACTTCATAATACTGAACACCCTCTTTTCCCTGCCACTCTTTCTTCTATGAATTTTATAATTGCTCTCGCTCTCTCTCTCTCTCGCTCTCTCTCGCTCTCTCTTTCTCTCTCTCTCTCTCTCTCTCTCTCTCTCTCTCTCTCTCTCTCTCTCTCGATTCTTTTCCTAACTATCCCAGTTTCCTTTTCAGGATCATCAATTATATCCAATGCCATAACTATAGGAGCCTTCTGTTTCTCATCAAGTTTCCTCTCTTTTCTTTCTCTATCTTTTCTTCTAATAATGTCATCTTCATCCATTGGTTAATTTTCTCTCTGAGGATGATTAGCAGATTTTATTTTTTTTATCCAACTGGTTTCACTCTTGAGTTCCAGCCTCAAATCATGAACTCTCAATTAGAAATTCCAACTGAATATTCTATAGCAGTGGTTCTCAACCTTCCTAATGCCGCAAGCCTTTAATACTGATATGTGGGCGTATCTGTATGTGGGTGTACCCACCTGGAGATGGATGAAGGAGCAGTGTCTCGGTTCCTAAGACCATTGGAAATATGTGTTTTCCGATGGTCTTAGGCGACCCCTGTGAAAGGGTCATTCAACCCCCAAAGGGGTTGCTACCCACAGGTTGAGAACCACTGTTCTATAGGCATCTCAAAAGGAATATGACTAAAAGAGAACTCATTTTTCTTTCCCTTCTACCCACTCCTTTCTTCTGTTTCCTGTATTTATGTAGGGCTTACCATCATCCTTCTAGTTACTCAAGTTCACAACCTCAGAGTTATCTTTGACTCTTTACTTTTACTTTTTCTGAGTATGTAAACAGTTGCTTCTGAATATCTCTGAAATTTATCCTCTACTCTCAACTCAAAGCAACCACTATAATTAAGGAACTCATCACCTCTTGCCTGGACTGTTGCAGTAGTCTACTAACTTCTCCCTGCATCTGGATCTTCCTCTCTATTTTATATATTATTTTTTTTTATTTATTATTTTCCTTTTTTAAATTTTGATTTCAAAGTACTCAACCTCCCTGAAGTCCCACAATCACCAATTGAGAAGATAAGTAATATAATACCCATTATGGATGTGAAGTCATAGAAAACTTCTTCAAAAATTAGCCATGTTAGAGCTAAGATTGCAAAGTATAAACTTGAGACACAATTAAATTCTCCCAACACTGCTCTCTGAACAGCTTAAAAATAATGGTTCAAATGAAACAGTGAAGTGGCAGAACCAAAAAAAAAAAAAGAAAAGAAATGTCAGAAGGAGGCATTTCTCTAGCCTAAGACAACTTAGGAGGGCTAAACTGGAGCTCTGTAACACTGAATAGGGGGTAGGCCCTAGCACATGGTAGGAACAGCATGGCCTTTCTGATGGCTGCAACAACAACAGCAGCAGAAGGATTGAGATCTCTCAAGGCAAAAATAATAAGGAGAACAGACAATAGATCAGAAAGAGAATGCAGGGGACCCTTTGTTGGAGCTGGTTTCAGTTAGTGCTGATTGGCAATTCTATTGCCTATAAATAGTTGTGAGTCACAGCTCAAGTATGGACAGGAGCTCTTGTGATTAATCACAAGAGAACAAGGACTGTGGTCACAGCTCACAAGAGAAGCACTATTATTAGCATCTGAAGGTGACATGGGGCCATCCAGTGTAAAGACCATAGATCTAACACATACTTTTTCTCCATGGTACCCTAATTTGCTTATGGTATTACCCTTTATGTCTAAAAAAAAAAAAAAGTACCTATTTTAAGCTTCTATTGGCATATAGTGTGAAATGTTGGTTTAATCCTAGTTTCTTTCAGACTTCTTTCAAGTTTTCTCAATATTTCTTTTGGCCAAATAGTGAGTTCTTAGATCATTGGGTCCAAAACCTGGATCACTGGGTTTATCAAGTACTGGATTATCAAATACAAGATTGGTAGCTAGGTGGCAAAGTAGATAGAACTGTGTTGGTCAAGACACTTAACCCTGTTTTTCTCAGTTTTCTCATCATAAAATGAGTAAGAGAAGGAAATGGCAAACCAGTCCAGTATCTTTGTAAAGAAAACCCCTATGATGGTACAGAAAAATGGACATGACTGAAATAATTGAACAAAGATTGTCGTAATCATTTACTTTTGCTTATTGTTAACCTAAACTATTCCACTTACATTATACCACCTTGGAAGAACTGAAAATTTACAGATTCTTAAAAACAGCTGCACAAAACCCACTCTATTTCTTATCTAGTAAAAGATTGTTTTAAAGATTACTGTTTTATAGTATAAAGTCTGGTATTATGTGACAATTTTCCTTAACCTTTTTTTTTTTTACAGATTGCCTTGAAATTTTGTTGCCTTTTATCTTCCAGATGAATTTTGCTATTGTTTTTATACCTATAAAAAATTGATGCTTTGGTAATTTGATTGTATGGCATTGAATACATAAATTAATTTAAATATAATTGTCATTTGTATTACCTTTACCCAGCCTCTTGTGAATAACTGATATTTCTCCAATTGTTTAAATCTGTGTTAATTTGTGTGAGAAAAGAAGTATTTATGATTGTGTTTATGTAATTCTGGATATGTCTTAAACATTAGATTCCCAAGTATTTTATACTTGCTTCAGTTATTTTAAATAAGTTTTCCTTTCTGTCTCTTCCTACTAGGTTTTAATGGTGCTATATAGAAATGTTGTCAATTCATGTGGGCTTATTTTATATCTTGCAACTTTGCTAAAGTTGTTTATTGTTTCAACTAGCAAAAAAAGGTATTTTTTTGTTTCCTCATTGTCTATTTGTATTTCTTTGATTGCTTTTTATTGTGGTAAATCTATACCTAGCATTTCCAGTAAAATATGAAATAATAATGGTGTTAATAGATATCCTTGGTTGACCATTAATCATACTGTGATAGCTTCTAATTTATCTCCATTATAGATAATACTTGCTCTTTATTTTAGATAGACATTACTTAGCATTTTAAGAAAATTTCCAGAAATAGAGCTGAAATGGTGGAGTAAAGGCAGGGACTCACTTGAGCTCTTCCCCAAACACCTCCAAATACCTTGAAATTATGACTCTAAACAAATTTTAGAGTGGCAGAACTCACAAAAAGACTGAGTGCAATAATTTTCCAGTCCAGGAAAACTTAAAATGTCAGCACAAAAGGTACTGCACCAGGATGAGAGAGAAACATGGTATAGTGAAGTCCAGCAGAGGTCATGGCACCACAGACTGGGCCCCAGCAAAGCAGGAGCAGTCTTTGGGAGCCACTGAATCAGCAGCAGTTGTGGCTGCTTCTAGAACTCTCAATGGTTAGGAGATACAGCAACTGGTAAGAAGGAGATTACAGGAGTCTTTTTGCTAGCACTGAAGCAGGACTCTGTTGCTTTGCCCATACTCAGATCTGAGTAGCAGTCCTGGGTAGAAGTCCCAGAGCTAGGAGTATTTACACACCAAATGTTGTTGCCACAGTAGAGTGAGGATCCTCCTCACAGTAATAGGGCAGAAAAGAATGCTTGTGATCACTCAGAAACCAGAGTTTTTCATTGCATCATACAACCTTGGAAGAACTGAAAATTTTCAGATTTTTAAAAATAGCCACACAAAACCCCTAGAGTTTGAGATGCTGGGCCCTCCACTCTGGAAGCAGAGCCATAGTGTTAAAAGTCAAGTAATAGGCTGGAGAAAAGAGCAAACAACAAAAAAAATATTCTGACCATTGAAAGTTACTATGGTGACAAGGAAGACCAAAACACACACTCAGAAGAAGCTAACAAAATCAAAGCTCCTATATCCAAACTCTCCAAGAAAAAAATAAATGAATTGATCTCAGGCCATGGAAGAGCTTGAGAAGGAATTTAAAAATCAGTTAGGAGAGGTAGAGGAAAAAGTGGGAAGAGAAATGAGAGTGATGCAATAAAATCACAAAAAACAAATCAATAGCTTGGTAAAGGTCTCATACACACACATACACACACACACACTCACATGATACTGAAGAAAACAGCACCTTATGAAATAGAGTAGGCCAACTGGTAAAAGAGGTCAAAAAGCCAATGAAGAGAAGAATGCCTTGAAATGCAGAATTGGCCAAATGTAAAAAGAGGCACAAAAATTCACTGAAGAAAAACAAAGCTCCTTAAAAATTAGAACTGGATAAAACCAAAGACCCCAGCTTCTAAATAACAATTGCAGTATTTGATAAAACCCACTGGAAAAGCTGGAAAATAGTATGGCAGAAACTGGGCATGAACCAATATCTTACACCACATAATAAAATAAAGTCAAAATAAGTACATGGTTTACATATAAAGGTTGATGCCATAAGCAAACTGGAAGATCAAGGAATAGTTTGCTTGTCATATTTATGGAGAATGGAAGAAGTTATGACCAAATGAGAGATAGAGAACATTATGAAATTCAAAATTAATCATTTTGATTAAAATAAATTGTAAAGGTTTTGTACAAATAAAGCCAATACAACCAATGTTAGGAGGGAAGCAGAAAACTAGGAAAGAATTTTTATAACCAGTGACTGATAAAGGCCTAATTTCTAAAACATAGTGAGAACTGAGTCAAATTTACAAAAATACAAGTCATTCCCCAATTGATAAATGGTCAAAGGAAATAAACAGGCAGTTTTCAGAGGAAGAATTTAAAGATATATATAGTCATATGAAAAATGCTTTAAATTACTATTGATTAGAGAAAACAACTCCTAGGTATCACTTTACACAGGTCAGATTGGCTAACATCACAAAACAGGAAAATGATAGATGCTGGAGAAGGTGTGTGAAAATTGGAATATTAATGCATTGTTGGTGGATTTATGAGTTGATGCAACCATTATGGAAAATAGTTTGGAACTATGCCTAAAGGACTTTGAAAATGTGCATACCCTTTGATCCAGCAATACTACTTCTAGGACTGTATCACAAAGAGGTCATACAAATTAGAAAAGGACCCACAAGTACAAAAATATTTATAGAAACTCTTTTTGTGGTGACAAAGAATTAAAAATTAAGGAGATGCCCATCAATTGAGGAATGGCTGAACAAATTGTGGTCTATGAATATAATGGAATACTATTGTGCTATAAGAAATAAGGAGCAGCTGAACTTCAGAGTAACATGGAAAGATTTATATGAACTGATGCTGAGTTAGGGGAACAGAACCAGGTAAACAATGTACACAATTACAGCCACATTGTGTGATGACTAACTTTGATAAATGTAGAATTGGACAAGTCGAAATAGAGGTACAAAAACTCACTGAAGAACATAATTCTTTAAAAATTAGAATAGAACAAATGGAAGCTAATGACTTTATGAGAAATCATGAAACAATGAAACAAAGCCAAAAAAGGGAAAAGATAGAAGACAAAGTGAAATATTTCATTAGAAAAGTGATGGACTTTGAAAATAGATCTAGGAGAGAAAATTTTAAAAGTTATTCGAATATCTGAAAGCCATGATCAAAAAATAGCCTAGACATCACTTTCCAAGAAATTATCAAGGAAAACTGCCCTGACATTCTAGAACCAGAGGGTAAAATAGAAATTGAAAGAATGCAATGATCACTTCTTGAAAGAAATCCCAAAATGAAAACTGCCAAGAAAATTATAGCCAAATTTGACAGCTCCCATAACAAAAAGAAAATATTGCAAGCAGCAAGAAAGAAACAATTCAAGCATCACAGAGCCACAGTCAGGAAAACACAATATTTAGCAAGTTCTATATTAAGGGATCAGAGGACACAGACTATGATATTTTGGAGGACAAAGCAGCTAGGATTAAAACCAAGAATCACTTACCCAGAAAATCTGATATAATCCTTCAGGAGAAAATTCAATTTTCAAATACAAGATGCAAGAGAGGCATAAACAGGTAAAAAGGAAAGAAAAAAAAAACTTTCAATAAGGTTAAACTGTTTACATCCCTACATGGGAAGATGATATTTATAACTCTTAAGAACTTTCTCGTTATTAGGGTAGTTAGAAGAAGTATATATAGACAGAGGGCATAGATATGAGTTGAATATGAAAGGATAATATAAAAAAAAACTAAAACTGAGGGGTGAGAGAGGAATGTACTGAGGGATAGGAAAAGGGAGGGGGAAATGGGATAAATTATCTCACATAAAAGAGGCAAGAAAAGGTTTTACAGTGGAAGGAAGAAGGAAGAGTTGGGGGGGGGGCGGTGAGGAAACCTAACTCTCATCCAAACTGTCTCAAAGAGGAAATAACATACACACTCAATTGGGTAAATCTATCTTACCATGCAAGAAAGGAAGAGGGGAAGGGGATAAAAGAAAGGGGCATGGTAAAACGGAGGGAAAATTGGGGGTGGAATTATTCAGAAGCAAAACACTTTTGAGGAGGGACAGGGTGAAAGGAGAGAGAAAATAGAATAAGTGGTAGGTAGAGGAATAGGATGTAGGGAAATACACTTAGAAATAATAACATTCTGATAAAGGCCCCATTTCTAAAATTTTTAGAGATATGAGTCAAATATATTAAAAAATGAGTCATTCCCCAATTGATAAATGATCAAAAGATATGAACTATTTTCAGATGGAATAATCAAAGCTATCGATAGCCATATAAAGAAGTTCAAACTCAGTATTGATTGTTAAAATGAAAATCAAGACAATCCTGATGTGCAATCTAATACCTATTAGTTTCACTAATAAGACGGAAAAGGAAAATGACAAATGTTGTATTGAATGTGAGAAAAATGAAACATTAATGCACTGTTTGTGGAGTTGTAAACTGATTTTACCATTCTGTAGAGCACTTTGGAACTATGCTTAAAGGGCTGTAATAACATGCATACCCTTTGACCTAGCAATACCACTATCAAATCTATATCCCAAAAGAGATTTAAAAAGGAAAGGGTCCTATGACCTATATGTACAAAAATATTTATAGCAGTTCTTTTCCTGGGGCAAATAACTGGAGACTGAGGGGATGCCCATCAACTGGGGAGTGGCATTATGTGATATCCTCATAATGTGGATTATTATGGAATACTATTGTGTTATATAAATGATGAGCAGGACGCTCTCAGGGGAAAAAAAAAAAACTACAAAGACTTACATGAGCTGATTTAAAGTGAAATGTATTATTAGTATTTACATGCAACGGGGTAATAAGATATACAGGCAGAAAGTCAGATGGCTGATGGGGGAGGATATAGGAGAGAGCAGATTGGGGGAGGGGATATACAGTGGGATCACTGTTTTGAGATGGCAGGTAGGGGAAAAACAGGGAGAAAATTTGTAACTCAAAATCTCATGGAAATGAATGATGTAAACTAAAAATAAACAAAAATTAATCTAAAAAAGTAAAGTGAAATGTACTGTGTACAAAGTCACAGTAATATTGTAAAATGATCAGCTGTGAATGACTTAGCTATTCTCAGAAATACAATGATCCCAACCCACTCTCAGAGACTTATGATGCAAAATGTAATCCATTGCCAGAAAACGACTTGATAGTCGCTCAATACATATTGAAGCATACTTTTTTTTAAACTTCTATATTTTTCTTGATGTCTCCCCACTCCTGCTTTTATCTATGTTTTCTTTCACAGAATGACTATTATGGAAATGTTTTGTATGACTATACATGTATAATCTGTACC
>CM053585.1:423622268-423649813 GCA_028646515.1 Pseudochirops corinnae | reverse complement strand
TGAGGATAGTTGAAGGGAATATAAATGTATGTATATATATATATATATATATATATATGTATGTATGTATACATACACATATGCCTATATAGGAGGGTTTATATATGTGTACAAATACATATCTGAGTGTGTGTATATATGTGTACATAGACAGAGGGCACAGGAAGGCATGATATTTTAAAAGGTGATATTGAGAGGTGGGGGAGAAATAGAATGAGAGGAGAGAGGGAGAGTCAGAATGGGGTTAATTTTCTCATATAAAAGAAGCAAAGGATAACTGTTACAGTGGAGGGGAAGAGAAGGAAGGCAAAAGGGAATGGGTCAACCTTACTCTCATTAAATTTGGCTTAGGGAAGGAATGACATACAGTCTAAATTGGGTATCTTGCCCTACAGGAGAGTAGAGGGGATGAGAATGAGAGGGGGGATGATGGAGGGGAGAGCAGGGTGTGGGAGAGGGTTGTTGAAAACACACACTTCTGTAAAGTGACAATAACAAAGTAGAGAATGGAAAAAGGTGGGGGGAGGGATAGGAAGGAGGGAAATATTGTCAGTCTTTCACAATATGTCCATTGTGGAGAAGTTCTGTGTACCTCCACATGTACAGCATGTATTGAGTTGCTTATCTTTCCAGTGGGGGTCGGTGATGAGGGAGGAAGGGAAGAATCTAGAATTTAAAGTTCTATAATCAAATATTCAAAAAAAAGAATATATATATATATATATATATATATATATATATATGTGTGTGTGTGTGTGTGTGTGTGTGTGTGTGTGTGTGTGTGTGTGTGTGTGTGTGTGTGTATGTATGTATTAATTACATGCAACTGGGAATTAAGATATACAGGCACTGGGGTAAGGAGATCTACTCTTTCCTACTGGAAAGTCAGAGGGTTGATGGCGGAGGACATAAGAGAGACCAGAATTGGGGAGGGGGTATACGGTGGGATTGCTGTTTTGGGGTAGTGGGTAGGGGAAAGAAAAATTCAATCTCATTGAAATGAATAATGTAAACTAAAAATAAACAAAAGTTAATTAACAAAAAATACTGGAAATCAAGGGGATGCCCATCAATTAGGGAATGGCTAAACAAGTTGTAGTATATGAATACAATAGAATACTATTGTGCTATAAGAAATGAGGGGCAGACAGACTTCATATTTAACTGGAGAGGCTTATACAAAATGATGCTCAGTGAGAAGAGTAGAATCAGGAAAAATTTGTACACCATGACAGACACAACATATATGTGATGACCAGCTTTGATAAACTGTACTTTTCTCAGCAATGCAAGGTTATAAGACAACTTTAAAAGACTCAGGATGGAAAGAGATGTCTGCATTCAGAGAAAGATCTAGAAAGAACAGAGTTTAAATGGAGACTGAAGCAAACTACATGCTCTCTTTCTTTTCCGTGTTTGGTTTTCTTTCCCCTTTCCCATTGTTCATTCCATTAGTAATAACCCTTCTGTACAGCCAGACTAATGTCCAATGTGAAAGTATTTGCAGATCCTATACTTGATTGCATGCCACCATGGGGTGAGGGGAGGGATGGAGGTGAGAAAATTTGAAACTCAAGGGACTGTGGAATTGAATCTTGTAACCTAAAAGTAAACAAACAAATCAACAAAATAAAAAAAGTAAAAAACCCCACCAAATCAAGGAACCAGGTATTAATTACATTTAAAGGCAATTCTAGAGGCAGAAAGAAATAGTTGAGGCTGAAGAAGAGTTGGAACTTGGCCTCCAAGACACTAAAGAACAAAATATTCATTTGTATACTTTGTAATATAATGAGATAAAGGCATGCCTCTTTTTTACCTAGTCTTTATTACTGAATGGGCTTTGACTCAAATAAACTGAGACATGGAAATGACCTTAGCTTAAAACAGCCAAGGCCTCCCACTGTATCTAGGGCCTTCTCAGTCATCTTGATCTATATCGTGCCACTGGACTTAGGTGGCTCTGGAGGAAAGAGCTGAAACCCAGCAAAATATCTTGGGGTTTACAAGTTAGATTTCTTTTTTATGCACCATGCCTTAAACCAAATCACTTCTGATTCTCAATGATTGGCCAAAAATAGGTCTGATCCCAAGCCTCACTTGGTTGTTCTTTGGATTCTGATAGCACAGACAGAGTGTAAATAACGGTTTTTTCTGTTTTGACCAGAAGCCCTTAGTAGCTTCCCCTCTCAGATTGATTTTATATTTTTGACTAGTTAGAAGAGGTCCTTGCTTTCCTGAGGTCATGGTCCTCTTCAAGAAGGAAGGACAAATAGCACAACTATAATAAGAATATAATACGAACTGTGACTGTTGACATAGCACTATTTATTAGACACTCTGCATGAGTTGAATGAAGACTCACATATTCCATTATGTAAGCCATAGAAACTTGGTTTTTCAAAGGAAGAGACAAAAAACTTATAACAGAACAGGAATATTTTCTAGCTATGAATCCACCAACATGTTGTCAAGTGTTTAAAAGTAAGTCAACCTGACTTTTGCAATAACTCCTTTTGGATAATCTTAGAATAGGTATTTACCTACTCAAAGTAATTCAACAAACTTGTTTATTATGACTGAGGTAGGGAAAAATAAATTACTTACATTGCTTCTATATATTGTTGATTAAAATGGAAAATGAAAGTTGAAGTCTGCCTTGGAAGTCCATCTGTGGCCTGCCTTAGAGGAGTCATATATCTACTCCAAGATCCAAGATAAAGCCAACTTCTACCCAATCTGGCTTTATAGAGATATCAAAATCATTTAAGCCAACATGTCTTATGGCGCTGTGTGAATTACTTGGGGCAAAAAATAATTTTTATATGCTTTTATTTTGTGACAAGAGTGATCATTTCCATGTGCTTTTACATTGCTAAGGCTGCTTCTAAATCTGTGATCTTGATTAGATGAAACTATATTAATCTAGTGTCTCTGCCTAAGGTAGTTCTCTCTCACTAGAGTACTAGATGTTATGCCATATAGATATATTATATTTCACTTTAAGTGAGTTTTTAGAATATACCAAATAAAGGTGTAACTGTTAAAGTGAGCACATTTCAGTGTCTGTTAGACATGTTACAGAGACAGTTAGTCTGTCAAGCATTTCAAGAATCATCTAAGCTCAAAGAATGCATTCGATAAATGTGATCAATTGTACCTGAGTGCAAAGTGCAGTTGAAAATGAAAATTTCTCCAAGTACTAACAAAGTATTTCCTCAAATCAGCCAATCTGATTTTGAGAAAACAGAGGCCTACTTAGAGACCTGGTAGCTGAATTGTATATTAATAATTTCTTTATCTATGTAGTACAAATTTTTTGAATTTGGAAGAACAGTAGTTATAATTATGATTTTTTTAAAGAGCTACTAATGTTTCCTATGAGAAAAATACGTTTGATTGTCAAGACAATAGAAAGATTGGAGTAGACCAGAAAATGTACTTAACTTCCTTTTTCATTCAAGACTATATCAAAAACATTTTGAGAAGGAATCTAGCTAAATCTTTAAGATCTAGCTATCTTTATCTGACTGTTAAACCTTTACCCCAAACTTTTGTTGGGATATATATGCAAGTACGTGTATGTATGTATGTATGTATGTATGTATGTATGAATGCATGTATATATGTATTGTATGTGTGTATGCATGTATGTATATGTGTAATTTCCACTTCCAGTAGGCTTCTTGGAAGCCTTATCCACAGTGATGAAATGATGCACTTTGATATTAGTATTAAATAGCAGGAAGAAAAATTGCTCCAGAATTACAGAAGATCCCAAAAGGAAATGGAACGCTGTAATGTAGTTTTTGGCATGTCATATATCATGAACTATTAAGTAATGTATCTGAAAGATGGAATTAAGCATGCTTCATTGTCCTGGAAACTACTTTGACCTCCTTTGGGTATATAAACAAGATTAGATTTAGGAGGAAAAAAACGACTGTTCACCAAAGGTATGATTAAGATTCAATTATAATAAAGGTATAGCTTCATGTTGAAGAAGTAAGGAATGAAACAAAATTTTGTATATACAATATTAAAATACATAAAGAAAAGTGATTGTAGCACAAGGAAGGCATATTATATATTTTAACAATAGTGTATTATTTTTAAGGTTTATTGAAAGCCAATAAGTTAATTATTTTAATTTTTCTCAATTAATTTGCAGAGTGCCATATGTCCATATAATCTTTTCAGTTCATTGTACTAGGTTTGAATGCTTTCAGATAAGTTTGTTTTCACTTAATGATCTAGATCTTAATAAATTTACAGACTTATCCTCTGATTGGTTGTTTGGCCTTTAGAATCTAAACTTCACAGAACAAATCCCCTTAATAAAAAGGATTTATTCTGTGAAACCTGGACTTATCAAAAGGCCACACTAAAGGACTGAGAAGGGCCCATATTACCTTGAGGCTGAAGCTTCTCCACTGCTTTAATCTAGTACTTTTTCAGTTGCATATTAATCTTTGTTTCCATCTTTGTTCCTTGAAACATATTTACTACGTCCCTCTATTTTAGGAGTTAAGTCTAAAATTTGGCTCCATGTATACTTAGAAAGGCTCTCTTAGGTTTGAAGACAAATTCTGAAACAAATGGAATAGTTTTAATTATGTGATCTAAATAACCCAATGGGAAAGAGCATTCCTTGAAAAGCACAGCAAATAAACCCAAATAAATCATTAGTATTTCTATATGTCACCAACAAACCCCTTCAGGAAGAGATATAAAGAGGAATTCCATTTAAAATAATAGCAGACAATATAAAATACCTGGGAGCCTTCCTGTAAGAAAAATCCAGGAACTACATTACTATGTTTGCAAAACACTTTTAACACAAATAAAGATTGAACTACTGGAGAAGTATTAATTTTTCATTGGGAGAAACAAGTCAACATAATAAAAATGACAATTCTACCAATTTGCATATTTGTTGTCATACCAAACCACCAAAAATTATTTTATAGAACAAGAAAAAAACAAAAACAAAATTCAGCTGGAAAAACTAAAGGTCAAGAGCATCCAGGGAATTAATGAAAAAATACAAAAACAGGTGGTCTAGCAATACCAGATCTCAAACTATATTACAAAGAAGTAAATCATTAAAGTTATCTGGTACTGGATATAAAATAGACCAGTGGATCAGTGGTATAAATTAAGTATATGTAGCATCAACACAATGTTTATAGCACCAACAGTGACTACAAATATGCCTGGATAATTTTCAATCTCAAAATATAACAGACTCTTCATATAGAAGACAGAAGCAAAACATTTATTCAGACACCAGAAAACTGAATCCCCAAACCAGACAGCCAAATTCATCATAGCAAAAAAGAAGTTAATATACCATAACACAGCAGAGAGCTACACCATCCTTTAGTCTTCCCACAAACATTCACAAGCCAGCTGTCACAGCAGAGGGCAAAGAAACACTCATAAACCTAGCTGTCTCCTTGAGTGCATCCTCTCCTACCTTTAGCTTTAGCTTCTCTGATGTCCAGCTTCCTGTGGGCTCTTCTCCATCCTTCAGCAAACTCCTCCCACTACAGACTTCATGTGATTACAATCAGCCTATTAGGGAGCAGGAAAGATTTTCAAATTCCCATTACCATTATAGTACACAGGACACAGTAGGAAATAACTATAATAATCTAATGTTTGATAAACCAAAAGTTCCAAACCTTTGGGGCAAGAATTTAACATCTGACAAAACCTGCTGGGGATATTGGGAAGCAGTTTGGAAGAAACTAAGCATAGAACAATATTTCATATTGCATACCAAGATAAGGTGAAAACAGATAAATGATTGAGACATAAAAGACATCATAAATAAATTAGGAAAGCACGGAAAAAATGTACCTGTCAGATCTATGGATAAGAGAAGACTTTATGACAAAATATGAGATAAGAGAGGATTCCAGGAAGTAAGACTGGAAATTTTGATCATGTTAAATTTAAAAAAAAAAAAGGGTTCTGTACAAACAAAACCAATGCAGCCAAAAATATGAGGGAAGCAGGAAACTTTAAAAATACATTTCTCTAATAAAGACCTCATTTCTCAAATATGTAGGGAACTGAGTCAAATTCATAAAAAATAAGAGCCATTCTCTAAATGATAAATGGTCAAAGGATATGAACAGGGAGTTTTCAGATAAAGAAATCACAGTTTTCAGTAGTCACATGAAAAATGTTTGTGCTTCTTAAACTGTGGGTTCTGACAAGAATCACTGAAGGCATCAAGAGTGGAAAAAGTTTACCTGCTCTGAATCACTATTCATTAAAGAAATGCAAATTGAAACTTTTAGTTATTATCTCATACCTATCAGATTGGCTAATATGACAGAAAAGGAAATTAAAAATGACAAATCCTGGAGGAAATGTAGAAAAATTGGGACACTAATGCTCTGCTGGTAGAGTAATGAACTTGTGTAACCATTCTGGAGAACAATTTGTGATTATGCTCAAAGGACTATAAAACTGTGCATAGCCCCAAACTATAATTTTTGTTGTTCTTGACCCATTTCTGAATCTGTGACTCCCTGGACCGCAATGTGTCAATGTTGTTCACGAGCTTTTCTTAGCAAGGACCTGGAGTACTTTGTTGGATTAAGGCAAATAGAGATTAAATGACTTGCCCAGGGTAACATAGCTTGTAAGTGTCTGAGGTTAAATTTGAACTCAGGAAGATGAATCCTCCTGACTCAATGCCTGGCCCTCTATCCATTGAGGCACCTAGCTCATTAGTAGGTATATAAGCCAAAGACATCAGAAAAAAAGGGGAAAAGGACCTATTTGTACCAAAAAAAATATGTATAGCAGCCCTTTTTTGTGGTGGCAAAGAATTTTAAAATGAGAGGATGCTCATGAATTGGAAAATGTCTAAATATTTGTGGTATTTGATTGTGATACACTATTATGCTATAAGAAATGATGAACAGGAAAAACCTGGGAAGACATGAATTGATGTAAAGTTAAGTGAGCAGAATCTGGAGGAAAATGTACACAGTAACAGCAGTAAAGATGAACTCTGAAAGACTTATCTACTGTGATCAATACAGATATCCAAGACAATTCCAAAGGACTGAAGATGAAAAATATTGTATATATCCAGAAAGAGATAACTGAAGAATTCTGAGCATAAGTCAAAGCATACTTTTAATTTAATTTATCTTCATTTTAATGTTTTCTTTTGCAACATGGCAAATATGGAAATATATTTTTCCTAACTTTATTTGTTTAAATATAGCACTGAACAAACAGGCTTTTATAAAGCCCATTGGGATTAAAATAGAGCTACTTGAAAAACCTTAAACCCAAATCAATCTGGTTTTCACTGATTGGTCCAAGAATAGGTCCTAGCTCAAGCCTTACATGGTCTTTATTTAGGTTTTGATGGCCCAGAGTGAGTGTAAGTAGCAATTGTTTCTGTTCTGACTGAAAACCTTGAGGGTCTTCCCCTTCCAGACTGATTTTTCTTTTTGAGTAGGTAAAAGAGGCCATGTTTTTTGGCCTCATTTCTTACCTACCCTTAATCGCTGAATGGCTGTTGCCTCACATAAACTGAAACCTGGGAAAGACCTTAGTTTAAAAAGACCAAGGCCCCCACTGCATGTGGGCAATCTCCAGGTGTCCTGATTTATATCTTGGACCTCGATGATTGAAGGAGAGAGTGAGGCTAATGATTTTGCACAGCCCTGTCTCACTTACATCCAATTCATTTGCAAGTCAGGATATCATCTTCCTAATGTCATTGGTCCTCTTGCAGAGTGTAGAAAAAAAAATTATTGAAATATATTTTTCATGACTTCATTTGTAAAATTGATATTATTTTGCCTTCTGAAGGGACGGGTGAGCAGCAGGAGGGAGGGAGTGAATTTGAATCTCAAAAAAAATGTATATATATATAAAACATATAGTTGCAAAATATTTAATGTAATAAATAAAAATGTATTTTACAAAAGATAAGAATGGAAATTGTTTTGTTAGTTGTAAATTATCAAAATTAAAATTTTAGGGAGAGATGGTATGAACTTGTTGAAGGAGGGATGAGAGAAATATTGAGTCATCCAGTATCAGATGATTGCCAATTTCTACTTTTACTCATTACTGCTCTTTCACACAGGCTTATTGGAAGGGGCAACACATACACTAGTTTAAGTTGGGTGTGTGTTTCAAAGGAAAACATGTACTTTAATATGAGTTGTCTACACATGGTTCACAGGAAATATTGATAAATATGATTTGGAGTCTGGACTATGCTTGATATAGCAATAAAGCCAGAAGAATTGCTGGAGGACAAGGCAGGGTATTTGAGGAAATTGTTGAGGTAGGGAGATTCAAACAAGCCCCTGAGTACCACCAGTCTAGGCACTTTTTTCTTCAGTCTTCAGACATGTGACAGATTAGAATTGTATTTACTTGTGCCTCCAAATACTGATGATTTTGGAGTGCACTGGGTTCAAAACAAAATCCATTTCTTTGATTGTTCTTTAGGGAGGGTTGCCCCAAAATTGTTCTCGCCAGCTTCCCACTAAAGCACAAATTATAAACACACACAAACACACACACCCACACACACACATATCCACATATAATCATAAATAATTAATAGTAGCAAAATTTATCTATCCAAATAATTAGTAAATATCAATTGGGGAAGATTTTAAGATTTAAATATTCCAGAAAATGTTCTGATCTCCAAGAGAAAATTCCCTGAAGTCTCTTGGGAGACAGGTGAAAAATCAAGGATGTGTTGAGGACCCAATATTCTCTACGTGTTTCTTTCTCCATATGTCTAGAGTCAGTTCTGAAGAGAGCCCCATTCGAAAGCAAGTTCTTTGAGATTCTCGGTTGTTGTTTTTTTTCTTTGCATTTGTATCCCCACCACTTACTGGCATATAGTCAGCACTTAACAAAAGCTTGTTGATTAATTGACATTTGAAACTCTTTCAGATTTCATACATTTCTAAAATTCTATGATCCTAAATTCTGAGATCCCGAAGACTGTGGTGAACTACCCAATAATATGAATGCAGGTACTTTTGCGGGATTTGGGTAGAGTAAAAAAGTAGCTAAGTTGTTTTCAGCTCATTGAAAATCTTTGAGCAGCTGATTTCCATAGTAACTTGATAGCATATCTTTTCTTTGTCACTCAGAATTATGTTGATCTGGTTTACAATTTGGGAGGAAATGCACTTAAAGCTTTGGTAAAAGTTGATGAAAATGAACAAACATTACCCTGCACTCTGAAAGGTAGCTCCTAGTTTGTTTGGGAATACATTTTTTTCCTAGAGCCCATCTGCTGTCCTTCAAATGAGATGATAAAATCACCAAGTTCCATGATCCCCTGGGCAATGATGCTTTTTTTATAGCTTAATGTAGAGTGTCTGCCCTCAGAGGCCCTGAAGGATGACACTCATAGACATGCTGGGCATACTCCACTAATGTAGAGGAAATAATCAAAATGTCATCTAGTTCTATGTCTATGAAACTGTCAAGGAAGTCTCTAAGGATGTCATTAACAGAGTTTTGGAAGGCTGCCAGGGCTGAATACTTTCAACAGCATACTACAATATCACAAATGTCCATACCCTATCTATAGTGCCATTTTCTGCTCATCATGTCCATAATAGATAGCATGGTATGGATAGAGGGCTGGCCTCCAAACCAGGGAGACTCGCATTCAAGTCTAACTGTGGGTACATGTTAGCTATGCAACTGTGGAAAAGTTCCTTAACTTCTCAGTGACCTAGGAAACTCTCCAAGACTACATGGTTCAAAGAAGATGTCAATCTGCATTGATGGAAAGAGTTTCCTCATATACTATCTGTATTCATGTTCCCACATACAGACCAATCTAGAATATTCTCAGAAGTTTGGATCAGTTGATAATGAGGACATTCACAAAGACTCTTGTATGTATTCAGAGAGAGAGATTTGGAATAATGGACAGCTGGTGCCTGTTTTCCATAGTAAACTATTTAAATGACATGTAATCTATGAAGGCTGTGATCTTCCATCTTATTTTTGTTTTTAGTAAAAAAAAAAAAAAAAAAAGGAGATCTTTGGCTAGGGTTATGATGGAAAGGATAAAACATACTGAATCTTTTTTTTTTTAAATTTCTAAGTCTAGTCCTGCCATGGAATTTCTAAGGCCCTATTCATGACAAAGAGGTTTTCAAGTGATAGTAAGGTAGTTGGGGAGCAGGTGAACACCTCTCTTGTAGAAAATCAATCAGCAAATGGTTACTAATCACCTACCATGTTCCAGGCACCATACAAGGGGCTGACAAAGTGAGCAACAGCCAGACAAACAGAGTTAAGTTCCAAAAGTAAGGCAAATTTGGGAGGGAAAAGCCAGTTTAGGAATGCTGTCCTAGTGGGTAGCATTGCGACATCTGAATGTAGAGCAATACTAATACTGATTTTTTCCAAAATTAGTGAACCAATGGCAGAGGCAACATGTAAAGAAAAAGCAGAGTTCTTTGTCTTTCCCTAAGACTAAACCAAATCCCCAAATCCCTAAATGGTCTACTTCTGTGCTGAGAGCATAATCATTACTTCAGACACCCTTGCTTGTAATGTAGGAGTCATCCCTAACTCTTTTTTTCTCACTCCCTCTCTTCTCCAGTTAAGTCTTTTCATTTCTTCATTTACAACATTCTTTTTATTTGTTCCCTTTTCTGTACTTAGAGTTCAAAAACCCTAGTTCAGCACCTTATCACCTGGCTAATTAAAATGACTTCCTAATCATTCTCTCTGGCTCAAATATTTTCCCTCTCCAATATTTAACCACAATTGCCAAATTTGTTTTCCTAGAGCACAGGTCTAACCATGTCCTTCCCTTACTTGATTATTTCTAGTGGCTTCCAATGACCTTTAGAATTGAATACTCTATCTATCTGTGTGCCTGTGTGGCTGTCTGCCAGTCTGCTGGTTTGCTGGTCTATCTATCAATCTAGCTATCAATCAATCAATCTAACTATCCATCCATCCATCTATCCATCTATTTGTCTATCTATCATCTATCTATCTATCCATCTATCTATCTATCTATCTATCTATCTGTCTGTCTGTCTGTCTATCTATGTCTGTCTATCTACTATTACTCAAAGCTCTTCACAATAGTCTCATCTTTTTGTCCAGCATTCCTTCCCCTCATGTATTCAACAGTGCAGCTAAATTGATCTTCTTGATGCTCCTCACATAAAACATTGCATTTCTCATACCCAACCCTTCTGCAGAACTGTCCCTAGGCCTGGAATGTACGAACTTCTCAATCTACCTCTCAAAATCCTTTTGTTCTTGCATTGCTTAGCTCAAGCATTATCTTCTTTAAAAAATCTCAATTTCTTAAATGCTACCAATTTTTTCTCCAAATATCTCGTAGTTATTGTTGATATAGCTATATGTGTACATGATATTTTTCTCAATAGGAGGTAGATTTTCTAAAGGTGGGAGCTATTTAATTTTTGTAATTGTATATACAGTATTTAGCACAATGCCTGGTACAAAAAAGGAATAAATAAATGTCTACTGATTGACTGATTCAGCCACACCTTCTTGATTTATCAAATACATGGAGTGGAATTAGATGATTTCTAAATTTTCTTCCAATTCTTTATCTAGACTTCTGAAATGTCAGCTGTATTTCTCATAATGATTTTATGTACATGAGAATACATAAACATTGGGCAGTATTTGCAGAATTCTTCAGTGACCTGTTTCGATGATAGAATAATAGTTTTTCCCACTGTTTTTGTTTGTTTTTATTTTTTGTTTGTTTTTATTTAACTCTTCACTGTTTTGAATTTTTTAAAGTTTTTTTTATCTGATATGAAGTGAAGGGAGAACTTGGAGAACAATTTATGTATTAACAATTACATTTCCACAATTTTGAAAGACTCAAGGGCTATGAATCTGAATGATGCATAAACCAAACACAATCATATGGGTCTGATGATGACTTAAGCTACCCACCTTCTGATAATAAAGTCTGCTAGACTTTATTAAGACAGAGATATGATGGACTTAAGATGCAGAATGAAACATGCATTTTTGGATGTGGCCAATATGGGAATTTATTTTACTTGATTTTGCATATTTGTTACCAATTTTTAAATTTTTTTTAATCTTTTCCCCACATTCTTATGAGTTCTTCCTCCTTTCAGATTTTTGATAACTGATCCCTCAAATGCATTCAAAATTATACTGATAAAAATATTTATTTCTCTGTATGTACCTGTTCAAATCCAGCGTCTTTTAGATTTCATCTTAAATGCCATCACTATCCTCACATAATGAGGTGTCGGGGTGTGTAAATGATGGAATTTATATCTTTTCCCCAATGATCATAAATTACTACATAAATGCTAGCAGATTTGTTTAATTTCTCATCTACTTGTGATCTTCTATTTATTTTCACCTACAAAGGTTCTCAAAATGGACTGTTTCAGCTAAATTCAATGCCTAGTGTTCAACAGGATCATTTTCTTCATATTTGTGTGTGTGTGTGTATGTGTGTGTGTGTGTATGTATATATATATATATATATATATATATATATATATATATGTATGCTATTTTCTGAGAAGATATTGCTAATAGTTTTCCATCCACCTTCATCATAGTGCTACATGAATATGCTTTTACTTTAAACTGGCATTGCCTTTGGGAATCACATCTCCTAGTCAAAAGTTTTTAAAAAGGTAGATGACTGAAACAGGTTTTCTTCTCCTTTATTCTCATCATGTTAGCTAATTATTTTACCTTGGTTAAGCTTATCTAATAAATGCCAATAGAATCAATATATGTCATCTATTTGTCATTTTTTTCAGTCCACATTTTATGAAACAACATAGTATACTGGTTTTGGAGTAAAAAACAAAACCAAACTATACTTATTCTGGTTGTGACAGATGCTGTATCACCTTGGCCAAATTACTTAACATTTCCAGTTTCCTTACATGTAAAATTGGGATACTTATCCCTCCTTCATAGGGCTGTTATAAGTTCAGGAAATTGTAAAGTACTATACTCCGACCAGACTCTCAGGTCTTTACAATATGCTATTTAACCTCTTCATTCCACTAAAACCGTCCTCTCCAATGTTATCAATGATCTCTTAATTGCTAAATCAAATAGCTTTTTCTCCATGCTCCTCAAGCTCTCTGTGGCCTTTGGCACCATTGATCACCCTTTCCTTTTCAATATTTTCTTCTCTTTAAGTTTATGGGATTCTACTCTCTCTTGGTTCTTTTTTCTAGCTGTCTGATTGCTACTTTGTCTCCTTTGTTAGATACCTGTTTAGAGTATAACTTCCAACCACAGATGTCAGTAACAGTTCTCTCCTAGATTCTTTGTTTTTCCACCATATTACTTCAATTGAAATTCTCATAAGCTCCCATGAATTGTATTCTCAAATCTACCTATCCTGCCCTAACCTCTCTGCTGACCTCCACCTGGCATCTCCAAGTCTCTTGCAGACAACTCACACTGTATTTCCAGTGGACATCTTAAATTCAAAATGTCCAAAACAAAACCAATTATTTTTCTTCCTAAACTTTCTCCCAGTTCTATATTACCTGTTAATATAGAGGACAAAGCAATCTTCCCAGTCCTTCAGACTCACACTCTAGGAGGCATTCTGGATTACTCACTATCTCTCACTTCCCCCTTCCTCATATCTAAGCTGTTGAAAATGTCTGTTGCTTTCACCTTTGCAACATCTCTTGAATATGCTCCCTTCCTTCTTCTGATACTGCTACCACTCTAGTGCTTGCCCTCATTACCTCATTGCTAGATTGTTCCAATGGCCTGCTGGTGGATCTGACTACTTCAGTTTTTCTTCCAACTCTTCTCTATCCTCCATTCAGCCACTAACGTGATTTTCCTAAAGCACAGTGCGGACCCTGCCTACCCAGTAAATAAATGCCAGTGGCCCCCTGTCCCCTCTAGGACCAGACACAAAATCCTCTCTATGGTATTCAAAGTGCTTCCTACCTGTGCAGTTTTTGTTTTTTACATCTCACTCCCCTCCTTGCACTCTTCAAACTAATGCCACTGGCCTCCTTGCTGTCCCATGAACAAGACACATCCCCTCTTGGCACCGAGCATTTTCTCTGAATGTCTTTTATCCCTGGAAAGCTCTCTTACCTTATCTCTGCCTACTCACTTCCTTTATATCCTATATAATCCTGTATTCCTCTGACTTCCTTTATATGCCAATTAAAATCCATTCTTCTATGGGAGAACTTTCCCAATATTTCAATTCTATTGCCTTCCTTCTGGTAACTAATTTTTTTTTTAAATTTTATATAGCTTGTTTGTACATAATTATTTGCTTGTTATTTCCCTCATTGGATTGTGAACTCCAGAAAGGTAAGGAATGTGTGTTTTTGTAGCCTCAGCACTCAGCACAGTTCCTGGCATGTAGTGGGTATTTAATAAACATTGATTGATTGACAATTTTGAATTCTTTAACTTGAGACAGGACAGGTCAAAGCTGCTGTAGATAGATGAAGAGCTTTTTTCTTGCTTTACTCTGTTAAAATCTGATACCTAGGTTGACCCCTGATCAAACAACCACTTATCTGAATGCACAAAAATCTAAATCTGCCTTGATTCTCACATTGGTAATGAGATTTTTTTCTTCTTCCTGTTCAGATACAAATTTCCTATTCTTGTGATGTTGTTCAATGTGTGGCAGGAGGGGCGGGGGGAAGGCGTGAAGGGGGTAAGGGAAGCTAGATGACTCTGTGGATAAAACACTAGGCCTGGAGTCAGGAAGCTCTGAGTTCAAATGTGACTTCAGTCCCTGACTAGAAGGGTAGCTCTAGAGAAGTCACTTAACCTTTGTTTCAATTTGTCAACTTTAAAACTAGGATAATAATACCTCCCTTCAGGGGTTTTGTGAGCATAAGACAAATCCCTTAGCATGTGCAAATCCCTTAGCACAGGGCCTGAAACCTAATAAAGTGTTTAATAAATCAATGTCTTTTCCTGCTCCCTCACATCTAACACCTTCCTATTCTGTTCTTTCAGAATTGTTTGTGGTTTATAGCTATGTGGCTTCTGAGTAATTTTCACACTTTTAGGCTTCTTGCATTTCTTAATCCTGAAACATATTTTATGATGTCGATTTCACTACCCTTCCAGTACTGACCTTCTAACTGAAGTCATCGAATTTCAAGATTATCTCTGCAATGTCTCAACAAGAGAACACCTATCCTTTAGATATCCTTTCTCCCTTAGAGAAATCCAATGATATCTTTAGAGGCTGTTGACAGCTACCTTTATCATTTTTGTTTGCAAACTGAAATTCAAAGCTACTCTTTATTCAGTGTAGATGGTGCTGTATCTTTTCTTTTCCTCTCCTGAAGGAGTCCAAGATGCTGTTAACTATAATATCTGCCCACAGAACTCCTGTTGCTATCATTGCCCAAACCATCCTCTTTGGCTTTTGTGGGAATTGGTAGTGATATCTCTTGATGGCTAGTCAATGAGAGTGATTTCTTTTTTCCTTTTATGCAATAAAAAAAACATGTGGAGTGGTTTAGGCATAATATTTGGGTGTCTGGCTCTTCTTGGTGGTCTTCATCAATTTGTGGAAGGTTAAGTACTTAAGAGTTTCTTTGTTAACAAAGGGGTTGCTGTTCTCCCCTCCTCCCATACTTGTCCAGTAATTTCTGGGTTTATCAGGAATAGTTCATGAAAGTTTATCTCTACATAGACCAGTCTTTTACTATGTACAAATAATGAATGTTTATGTATTGATTGATTAAGTACATTTGATTTCTCCAGACCCTCTTAATACTGGTGTCTTAGGAGAATGTAGGATTCAGGGATGTGTTATTGACTTTTGTTTCATCCAGGACCCAACTTTGTGTTCTGGGCCAGGCTTGACTGAGGCTGGTCTGGTGATTTGAGCTTAGGATAGGAACAAAATAGAGATTCTTTTTGACCACCTAATAATTAACACAAAGGACCTGACTTAATAATAGGATGGAAAAGTTATCCATCATGTGAAGAGGTTACCCACTTAGAGGGTTAGGGGTGCTCTGGAGACCCCAAAAGGCCATCATGCTGGGTCCTGTGGAAAGAATTTCACTCAAGTCTTCTCAGCCAAAGAAAAACAAAGTTTATTGAAAATTCTCCATATTGGGTAGACACTTAAGGAGCCTAGGTATCTGATGCTTGTATTGGTCAAGCAGGCCAGAGCAAGTCTGACATACAGGAAGTCTGTGCTAAATCATTCTATGGTGCTCTCACAGAGGAAGTCTGTGCTAGGGCATTCTGTGGTGCTCTCACACAGAGCAAGTCTGTACCAAGCCATTCCACAGTGCTCTCATACCACATGGAGGGGAGATGGGATTCTATATACAAAAAGGTTGTGGGAGGAATCTAGGGTTCATCTAGAGGAGGAGTTTGGTGAGGATCTCCAGGAGGAGTCAGATCAGGTCAGACTCCAGTCATGAGTTTGGGGAGGGTCTTCAGGGGTCAAGATGGGGTCCCACTCCAGTAATGAGTAATCAAGAGTGGGAGATTGCTGGAGGCTACCTGGAGACCATAGATAGTGGTGGGCCAGGCCAGTTCAAGGGTTGGAACATGAGCACCAAGGGTGGGAAACTATTAGAACAAAGGAGGGCTAAAGACTTGGGCTGAGCCACAACTTAAGGCCCATGACCTCAGGCAAATGCCTTCTCTGGGAAGATTTACTCCAAGGGGTTTCCCAGAGCCTGTACCTCAAAGATTCAAGGAGAGCTCAAGGGGGGGGTCCCAAAACTTGTACCTCATCACAAGGATACAGCATTTATGCAGTTGGATGAATCTTTCCTGCCTCCGATTTTCGTAAGGGATGCCCCTTAGCAGTAAAGTATGCTAAGATCGAGAAACCTCAGATTCCTCTCATTTTAGGATTTTATACTTAGACAATCAGGAAGTTTGGTCATCAGTCTAAGCCTTAGTCCTCAAGCCCTTGACTTGAGGGACAATTTAATTGCCTTTGAGAGAAAAATCAAACTAGCCTCCATGAGATTGATGTTGATCCTTCCGTACTATGTGACCTTGGAAAAATTAACCTCTCTGGAGTTTTGCTTCCTCATTAATAAAATGATGAAGTTGAGCTTCTGAGATCTGTGTTCCCTTCTAGATCAAATAGTGTGTGATCTATAAATCTATAGGGCTTGGTACAGTTATGCACCTCTCATGATGGCCTTTTTGTTCCTTTTTATCTTTTCTCTCTGAAAATTCATTAAAACAAAAGATTAGGCTGAGGAAGAGAATGTAGAAACTCATGGTGAGAATGAATTCTGGGGCTAACCAAAGGATTTAATTTCTCCCTCATTGGCATGGATAATCAAAAGACACAGTCACTACTTTTATAGAATCCATAGATGTAGCTACCTTATATCCTTTTATAGCAGAGAGCACTTTATCTCTCTTCCTTTGTCCTTTTTCCTTCCTTCCCTTGCTCTCTCCTACAATTTTCTTATTCTATGGGGAAGCTTCATAGAAAAAAGCAGGATAACTCCTTTCCTTTCTTCCTTGTCCTTGGAATGAATAGCCATCCTGGCCAGAAAAAGAAAACATGGGGTACTGTATCCTTGCCAGAAAAGTATTATACAATTCCATCATGTCTTGCCTTTGTGTAACATTATAGAATCTCATCATAATTGCTTATACTACATATAAAGACACATTAAAATATAGCTTATGTGATTTTCTCAGAATCATGGGTGCCAGCATAAATTCCATGTGCTTTTCAAAGCAGAATAGTACTCAAAAGGACACAGCATTTTATTAAATTGCATTAAAATTGCTCCCTTTGACATGTTTTCTTGGGGGAAAAAAGGGAGACAGCTACACTACTTATCTTTTGTTTTTACAGAAGTGCACATGTTATTATGGAAACAATTGAATACTTATCTAAAGCACATCTAAGCAGTTACCCAAAAGATGTTTTGGATATTAAAGTAAACACAGGATTTCAGAACTGAATTCTTAAGTTAAATGGTCAATTTAGAAAATAAAGTCAAGAGACCATATCATTACTGTCTCATTCAGAAAGGGGAATAAGTCATTTTTATTATTAAATTTAATACCTCTGCCAATGAAGTAATCAATTTACTTATATGATACATTTTTTAAATGGGCAATTTTTACTTAGCTTAAGCCCCCTCTATTGCTATGATTATTTCAGGTAGGTATAGATTAACGCCTGTACATTAGGGCATGTACACATATGCATGCAAACATGCCATGCATCTACACATGAAAGTGCACCTCAAAATAGCATTCCAACCTGAACTTATTTAGAGACTGTCTCATGAATCAGAAGCCGGTATCTTTCTCATCTGTCTTCAGTAAATCATCTAGCTATTAAAGATACAATGCTTCCCCAAGGAAGCACATGATATAATGTTAGAACTATCAAGAAAAAAGAGACTACTCTTTTCATATAATCCCCTTAGAAAACCTTCCTTCATCTACAAAATATCACCTAGCACAAGAGAACAAGCTCAGTGGATCAAGCAATAGGTTCCACTTTTCCATTGCTCTCCAAAAAAAGACACATTGGCTGAAGAATTTAGCCACAATTATTTACTTTTGAAGCAAAATCATATATCTTCTTGTCCAATTGAAAAACATAGAGAAGATTTCAGGGTGTATAGTAGAGATTTTTCTTTTCTTTGGAAATATCAATTAAAAGTTGAGTGAAGATGAGACAAAAGGATGAGGACATATACAGCCCCTTTTGAAGCAGGCCTTCCTTTCACATGACCTAGCAGTTGAATGCTTGGTGCCCCTGCTGCCTTCCTAATGCTCCTGCTGACAGTTATAATATTGCTTTAAAAAATAACCTGATTTGTCCTTCAGTTGAAGGATATGATGTCCCAGTATGGTTGGTTGGTTACAGTGTGTGTTGACTTATTCAGCACGTGAACTCAGCAAAGGAAAATTTCACCCACACCTTTCCTTTGACTTCAAAATCTATTTTCTACCCCCTTGAAATTTCAGTGAAAAGTGTTCATTCCATCTGCTGTCAAGGAAACATCACTGGAGTTACATTTCTAACGTCTGGTGCATGCTTCAGTGACAGGGTCTTGTTGATGGAACAATTCTAAGGAGGCTGGAAGGCATGGCCCCTGATCTTCCATGCTCATTTGCCTGTTGACCCCTCAGTGAAGGGTGATGAATTGCTTGTTACTCTCCAAGTTTCTAGAGACAGAGAAAATACCCACAGCTCTCAAAAGATGACTTCAAGTATAGTTTTGTTTAAAATCATCTCACTGGTGATGAGTTAAAGATGAATTTTATGTATTTCTGTCCTGTGTGGTCATGGATTAAGTGGCAAGTGATATGATTCCTCAGATAGTGTCAATTTATGTTGATGTAAACAAATTTATAAATTATTACCTTTTTATTCACTGATACTGATTACCTTTTAATGAATGTATGAATGTAATGGAAATAACAAGAATAACTATAAATACATATAATGCTTTTTGGTTAACAATACTTTCTATCTATTAGCTCATTTGTACCTCACAGCAATCTTGTGAGCATTATTATCCTTACTTTGCAACTGAGGAAATGGAGCTTCAGGGAGGTTAAGTGATCAATCTAAGGTCACACAGCTATATGTTCCATGATTTTGGAGCAAAATAATGTCAACAAGTAGTAATCCAGTAACTGATATATTATCAATAGCTCTTATAGTTAACAGAAAAGGTAAAATACAAATGGATTGCCTGCAGTTTAGTCTTCAAGTGTTGTACCATAATATAAGATCTTGCATGACTTGAAGAAGGGTTTAACAGGCATGGCTTTATCCGACAAAAGAATCACATTGGGAATGTAGAATTCTAATACTGACTTATCACCAAATCCGACAATTCAGGCAATAAACTCTTTTATGTTGAAATGACTAATTAAGGACTAGAGAACTGAATGAAACAGTTCAGTGTTCTTTTGTCATATGGACATCAAATGCATATGTCACATATATGACTTCTTATACTCCTTTATCATCTTTTTCTGACTCCTATTACATGGAGAGACAGTTTAATATACCGGATAGGACCCTGGACCAAATGTCAGGAAGACATGTATTCAAATACTATTTCAGATACTTACAAGTTGTTTAGCCCTAGGCAAGTCACTAATCTCAGTCATATTCAATGTAAGAGGGTTGGACTTGATGTTCTCCAAAGTCTCTTCTAGCTCAAATCTTATGGTCCTATGATCTTTTGTGGTCATATGATTAACAATTCAAAATTATATGTATTAACTCTGGCCTAGTTAGGACAGATAAGCCTGAAGGAGCTTAGCATTAATGTAATAGCATTTTGGAACAGGCATAGGCAAAGAATATGTATTTACACAATAAAAAGACCAACTCTGGCAAACCAAAAGCAGCCCTGTAAAGAATGAAATCCCTTGGTATGTAAAAATGAGGGATCTAGATATAGTCAAAAGTTAGAATCTTGGCTCTGCTATCAGGTATTTATGTGATTTTAAGCAAGTCAATATACCTTTGAAGGCCTCAGTTCCATCATCAAGAAAATGAGAAGTTTTGTTTACATAATCTCCAAGGTCCCCTCTGACTTTAAAGTTATGATTCCTTGATTCTAAGTCATATTCTGCATTTTGTTTTTCTGATCAAATGTAGATTCCTTAAGCATTGAATCACTCTTCCATGATCCTTCCAATCATGAATGCAAGCAATTCAAGGATACTGACCTAGTCTGGCATTTTTTAATTTAAATTTTTAAGTAACATTTTATTGATATGTTTTGTTTATTCACTTCACTGAAACTTCTCTCATCACCCCAACCCAAGAGGGCCACCACAAAAAAATCCCTTTTGAAGAAAAAATAAGAAAATGAACAGAAAAAAAAAATCAGCAGAACCAATTGATACATTGAAAAAGTCTGAAAATATGAGCAATATACCACATTCATTCACTTTCTACCTTTGTAAAGCAATGGGGAGCCAAATCTTCTCATATCTTTTCTTTGAGTTCATGATTATTCTTTGTAATTTTGCAGCATTCTTTTTATTGTTTTGTAGTTGTTCTATTATACATTGTTATAGTCACAGAGTATATTGTCAGGTTTGCTCTTTTTACTTTACTCTATATCAAATCATGTAAATCTTTCCAGGTTTCTCTTGGATTTGTTGCTTGTTATAGAACAACAACATTCCATTATATTTATGTACCAAAATTGCTCAGTTTTCCCTAGTAGATGCATGAATTATACACTTTGTTTCCAATTATTTGTTTCTACAAAAAAGTGGTGTTGTAAATATTTTAGTTTATATGGGGACTTTCTTCTTATCAATGATCTCCTTTTAGATATAAAACTAGTAGTGAAAACAGTTTGCTGATTAACAATTTCCCCAGCAACACATTAGTGTACCTATATTTCCACAATCATTCCAATATTGATTATTCCATATTTTGTCATCTTTATTAGGTTTCAGAGATGTTAAAATTTACATTTCTCTTATTATTCATGATTTGAAGTGTTCTTTCATGTCGCCCTTCATGGTTTCTAATTCTTCTTTTGGGATATTTTTGTTCATGTCCTTTGACAATTTATGTATTGAATATTAATTTTACCTATATATCTGTGTATCTATATAGTATAAATAGTATATCTCTCTCTATATATATCTATATATGTATGTATGTTTATATATGTAATAAAGCATTTTAAGTGCTTACTATTTGCAAGGCACAGTAAATAAAATTAAAAAAAATAATTTAGACATTTCTCTCAAGGAGTTCATATTCTAAAGGCGGAGAAGACATATTTGCAAAGTTTCAAATGCAAGTCAGATGGAAAAGTTCCAAGGTGCTTATGTTGCAGTATCAATATAAATGATAATATCTCACTTTTTATATTATTTCTATTGACAAAACCATGTAAATTTCTCATGTTAAACAATTTGTCATTGTCATGGACTTTATTAGCAAGAACTTTCTTTTCTGGGTCTTCAGATATAATTTTGTCAAAGCTATAAATAAATCAATTAGTATAGTTGTTGATTACCTAGGATTTTCTATGTAAACCATCATTTTATCATAAAATAGGGATAGTCTCATTTTCCCATTGTCTATCTTTAAACTTTTAATTTGTTTCTTTTGCTTGTTATCACAATCATTTCCAGAAATATATCAAATAATATTGGGGAGAGTGGACATACTTACTTTGCTCCTGCATTTGTTGGAAAACCAGTGTTTCTTTATTATATGTGAAATGATTTTGTTTTTATGTACTTTTTATAATATTAAAAATATGTACTTTTATAATATTAATTTTTTTAATATAATATGCCTACAGCTTATGAAGATTTTATCATAATTGGGTATTGTATTTTGTCAAGATATTTTTTTTCTGCATTCACTGAGATAATTGTGTGGTTTTGTATGATTGTTTTAAGTATAATTATATTAATTATTTCTCTAATGTTTGAATAATTCTTGCAACTTTCGTCTAAATTGAACTTGACCATAAGGAATAATTTCTTACATAAATTGCTGTTATCTTTTTGATGGCATTTCATTTAACATTTTTCTGTTGATATTAAATGATAATATCTGTTTAGCTCTTCTCTGCTTTATCCTTCCCTGTTTTAGGTATAAGGACTGTAATTGTCTCACAAAGGAAATCTGGTAGAGTTATTCCTTTCTCAATTTGTTACAATACCTTGTCTAGTATTAGTATTGCTTTTTATTTAAAAGTTTGATATAATTTTCCTTTGAATACACCAGGATTCATTAATGTTTATTCTCCTTCCAACTCAGCCTGTCTCCTAGACCTTAGATGAGGATTATTCTTCTCACCATTTAGGGGCTTATCTAATATCCATAATGAGCTCTGTCTGCAGTGGGACACAAGATGAGCATTGAACCCTTCAGATGAAATGAAATCATCACCATGACAAGGTCCTTGACATATAGCATCTTCTTGACTAGCCTCGAACAAATTAAAAAATAACAGCAATATCTCCAAGAATAGTTTATATGAGGAGATGAAAGGATAATAATAACAAAAAGGGAGGATATACTAAACTCTTTAACCATGTACCAAAGACTATATCTAAATAACATGCTTTACCTTTAGGTTGCTATAACATCATATCATCTGAAAAAGAACAACCTGGAATATAGAAACTTAAAAAAAAAAACAACACCTCTGTGTAAAGCAGCGGTTCTCAACCTGTGGGTTATGTTCAATTTGTAACAATAAAAATGCTTCCTGCATATCAGATAGATTCATAACAGTAGCAAAATTACAGTTATGAAGTAGCAAAAAAAATAATTTTATGGTTGAGAGTCACCACAACATGAGGAACTGTATTAAAGGGTCACAGCATTAGGAAAGTTGAGAACCACTGGGTAAAGTATTAGATCTGATCACGAATTTAGCATGAGCAAAGACAGAAGTAGGGGTAGCTAGATTTCTCAGTGGATAGAGCTCTGGGCCTGGAGTCAGGAAGACTTGAGTTCAAATCAGACCTCAGATATTCACTAGTCATGTGGCCCTAGGCAAGTCACTTAACCTCTGTTTGCCTTAATCCACAGGAGAAGGAAATAACAAACCACTTCATTAACCTTGCCAAGAAAACTCCATACAGGGCCACAAAGAGCCAGACAATACTGAATGATGAATGACAAAAGAACAGGAGCAGCAGCTTCAGTCACAAATCAACAATTTGTACATAATATAAAAAGACTTGTAGCTGTCCATTGACCTTTCTCTTTGCATCCTCATACAAAGACAGCAATCACTGTCATTTTCAAATATAAATTATAGCAATATATCATAGAATGGCGAAAATCCAAATTCTGGTTATTGCCAACATAAATTGGTGAAGAAATCAATGTGTATTATTGACATTCAGTTTAAAGAAGTTCAAAAAGCACATCATAAGGTTTAGAAAGTATCAGTACAAGGAGGGAAGTCTACCTAATGTTAAATCTTGCAATGAACAAACACATTTACAACATGATTATCACTAATTAGGATCATTAAAGACTGGCAATTATTAACACTTCAGGAATGTGAGTGATTCCTCTTTAAGCCTAGTTAATGAGCAAAGCCTCTGTGTTTGTTCTTAACAAGATTTCAATGTTAGTCAGACCTGTCTGACTAATCTAAGATATGTTGGTTAATATTGATGTTAGCCAAAGTAAATATAGAGGCACTTCCTAAGTTATGAACAGTTGCTTAGAATTCACAATTCATTTTATCACAGAAACCATTATATTAATGGTGGTTCCATTTCAAGTATAATCCATGAAATGTTAGCTTTTTTTCCTCCACATACATTCTTAACTTAGACATTTCTAGCTTGCCTTGGGATCCTCACCACAATTTTTTTGACAGTGTCTTACTCAACTCAGTCACTTAGCAAATACTTACTGCACTAATGAATAAATGTGCCTTGGATTAGTGGAAAGAGAAAATTGGATTTGAAGTCAGAGGAACTGGATTCAAATTCCAGCTCTACTATTTACTCTCTGCGTAAATTTGGGCAATACTCTTCATTTTTCTGAGCCAGTAAACTTAAAGGGTTCAACTGGATGCTCTCTCAACTTGAAATCTCTGATCCTATAAACCAATATTTCTAGATGAATACTCATTTGAAGTTCCAAATGTAAAGTTTAGAGTTTCCTGGAGTTTTGCAAATATTTTTTTTCTGGTGCAGTGACCAGTAAGACATATTTCTTAGAGAAACTTCTGTGGGTATTTCAAAGGTAGTGAATTCATCTGTTGTGCTTGGGGGAAGGAAAGACATCCAGACAGAGAGAATTGTTATAAGCACTTGAAGGAGGGAAAGTATGAATGCAAAGAAACTGGAGAGAAGGAAGGGAAACAACTATAAATCTACAGATCCAAGAAGTTGGCCTCATTAGTCTTCTATTCTTGTTTTCATTCCCTACCAACGAGCACAAATGAACGTAGTTTATTAGAGCTAAGTTACTATCTGGTCTGATGCCTTCACTTTTGTTTCAATGATGCAAACTATATCTAATCTCAAGTCATGCCCTTCTCTGTCATTGTTGCCCTCTTTGGGATATTCTCAAGCCTATCAATATCCTTCATAAACATTGATATCCAAACTTAAATCTAGTACCTCAGCTGCAGTCTGACAAATACAAGATATAATGGGGCTATCACCTACCTTACTCTGGATATCATACATTTCTTGATGAAGCCTAATTTTGCATTAGCCTTCATGGGTGTCACATCACAGAGCCTCAACCAAGCTTCAACATCTCATTAGAATGTGGAGGTGATACTTGGATCATCAGAGCAAGCCAGTGGAATTCAAGTTTGGCATGTTCTAGTATTCTTACAAAGGTTGGAATAAGGTTCAGGAAAGCTAAACACAGTAAGAGCAACCATCAATGAGTGGGGGCAAGATGACCAGGAAGCAAAATTCTCCCAACATTCCCCTCCTTACAACTTTAAAATAATACTTCAAGGAGATTTCTGGAGCAACAGAGCCAACTAAAGGCCAGGGTGAAACATTTTTCTAGCCTAACACAACTTAGGAGGTTTCCAGGAGAGTCTGTGACACCTAGCAGGGCCAAGCCAGAGTGCATTACACAGCAGCAGCAGGGGTGGGCCTTGGTAGTGACTGCAACCACAACAGCTTCAGGAGATCTCAGTCTAGTTTAGATAAAGGGGACAGACAACTAGATGGGAAGAGATCAAAGGGCACCTTTTGTTTGCAATGGGTGAAGCTCATTCTGTTTAGCAATTATAATAACCATATTCAGTTTCAAGTCAAAGTTCCTGGGTGAAGAGGAGTAGCTCTATTTGGACACTTCAAGGTCAGAGAGGAGCACTAGCCCTTGTGATTATAGGAGGGCAGGAAATTTGGTTGCAGTCACAGGGCTGAAAGGAACACTAGTTCCTTCAGCTCCAGCCAGGACTCTTCCTGGGTATCTGATTAAAAAAGCAGAATTGACCAAATTGGGGTGGGGGGGGGAGGAGGTACAAAAGCATGTTGCAGAAAAATAATTCTACTCCTAAAGAATGACTGGAACAAAGAACAAATCATCAGAACAATCCATAATTTCCCCAAAGAAAATGACCAACAGTGACCCAACGTGCTAAAATTTGTGGGATGCAGCCAAAACAGAGCTAAAAACTTACATGAATAAAATAGAGAAAGAGGATATCAATGAATTGACATGCAACTAAAAAAAGAAAAAGAACAGAATAAAAATCCCAAATTAAAAACCAAATTAGAAATTCTGAAAATCAAAGGATAGATTAGTAAAATTGAAAGTAAAAAGACAAAAATCTCTTGATCCAATAAATAAAACTAAGAGTGGATTTTATGGAGAAAAGCAATAAAATAGATAAACCTTTGGTTAATTTGATTTAAAAAAAGAAAAACAAATTACCAGAATCAAAAAAGGAAAGGGTAAATTCACCATAAATGAAGAGGAAATTAAAACAATTATTATTGAAATGGATGAATAGAAGAAAAAATATAAATTGGCCAGACTAATAGAAGAGGAAATAGAATATTTAAATAAATTCATCTTGGCAAAAGAAGTTGAACACCCCACGAAAAAAACCAACAGGACCAGATAGATTTACACATGAGTTCTACCAAACATTTAAAGAACAATTAATTGCAATAACTTAAACTATTTGGAGAAATAGGCAAAGAAAGAGACTTACCAACTTCTGGGAGCCAAGATGGCAGAGTAAGCAGTAGACTGCAGTTCCTCGCCCATTCTCATACTCCAATGCTCACAAAACAATGACCCAGAAAAGATCATGGAAAAGTGGAGCCAGTAGAAAGACAGGGTGAAGTAGTCTTTTTTAGCCAGGAGACTTACAGGATCAGCAAATTAGGTGCTTATGATTTGTATAAAAGGGGAGCTAAATCCAGGAAAGGAGGCATCCTAGCAAAGCTGTGGCAGGTTCCACTTCAACAAACCAGTGAGAGATACTGAGCCCCAGAGTGGCAAAGCAGGACAGTGCCAAAACCAGCCCTGTGCCTGCTCACCCATCCCATATACCTAAGCAAGGACATAGTAACTGGCAAACTCCACCTCACAGAATGACCACGTGTACTGCACAGTCCCAGAGAGGCAGGCATCCTCTAGAACCTGAACTTCCCTGTGCTTCAGCACAGGTCTGTACAGGCAGGCATCCTCCAGCAGCTGAAAATCCCATGCTTCAGGGCAGTTCCAGGTAGGCAGACATCTTTCAGAAGTGAGCCTTCACATGCCTCAGCACAGTCCCAGGTGGCCAAGTGTCTTCCAGTAGCTGAAACTCACTGTTCTTTTTTTTTTTTGAATGACTTGTTTATTTACTTTTAATTTACAAGATTCAGATCCCCATTCATTTGAGTTTCAGATTTTCTCCCCTCCCTTCCCACCCCACCATGGTGACGTGCAATCATGTATAGGATCTGCAAATACTTTCACATTGTACAATAGTTTGGTTATATAGAAGGATTGTAACCAATGAGTAATCACTGGGAAAAGAAAAAAAAAA
>CM053585.1:423597598-423621768 GCA_028646515.1 Pseudochirops corinnae | reverse complement strand
AATATATATATATATTTATATATATATATACATATATATAATTATTATTGTTATTATTATTATTATTATTATTATTTACTACATCCAACCAGAATTTGAGATATACAGACACTGTGTTTGGGAGATCCATCCTGTCCTGCTGAAAAGTCAGGGGGGTGAGTGAGGAAGACATAGGAGAGAATAGATTGAGGGAGCGGGGATATACTGGGATGGCTGTTTTGGGGTTTGGTAGGGGAAAGATAGGGAGAAAAGTTGTAACTCAAAATTTTGTGGAAATGAATGATGTAAACTATAATAAAATTATAAAAATTTAATTAAAAAAAAGAAGGGTGAGAGGATAGGTCTGTCTCACTGGGGTGAAGTAGAGCACAGTCCATGGCAGGCAACACCCTGGTAAGCCAAAAGGAGACCACATTAAGGCCATATAGTCAACTGAACTTGTTAGGTCTATTTCCAGAACTCACTATTAACAGTAAGGGGATTCAGAAGGAGATTAAAGTGGACATTTTGCAGGTACTGCTTGCAGGATTCTGCTGTGTTGCCGAAACACAATTCTAAGTTGCAGTTCCAGGACGATGAGGCATACTAGTAACTGAGGCTCATACCTGGAGGGAAGCAGGAAACCCGGTCAAAGTTCCAGGGATTGAAAGAATGTTTGTGGTCACTCAGACTAGAGCATGGGCTAGGAGAGCAGTGGTCATACCTTGCCTAAGATCAGCTCCTTGGAAAAATTGATAACTTAAAAACCAGAAGAACTAGTGAAGAAAACATCACCACAAAAAATCAGAAGTTTAAGACAGTGCCACGAGTGGACGCAAGATGGTGGAAAGGAAGTAGTAACTTTTCTTTGTCCTTCAAGAATTCTGTCACTAAAATTTAAAAAGTGAATTTGAATGGATTTTAGAGTGACAAAACCCATTGGGAGACAGAGTATGGCAGATTCACAGCCCAGGAAAGTGCCCATGTAGGTCTGGGCAGGGGGAATGCAGAGAATGCAGGGGCTGCACCAGCATGGATCTGAGAGCAGACTACAGCAGAGTGAAAAGGAGCCCAACCCAGCAGACTCACCCACCCCAAGGGTGATTTGTAGTCATCTCACCCAAAGACGGAGGGTCATTGGTGCTTGTTAAGAGAAAACACAGGGCCCAGAGCAGGGACAGAAGCTTCTCTTGGGGCTATCAGCCCACAGCCTGGATGTTTAAAAATCACAAACCTGAACTCTCAGCAGTCAAGATTGTGGAGTAAAAGCTAGTTGCTCCAATTCCCCCTCTCTGACCCAGAAATCCCAGAGATAAATGTCCCATCCATAGTAAAATCCTGAATTAGTGGAAACAGACTCAGGATTGGGAGTCACCAAAGGAAGGGTAAAGTAAGGCAGTAAGTAGTCTAAGCCCAGGTGGGTGGAGCCAGCAGGCACTGGCCCAGATGTGCCTTAGCACCACCAAGGGGAATCTGCAGACACCAGCCCTTCTGGTCTCCAGCTGCTGAGTCTCCCTGAGCTGTAGCCCAGAGCCACAGATGTGAAAACCTGAAGTGTCCAAACAACCCCTTCCCAACAGGTTACATTGTGAGCATCAGGGTAACTGAGAGGAAAAACTGAGAGTCCTGGCCTTAGCTTCAGTCTAGACACTCAGAGGCTACAGCTCACAAAGTTAAAAATCAAACCCCTATCTCCCAGCCTGAAAAGCACAATACATCTGCATCCCAGAAGTAGATATCCACTCTAAAAATTCAGGACATAGGCAATCACAATGGGGAAGAAGGAATCTGTGAGATCTAGAACCACAAAATCCTTCTATAGAGAGCAAAACAACCACATTCAGAGGACATTGATTCTATACTCATAGTGGAGACCACAGAAAGAAATAAGAATTGGTCTCAAGCCCAAAAAGAATTCTTGGAGGAGTTCATGAAAAATTTTAAAAACCAAATTAGAGAAGTTGGAGATAAATTTAAATCTACAGTGACAAAATTGGAAAAAAAAATATCACTGAAGAAAATAAATCATTAAAAAGTAAAATTGGAGAACTAGGATTGGAGGTTCAAAATCTAACTGGGGAAAATTCTTCCCTAAAAATGAAAAGTGAACATATGGAAAAGGAGCTTCAAAAACTAATCAAAGAAAATAATTCCCTAAAAATTAGAATCAGTCAAATTGAAGCTAATGACTTTATGATGCATCAAGAGTCAATCAAACAAAACATAAACACTGAAAAATTAGAAGAAAGTGTAAAACATCTCACTGGAAAAATAACTGACCTGGAGAATAGATCCAGCTAACCTAAGAATTATTGGTCTACTGGAAAGCCATGATGAAAAAGCCATCCTGCACAACATTCTCCAAGAGATTGTCAAAGAAAACTATCCTGAGGTCCTAGAATAAGAGAGTAAAATAGTTAATGAAAGAATTCAACAATCTCCTCCTGAAAGAGATCCCAAATTGAAAACTCTGAGAAATATTGTAATCAAATTCCAGAATCACAAGGTCAAGGAGAAAATATTGCAAGCTGTCAAAAAGAAACAATTCAAATATGATAAAACTACAGTCAGGATTACACAGAACTTAGCAGCTTCTACATTAAAAGATCATTGGAATTGGAATTTGATATTTCATAAGGCAAAAGAGATAGGATTGCAACCAAGGATCAACTGCCCAGCAAAACTGAGCATAATCTTTCAGGCAAAGAGATTGTCATTTAATGAAATAAAGGACTTCCAGATTTTCCTGATGAAAAAGCCAGAGCTTGATGGAATATCTGAACTCCATTTACAAGACCCAAAAAGACATTAAAAGATGAACAAGGAAAACACACACTCACACACACACACACACACACACACACACACATGCACATACATGCACATAACTTGGGACTCAATAAGGGCAAACTGTTTACATCCCTCTGTGAGAAGCTGATACTTGTCAATATTGAAATTTGTATAATTATTGTGACACTTAAAACTGATGTACATAGATAGAGGGTGTGGGTATAAATGAAGTAATCTAAAGATTAAAAAAACATTAAGGGGAACAAAGGGATTGTAATTAGAGAAAAAGAAAGGATGGGACAGAAAATGGTAAATTATGCCACATATAGAGACATAAAACATACTAAAGTAAAGGGGAAGGAAGGAGGGATATGAGCATCTTATGAATATTATTCTCATTGGTTCTGATTCAAAGAGGGATCAATATAATCAGTTCAGTTTAGTATCCTAAAAAGAAAAGACATGAAATCTCATTATAGTAGAGGGAAAGGAAGGAGGGAGAGGAGCACTGTATGAAATTTACTCTCCTTGTTTTGGGTTCAAGGAGGGAATTACATACTCCATTAAGTATAAAAATCCATTGTGCCTACAGACAGTAGGAGGGGTAAGGGTAGGGTGTAAAAAGGTGGAGGGTAGTTAGAAGGGAGGGAAAGAGTAGTAAGGGAAAAAGGTAGGTTAACAGGGGGGAACACAGAGAGGGAATACTGAGGGAGGTGGTGATCAAAACAAAAACTCTTAAAGAGGGGAAAGGAAAAAGAGAATACAAAAATATAAGCAGGAGAGGGAATAGGGTGAATGAAAGTCACAAATAGTTTTTATAACTGTGAATGTGAATGGCATGAAATCTCCCATTAACAGAGGCAGATAGGAGAATGGTTTAAAAACCACAATCCTATGATATGTTGACTACAAGAAACAAATTTAAAACAAGGGGATACACACAGGGTTAAGGTAAAAAGGATGGAGTAGAATATATTATGCTTCAGCTAAAATAAAAAAAAAAAAGCAGGGGTATCAATCCTTATCTCAGATAAAGGAAAAGCAAATATAGATCTAATTAAAAGAGATAATGAAGAAAACAACATCCTGCTAAAAGGCCCCATCGAGAATGAAGAAGCATCATTATTTAACATATATGGACCAAGCAGTATAGCATCCAAATTCCTAGAGAAAAAATCAAGGAAATTAGAGGAAGAAATGAACAACAAAACTATACCATTGGGTGATCTCAATCTCCCCTTCTCTGAACCTCATATATCTAATATCAAAATAAACAAGAAAGAAGTCAAGGAAGTGAATAGAATTTTAGAGACAGTAGTTACAATAGCCCTCTGGAGAAAACTGAATGGGGATAAAAAGGAATATACCTTCTTCTCAGCAGTACAGGCTACATAAGCAAAAATTGACCATGTACTAGGGCATAAAAACCTCAAAATTCAGTGCAGAAAGGCAGACATATTAAATGCATCATTCTCACATTATGATGCAATAAAATCATATACAATAAAAGGCCATGTAAAGATAGACAAAAAAATAATTGGAAACTATATAATTTAATCCTAAAGAATGAGTAGGTAAAAAAGAAATTATAGAAATGATCAGTAACTTTATTCAAGAGAATTACAATAATGAGGCATCATACCAAAACTTGTGGGATGCAGCAAAAGCAGTTCTTAGGGGAAGTTTTTATATCATGAATGCATACATGAAAAAATTAGAGAAAATGGAAGAAAATGAATGGGACATGCAATTGAAAAAGTTAGAAAAGGAATAAATTAAAAATCTCCAATTAAAAACTAAATTAGAAATAATGAAAACCAAAAGAGAGATTAAGAAAATAGAAATTAAGAAAACTATTGAACTAATAAATGAAACTAAGAGCTGGATTTATGGGGAAAAAAAAACAATAAAATTGATAGACTTTTAGTCAATATGATAAAAAAAAAGAAAGAAGAAAACCAAATTTGAGTATCAAAAATTAAAAGGGTGAATCTACCTCCAATGAAGAGGAAATCAAAACAATAATTAGGAATCATTTTGCCCAATTTTATGCACATAAATTTGACAATCTTGGTGAAATTGATGAATATTTACACAAATATAAGTTGTCGAGTTGTCCTGAAAAGGAAGTAAAATACTTAAATAACTCCATCTCAGAAAAAGAAATTGAACAAGCCATCAGTGAACTCCCTAGGAAAAAATCTCAAGGCCCAGATGGATTTGCTAGTACATTCTATCAGACATTTAAAGAACAATTGATCCTAATACTCTACAAACTATTTGGGAAAATTGGTGAAGAAGGAGTCCTACCAAATTCTTTTTATGACACAAATATGATATTGATACCTAAACCAGGGAATGACAAAATGGAGAAAGAAAATTATCAATTGATCTCCCCCATGAATATAGATGCAAAAATATTAAATAAAATATTAGCAAAAAGACTACAGCAAATTATCACAAGAATAATACATTTTGTTCAAGTTGGATTTATTCCTGGAATGCAAAGATGGTTCAATATTAGGAAAACCATCAGTATCATTGATCATATTGACAATAAAACTAGCAGAAACCATATGATTATCTCAATAGATGCTGAAAAAGCTTTTGACAAAATATAACATCCATTCCTATTAAAAAGACTAGAAAGCATAAGAATAAATGGAATTTTCTTAAGAAAAATAAGTAGCTCCTATTTAAAGCCATCTGCAAGTATTATATATAATGGGGGATAAACCAGAAGCATTTCCAAGAAGATCAAGGGTGAAACAACGATGTCCACTATCACCCCTCTTATTCAATTTGGTTCTAGAAATGTTAGCAGTAGCAATTAGGGAAGAAAAAGAAATAAAAGGAATCAAATTAGGCAAAGAGACTAAGCTATTACTCTTTGCAGATGATATGATGATATACTTGGAGAATCCCAGGGAATCAAGTAAAAACCTTCTTGAGACAATAAATAAATTTAGCAAAGTTTCAGGATATAAAATAAACCCACATAAGTCCTTGACATTCTTATATTTTTCTAATGAAATCCAACAGGAAATGATAGAAAAAGAAATTCTATTTAAAAATACTGTAGACATTATAAAATTTTTGGGAAACTATCTGCCAAAACAAACACAGGACCTATATGAGCACAACTACAAAACACTTTTCACACAAATAAAGCCACATCTAACTAATTGGAAAAACATCAGTTGCCCATGGCTATGTAGGTCTAATATAATAAAATTGACAGTTTAACTTAAATTAAATTTCATCTTTAGTGCTATACCAATCAATCAAAAAAAAAAGTACTTCATTGAACTAGAAATAAATAGTAACAAAATTCACTTGGGAGAAAAAAAGGTCCAGAATATCAAGGGAGTTAACGAAAAGAAATGCTTGGGAAGGTGACCTAGCCATAACAGATTTTAATCTGTACTATAAAGCAGCAGTCATCCAAACTACTTGGCACCAGCTGAGGAATAGAGTAGTGGATCAATGGAATAGATTGGGTACAAAAGACTTAGTAGTCAACAATTATATTAATACACTGTTTGATAAACCCAAAGACCTCAGTTTTTGGGATAAGAACTCAGTATTTGACAAAAACTGCTAAGAGAATTAGAATATAGTATGGCAGATACTGGACATAGACCATCATCTAAATGCTGTACACCAAAATCAAGTCTAAATGGGTACACAAATCTAGGTACAAAAGCTGATAATGTAAGCAATCTGGAGAAGCAAGGAAGAGTTTATTTGTCAGATTTATGAAGTAGAGAAGACTTTATGGCCCAAAAAGAGTTAGAGAGCATTATAAAATGCAAAATGAAAAATTTCAATTATGTTAAATTGAAAAGATTGTGTATACACAAAGACAATGTAACCAAGACTAAGAGGGAAGTGGGAAACTGGGGAAAAAATTTACCAGTGTCTCTGATAAAGGCCTCCTTTCTTTTTTAAAAAAAATAAATTTATTTATTTATTTTCTTGTTTACATCATTCATTTCCGTGAGATTTGAGTTACAAATTTTCTCCCCATCTTTCCCCTACCCACCATCTCAAAACAGCCATCTCACTGTATAAACTCTCCCCCAATCTGCTAGCTCTGATGTCCTCCCCCTCACCCCTCTGACTTTCCAGTAGGAAAGGATGGATCTCCCTACCACAGTGCCCATATATCTCAATTCCCAGTTGGATGTAGCTAATAATAATAATTATTGTATATATGTTATAGAAATATTTTTAACATTTGATAACAGAACATTAAATTCTAGATTCATTCCCTTCCTCCCTCATCACCCATCCCCACTGGAAGGAAAAGCAATTATATACAGGCTGTACATGTGAAATTATGCAGAACATCTCCACAGTGGGCATATTGTGAGAGACTGATTGTATGTCACTCCTTCCTATCCTGTCCCCATCTTGTCGTATTTTCTACCCTGTCCCTGTCCTTGTCCCTTTACAGAAGTGTGTACTTCCATCAACCCTCCCACTCACCTTGCCCTCCCCTCCATCATCCAACCTCTCATCTCCATCCCCCCTACCCTCCTGTGTGGCAAGATACCTAGTTTAGAGTTTATGTCATTTGTTCCCTATGACAAATTCAATGAGAGTAAGGTTGACCCTCTCCCTTTTGCCTTCCTGTTCTTCCCCTCCATTAAAACAATTATCCCTTGCCTCTTCAATATGAGCTGATTAAAACCATTCTGTCTCTCTCTTTCTGCTCTCATTCTAATCCTCTCCCACCTCAGAATTTCACCTTTTAGAGTATCATCCCTTCCTATTCAATTGATACTATGCCCTTTATGTACTCATATATGCAAATACTCAGATATGTGTTTGTATGCATATATAAACCCTCCTATATAGACATATGAGTATGTATATGTATATATACATTTGTATTCCCTTCACCTATCCTCATACTGAGAAAAATTTCATAAGTTAAAATGATCATTTTTCCATGTTGGCATGTAAATAGTTGAACTTTCATAAGATCCTTATGACTTCTTTTTCATGTTTACCTTCTCATGCTTCTTGTATTTGAGTGTCAAATTTTCTTTTCAGTTCTGATTTTTTTCTTTTTTCAGCAAGAATGTTTGAAAGTCCTCCACCTCACTGAATGACCATATTTTCCCCTGGAACATTATACTCATTTTTACTGAGTAGGTGATTCTTGGTTTTAATCCTAGTCCCCTCAATGTCTGGAATATCATATTCTAGGCCTTCAATCCCTTAATGCAGAAGCTGCTAGATCCTGGGTTATCCTGATTGTGTTTCTGCAGTATTCAAATTGTTTCTTCTTGGCAGCTTGTAATATTTTATCCTTGATTTGGGAACTCTGAAACCTGGATATAACATTCCTAGGAGTTTTCTTTTGGGGATCTTTTTCAAGACGTGATTGGTGAATTCTTTTAAGTTCTATTTTGCCATCTTGTTCTAAAATATCAGAGCAATTTTCCTTGAGAATTTCTTGAAGGATGCTTTCTAAGTTCTTTTTTTGATCATGGCTTTCAGGTAGTCCAATAATTTTTAAATTGTCTCTCCTGGATCTATTTTCCAGGTCAGTGTTTTTTTCCAAAGAGATATTTCACATTGCCTTCTATTTTTTTCATTTGTTTGGATCTGTTTAATAGTATCTTGATTTCTCATAAAGTCATTTGCTTCCATTTGCTCCACTCTAATTCTGAACAAATTATTTTCTTCAGCGAGCTTTTTAGATCCTTTTTCCCTGTGGCAAATTCAACTTTTTAAGGCATTCTTCTCCTGATTGGCTTTTTGGACCCCTTTTGCCATTTGAGTTAATCTATTTTTAAGGTGTTATTGTCTTCAGTCAGGTTGTTGGCTCTCTTTTTATGATTTTCTTGCATCATTCTCATTTTTCTTCCCAATTTTTCCTCCACGTTTCTTATTTGGATTTCAAAATCCTTTGAAGCTGCTCTATGACTTTTAGGCAGTCTTCATTTTTCTTGGAAGCTTTTGGTCTAGGAGTTCTGACTTTGTTGTCTTCCTCCTATTCCATGCTTTGATCCTTTTTGAACTCAAAGGAATCTAAAGTATGGTTGCTGTTCTTACTTTGCTTCCTTTGCCAGTCAATTACTTGATTTTTTAGCTCTGTGAAACTCTACTTCCAAAGAGGAAAACTCTGTCCCAAATTGCTGGGATTTTTGCAGCTGCCAGAGCTATTGGAAAGCCGCTGTTTTTTTTTTTTTTTGCAGCCCCCACCAGCTTTGGCTTGCTGAAAACACACCCCAGGACTACTACTCAAGACAACCATCTGGATATAGGCTGCACAAAGCAAGAGCACTTAATCTCTGAACAATCACTTGGCCGCTGTGCAATCTGCAGTCCTGGAGCTCTGAAGCAGCCATGTGCAGGTGGCTGTAGGGCTGCCACTTCTGCTACTTTCTTGCCCTGAGGCAGTTTGGCCAGACCACTTTTCTCCCCCAAATTTAGCTGAGTTCCACTGACCTTTCACTTTGTCCTTGTTTCTTATGGCTTGATAATTCTGGAAACTGCCACAGCTGCCACTGACACACTCTCCTGAAGACTCCAGCTGTGGCTTCTCCTGGCTGGCCCAGGGCCAAGCCGTGGTTTCAAGATGAGCTGGTTTGGGCTCCCAGCATGCAGCAATGAGCCCTTCCTGCGAAGCTACCTTCAGTGGGAGATGTGTTTTTCTGTATTTTTGTCAGTTTGGGGCCCTAAAATTTGTTTAGAGTCATATTTTATGGGTATTTGAGGTGGCTATGTCGGATGCTGCAGAACTTTTTTGCTTCTATGCCACCATCTTGGCTCCACCCCCCAGGCCTCATTTCTAAAATATACAGGGAATTAAGTAAAATCTATAATAATACAAGGCATTCCCCAATTGATAAATGGTCAAAGGGTATGAACAGGCAATTTTCAGAGGTAGAAATGAAAGATATCTCTAAGCATATGAAAAAAAGCTCTAAATCACTATTGATTTGAGAAATGCAAATCAAAACAACTTTGAGGTACCACATCATGCTGGTCAGATTGATCAAGATAACAAAACAGGAAAATAACAAATGCTGGAGAGGATGTTGGAAAATTGGAACACTAATGCATTCTTGGTGGAGTTGGGAACTGATTCAACCATTCTGTAGAGTAATCTGGACTTATGCCTGCAGGCATATAAATAATTGCATATCCTTTGACTCAGTAATACCACTGCTGGTGTTGTATCCCAAAGATATAGAAGTGGGAGGAAGACCCATATGTACAAAAATATTTATTGAAGCTCTCTTTGTGGTGGCAAAAAACTGGAAATTAAGAGGATTCCCATCAATTGGGGAATAGTTAAACCAGTTGTGGTTTATGAATGTAATGAAATACTATTGTGCTATAAGAAATGGGGAGAAGATGGACTTCACATTTACCTGGAGAACCTTATACAAACTGATACAAAGTGATGAGAGCAGAACCAGGAAAAATTTGTACACAATCATTAAGGCATCATATGCGTGACGACCAACTTGAATAAACACACAATTATAAGACAACTCTACAATTCTCAGGATGGAAGGAGATAGCAACATTCAGAGAAAGATTTTGAAAGAACAGAGTTTAAAAGGAGAATGAAGCTATCTACATGCTATTTTTCTTTTCCATGTTTGCTTCTGTTTCTTTTTTCCCATTGATTACTCAATTGGTTACAACCCTTCTATACAACCAGACTAATGTCCAATGTGAAAATATTTACATATCCTATACTTGATTGCATGCCGCCGTGGGTGGGGGGGAGGAATAGGGAGGGGAGAAAATTTGAAACTCAAGGGATTGTGGAATTCAATCTTGCAAACTAAAAATAAATTTAAAAATCTATTTAATTATATATATGTATATATATAGATATATATTTAAAAAAAACATTTGAAAGTATAGGAATAAATGTAGTTTTCCTTAGAATAATAAGTAATTTCTTTTACAAGCCATCAGCAAGTATCATATGTAATGGTGTAAACTAGAAGCATTTCCAATAAGATAAGGGTGAAACAAGGATGTCCACTGTCACCCTTCTTAGTCAATGTGATACTAGAAATATTAGCAGTAGCAATTAGAGAAGAAAAAGAAATCAAAGGAATCAAATTAGGCAAAGAAGGGACTAAGCTATCGCTCTTTGAAGATGATATGATGATATACTTGGAGAATCCTAGAGAATTTGATAAAAACTTCTTGAGACAATAAATAAAGTTGGCAAATTGCAGGTTATAAAATAAACCTGCACAAGTCCTTGGCATTCTTATTTATTTCTAAGGAAGTCTAACAGCAAGAGATAGTAAGAGAATTCCCATTTAAAGTTATTGTAGACATAATAAAATATTTGGGAATCTACCTGACAAAACAGACCCAGGACCTATAGCAACACAAGTACAAAGCACTCTTCACAGAAATATAGTCAGATCTAACGAATTGGAAAAACATCAATTGCTTGTGGCTGGGTCAAGCTAATAAAATAAAAATTACAATTTTACCTAAATTAAATTACATATTTAGTGCCATATCAATCAATTCACCAAAAAAAAATTCTTTGCAGAGCTGGAAAAATTAGTAACAAAATTCATTTGGAAGTACAAAAGGTCCAGAATATCAAGGGAATTAATGAAAAGAAATGCTAGGGAAGGTGGCCTAGCCATACCAGATTTTAATCTGTATTATAAAGCAGCAGTCACCAAAACTACTTGATACTGGCTGAGGAATAGAGTAGTGGATCAATGGAATAGATTGGGTACAAAAGACTCAGTAGTCAATGACTATAGTGATCTACTGTTGGATAAACCCAAATACCCCAGTTTTGGGGATAAGAACCCATTACTTGACAAAACCTGCTGGAAAAACTGGAATATAGTATGGCAGAAATTTGGCAGAGACCATTATCAAAATCTGTATAGCAAAATCTAGTCTAAATGGGTGCACAATCTAGATATAAAGGCTGATACAACAAGCAATCTGGGAAAGCATGGAATAGCTTGCCTATTAGATTTATGGAGAAGGGAAGACTATTTGACCAAACAAGGGTCAGAAAGCATTATGAAATGCAAAATGGATAATCTTGATTAGATTAAATTGAAAAGTTTCTGTACAAACAAAACCAATGTAACCCAGCTTAAGAGGGAAGTGGGAAATTCGGAAAGACTTTTTCTAGGTGGTAGAGTGAATAGAGCATGGGTCCTGGAGTCAGGAGCACTGGCTACAGACACTTAACAGAAAACTTAGCCAAGTCACTTAACCCCAATTGCCACCTCCAAAATAAATAAATAAATAAATAAATAAGACAACTCCAAAAGACTCATGATGGAAGGATATGTCTACACTCAGAGAAAAATCTAGAAAGAACAGAGTTTAAATGCAGACTTTAGCAAACTACTTGCTCCCTTTCTTTTTCATGTTCAATTTTGTTTCCTCTTTCCCATTGTTCATTCCATTGGTTACAATGCTTCTTTACAACCAGACTAATGTCTAATGTGAAAGTATTTGCAGATCCTACACTTGATTGCATACTGCCATGGGGGGAAGAGGAGGCATAGGAGAAAATTTGAAACTCAAGGTTTTGTGGAACTGAATGTTGTAAACTAAAAGTAAACAAACAAATCAATTTTAAAAAATAAAAAAAAAACAGTGCCCCTTCTACCCTGGAGCAAAGTACAACTTTAAAATAAAGTTAAAACTCAAGAAATCTGCTACAAAAATTAACAAACAAAGACAACAATAATAACAACAACAACCTGATTACGTAAAGTTATTTTGGTGACAAAGGAGATAAAAACAGAAACTTAACAGAGAACAACATGACAAAAGAACTATATGGAAAGCCTGATAAAAAAACGTGGATTATCTTCAAGCTCAGAAAGAATTTTGGGAAGAGTTTCAAGGGGATTTTAAAAATCACATAGGAATGGTATAGGAAAAATTGGGAAAAGATAGGAGAGTTGTGCAAGAGAATAATGAAAAAAAGCCAATAGTTTGGTAAAGCAAGCACAAAGAAAGCCTCAAAAATTGTACAAAACATTCATTGAATGAGATAACTCCTCCAAAAATTGAAGTGGCTGGAGGAAAAGGAGGTACAACAACTCATTGAAGAGATCATTTAGAGAAGCTCTTTTTTATAGTATCAAAGAATTGGAAAATGAAGGGATTTCCAGCAATTGAGAAATGGATGAACAAATTGTAGAATATGATTGTGATGAAATGTGAATGTGTTATAAGAAATTATGCATAAGGATGCTTTCAGAAAAAAACCTGGAAAGACTTACATGAATTAATGCAAAGTCCAGCAAGCAAAATTAGGAGAACAGCGTGCACAGTAATAGCAATATTTTATACTGGTTAACTGAAAATGATTTGACTATTCTCAGCAATACAATGAAAAAGACAATTCAAAAGGACTTAGATTGAAAAATAATATCCATCTCTAGAGAAAGAACTACTGGAGTCAGAAGTTAGATAGAAACATAGTATGTTTTACTTTTTTTTTTGGGGGGGGGTCTGTTATTTTTTAAAGCATGACTAATAGGAAAATATGTTTTTGCATGGCAGCATATGTATACTTTTAGTAAATTACTGATTTTCTCAATAAAAGGTGTAGGGTAACAAGGCAAGGGAAGAAATTTACACTTTTAAATAAATTAATTTTAAAATTGTTTTTATATGTAATTGGGAAAATACTCATAAAATGAAAAAAAAGAGACAGAAGGAAACATTTCAGCAAAATCTATCCATATGTGAAAATAAATCTGACTTTATATGCAGTAGTCAATCCACATAGGATCGCTAAACTCTGCCAGGAAAAAGTATGTTTCTTACAATAATTCTTTTTGGGAGTCAAACTTCATCATGATAATTTTTCAGAATTAGGTTTTAATTATTTTCTTTTGTTGTATGTGTACAAGTATACACATATACATATATATATATATATATATATATATACATACATAGACATAATATATATGCTATATATAAAATGTATAATATGTATATGTATATGTATATAAACCCATACATACCACTAGATCTATATACTTCCCATGTTTCACAGCATGGCATAGCTATCATTATAATGCTATAAAGCACTATAATCTTTTATTAAATTCATGCACCAAAATTTGTTTGTACATTCCACCATCAATGGGTCTACTCTAAAATTTAAATGTTAAAATGTTTTCCATGCTCTTTACCTTAATCAAAAGGGTTTCTATATAAAATTGTCTATTGAGCATAGCTCCCTATGTGAAATTCAAATATATTTTGGAAATCATGTTTTATTCATTAATGGTCATCAATGGCAAATAATAAAGAAATAATTTGATTAGTAATCAGTTTAGCCTAAATCATAATTAAAGACTTTCCTAGTTATTTTTCCCAGTGGGTATGCCTTCAATCATTTCACTGGTTTTAATATAATAGAGAGGCAGTATCATATAATTTAAAAAACAATGGAGTGATGAGTTGGGTTGCACTGAAGAATAAATAATATTCCTTGATCTACTATTGTTTGACCTTGGGCAGCACACTTCATCTTTGTAGGCCTCTGGTTGTTTTTTGTTTGTTTGTTTGTTTGTTTGTTTTAATCTATTAAACTGGTGATTCAAGTGGTTATCACATAGTAGGAACTTTTCATTAAAGCTTATTGACTTACTGATAGCTGACCATCTGAACACTAAAATTCCTTTGTTGATTTTAAAATATAATATTTTCTGCAAGAAGCTTAAATAATTTTATAAACAATTTTGAATTCAAATTCAACATGTTTCTGTGGGGGATATTTTTAGCAGTTTATTATAAATTTAAGGTATTTCACAGTGTCCTCAAAGTCATACAAATTACATGAAAACCAAAAGTAGACTTTAGCTGTTTAGGTCTTCCAATCAGTTAAATTCCAAAATGGCAATTATATGAAAGAATGGGTAAAATATTGGATTGGAGGCAGGAACTCCTGAATTCAAATACAGACTTATGCACTAATTAGCTATGTGCCACAAAGTCACTTAGTCCCTCTGTACCTCAGTTTTCTCTCCTGTAAAAGTGTAAAAGAATAGCATATGCCTCCCTAGGCTATTGTGATGATAAAATGAGATGATATTTGAAAAGTGCTTTACAAAACTTTAAAGCATTATATAAATGCTAGTTATGGGCATTAGTTAAGAAATAGTGCAACACAATATCCAATAGGAGAATGTAAAGCCATGTATGAACAGCTTTCCACAGGACTGCTGCTGTGAACAGCTTTCAAGGTTCTGATTACATAGTATAGAAAACTCTCCATTTATTCAGTAACAAATCAGAGCAAAACATTCACAGAAAATCAAAGTACAGCATTCAGAATGTTACAACTTATCACCAAAAATTCAAAATACAGCATTCACCATGTCACAATTCAACAACTTATCCCAAAAATGGCCACATAGTTTTTACCAAAGTGGTCACATAATTTTCAAAAATATATAATAATTTAGTACCTCAATCATTCAATCATGCTTAGGAGGCTTTGCCTCCTTAAGGACACAAAGTACAAAAGTCAAAGTTTCCACCCATGAGGTGCAATTAAGTTACAGCTTCAACAGTCACTACTCAGTATACTCTTAAGGGTAGTCGAATGTAAAAAAGCCATCCACCCCTAAGTCACAAGTGAATTACAATTTCATCAGGCACTACTCAGTAACAACAGAGAGGTCTTTGCCTCTTGACTGGAGGAAGGGTTTCAGCTTTCATGGTTCTTCTTCTATGATCCCAGCTCCCTATTTCTTGTCCAGCCCTCTGTGTAGTTATTGTTCCATATTGAAGCTCACAGAGTCTGTTCCACCCCAAATCCTTCAGAGTATCTGTTCATACCATGCTTCCTCAGTCTTCAGCAGTTCCAGCTGGCCTTGGAAGTCTTGTCACCACAAGGATGAATTCTGCATCAATTCTCAGTTCTCATTTCTCTTTTCAGTTCTCAATTCTCAATTCAGTTCAGCAGTAGCAGCCTAGCCTCTAGATGCTCTCTGAGAAAGATTCTCTCCCCACAGTAGCAGTTGCTCTGCCTCCACAATGCTTACCCCAAGAAATTCTATCTGTTCAGCTTGTGCTCTTCCTTATTTAGGTATTAGCTCCTCCCTGTTCAGCCCCTTCCTGTTACATAAGCAACAGGGGTTCATCTCTCCTGTTTTTTTTACAGAGGCTTAATTTGAAACTGGGTGCTAAGTACCTGTCAGTTTGGCAATACAAAGGAATCTTCAAATTCCATTACTATTCCAGAGAATCATGCAGCAAGCCTTATTTACAAATGAACATAATGTAAATTATTCTCATCTTGTATGTCTCTCAACATATGCAGTGTATTGGGAACTGTCAGCACCACTGGGAAAGAGTAAGAGAACCAATCCAATTTTTTACAACTCCTGGATAGCATTTTAATGCCATGTTATTGGATTATTTTAGTATAATCAGTATAATGTGCCAGGCTATAATAACTATCATTAAGTTCTCTCTGCAATAAAAAGACATGAATAAAACACTTCTCAAAAAAAAAATCTATATTCTTGTCATGAAAAAAAAAGACTAGGTGGTAGTTAAATTGCACCTGATTGGACATTTTAAAATGTCTCTAAGAATTATTTCATTTCCTGCTTCCTCATTAAATAAGGCAATATAAATTTTTATAACAATTTCCTTTTATACTGAAACATTTTTGTAATATTCAGTGGAATTTCTTTGGCTAAGCTTTTTCATTTTCAAAATCCTTTAAACAAGAGACATCAAAAGCAATAAAACAAGTGCTAGCTTCAATATTTGGCCTAGGTTCCCTCATATTAAAAATGTTATAACCCAACAGTTTTATCTTTAATAATATATAGTAATGGTTTCTTTTAATGTCTCATGCTACAAAGGTAGAGGAAACCAAAATGTCTCTAAACTGTATTTGGATAGCTCCAAAAATCACTAGAGAGGAGCATTAGTCATATTTGTAATGCAGTTTTATGGCACCAATTTAGGTGAAAGGATATATATGTATCTATCTTTTACGACACTTTCACTTCAGAGGATTAGAAATGACTTGTTTGTGTAATGCTGGCTAAAAGGGAATGGTTCCTCTGCTGGCATAATTTGCTATTAAGAATGTTTAATCTTATTGGAAGGAGTGAGCCTTAGATGTAACAGAGGTCACATCTCAAAAAGGTAATAGGGGTTTTTGAAATATGTGGGGAAATGCTGGCAAATTATAGGAGAAATTTCTAAGTCTCATTATAAGAAAAGGAAACATATAGAAGACATTTATTAGACTACCAGATAATGTACCAAGGAACCTCAGTGTGGCTTTCAGCTGCAAGCAAATGTGATGACTTGAGGTGAAAGGTGTGTGTAATTGGGGGAAGTAATGGCCTCCCCCCTACTCCCTCTCCTTTGTTCCTATGAAAGCTATAAAAAGCCAAAATCTTTCTATTGATTATTCATTCTGTAAGAGGTCTTGTCAGAATCATTATGTGTATGTACCTTCATGGAGGAGTGGTAGTTTTTTGTTTGGATATGTTTTGGGAGGGAAGTGATTCATCTTTATTTGCAATTTGGAAGATTCCAATTTTCTGGAATGTACAGGTTTCTGGGAATAATTAAGCATTATTGGTATTGAATGACTCGAGCCCTTGTTTTATTCCACACAAACTCATTCCCTTACTAACTCACATTATTATATTCTGAATAGAATTTAGAGCCAAAAGTGAACCTAAGTGAACATGTAATCAAAACCTCTCATTGTATAGATGAAGAAACTGTGGCACAACATACAGAGCCATCTTTTAACTTTATATCCCACTCTTCACTTCCATACAACATACATTTAAGCTAGACCAGATTGATCACCATTCATCCCAAAATGTCCCATGATTTTTTTCTTGTTTGCTCTTTACTTAAGCTCTGCCTATATGGTTTCTTCCTTTTCCAGCACCATACCTTGCCTGTCCAATTCCTAGTCATCTTTGAAGGCTAAGTTTATGTTCCCTCCTTCATGAATATTTTCTTTGTACCAATCAGAAGAAATATCACTTCTCTGAACCTCTATATTACTTTGTTTTATTACATATTTTAATTTATTTCATGACTTAGCTTGTAGTATAGTTATTTATATTTATGTGTTCTAATATGCCATGAACTCTGTGAGCATATGGTCAATTTCTGATTAATCTTTGTCTTTTTCTCTGAGACTTTTATATAGTTTTTAATCTTTATTTTTTAATTTTTTTTAATTTCCAAATATTCTTTCCTCTCCTCCCTGCCCCCAATTGAGCAGGCAAGCAATTGAATATATATTTTACAAGTATAGTCATGCAAAACATATTTTCATATTAGTCATGTTGTAAAAGAAGACAGACTAAACCAAAACAAAACAAAAAAAAGAAACATAAAGTAAATAAAAAGTAAGCTTTGATCTTCATTCTGACTCCACCTGTTCTTTTTCTCTAAGTGTATAGCATTTTCATCCTGTCTTTCAGAATTCTCTCTGCTCTTTGAATCACCAAGAATAATTAAGTTATTCAGAGATGATAATTGTAAAATATTGCTGTTATTGTGTACAATGTTCTCCTGGTTCTCCTCACTTTACTTTGCATCAATTCATGTAAGTCTTCACAGGTTTTTTTCTGAAAGCATTCTACTCATCATTTATTATAGCATAATTGTGCTCTATCTCAATAATATGCTACAACTTGCTCAGCCATTCCCCGATTGGTGGATACCTCCTCAATTTCCAATTTTGGCCATCACAAAAAAGAATTGCTATTTTTGTACATATAGATCCTTTAAATTTTTATTTTGATCTCTTTGTGATACAGAATTAGTCATGGTATTTTTGGATGAAATAATGAATGCAGTTTTATAGCCCTTTTGGCATACTTACGAATTACTCTTGAGAATGATTAGATCAGTTTACAACTCCACCAACAGTGCATTTGTGCCCCAATTTTCTCACAATTTCTTAATTTGTCATTTTCTTTTCTGTCATTTTAGCCAGTCTGATAGGTTTGAGGTGGTAGATCAGGGATCTTTTGATTTGTGTTTCCCTAATCAATAGTAATTTAGATCATTTTTCATATGATAACTTTGATCTCCACATATGAAAACTGGCTGTTTGTATTGATTTACTATATATCAATTGGGAAATGACTTGTACACTTATAAATTTGACTCAGTTTTCTATATATTTGAGAAATGAGGCCTTCATCAGAGAAATTTCCTGTAAATTAATGTTTTCTGTTTTCTTTCTATTCTTTGATAAATTGATTTTGTTTGTACAAACATTTTAAAATTTAATGTAATCCAAATTATTTATTTATTTTTATTCCATAACTATCTTTGCATTTTATTTGATCATAAAGCCTTCCCTTCTCCATAGATCTGGGAGGCAAAATTTGCTGATGGTAACATCTTTTGTGTTTAAATCATCTATCCACATTGACTTCATCTTTAGCATACAGTGCAAGATACTGTCTATACCTAATGTTTGCCATTATGTTTGCCAGTTTTACCAGCAGTTTTTGTCAAATACTGAGTTCTTTCCCAAAAAAACTTAGTTATTTGAGTTCATGAAAGACTAGATTACTACAAGTATGTACTACTCTATATTGCATAACTATTTCATTGATCCATCACACTATTTCTTGGACAGTAACAGATTATTTTGATAATTACTGCTTTGTAATATAGTTTAAGATCTCATTTGTCTAGTCTATTGTCACATTTTTTTATTAATTCGCTTGATATTCTTGATCTTTTGTCTTTCCAGATGGATTTTGTTATTATTTTGATTCGAATTTAGTAAAATAATTTTTTATTTTATTTCTTTAAAAGTAAGTTTTACTTATTTTTTGGTTTACATCATTGATTTCCACAAAATTTTGAGTTACAACTTTTCTCCCTAACTTTCCCCTACTCACCACCCCAAAATAGCAATACCATTGTATAATGCCTCCCCCAATATGATCTCTTCTATATCCTCCTTGATCACTGGTCTGACTTTCTGGTAGGGTAAGATGGATCTCCTTATCCCCATGCCTGTATATTTCATTTCCCAGTTGTATGTAAATAATAATTTATATATGTATATATATATATATATATATATATATACATACATACACATATATTTATCATTTGATTTTAAAACTTTAAATTCTAGATTCTTTCCATTCCTCCTTTGTCACCCACCCCCACTGGAAAAACAGGTAATTCAATACAGGTTGTACATATGTAGTTATGCAGCACATCTCCAAAATGAACATATTGAATACCTCTGACTATATTTCCTTCCTTTCTATGCTGTCCTCCATTTGTTCTATTCTCTACTTTGTACCTGTCCCTTTACAGAAGTATGTGCTTCTAACAACCCTGCCCCCCAACCTGCCCTTCCCTCCATCATCCCCCCTCTCATCCCCTTCCCCCCTACTCTCCTGTGGGGCAAGATACCCAATTTAGAATGTATGTCATTCCCTCCTTAAGCCAAATTCAATGAGAGCAGGGTTGACAAATTCTCTTTTTGCCTTCCTGTTCTTCCCCTCCATTGTGACAGCTATTCCTTGCCTCTTCTATGTGAGATGATTAACTCCATTCTGGCTCTCCCTGTCTCCTCTCATTCTATTCCTCTCCCACCTCAGAATTTCACCTTTTAAAGTATCATCCCTTCTATTCAACTGATCCTGTACCCTCTGTCTACATACATATACATATAATCACATATGTATTCATATGCATATATATACCCTTCTATATAGAAATATGTATATATACATACAAACACACACACTATATATATATATGCACCTTTATATTCCCTTCATCTATCCTCATACTGAGAAAAGTTTCACAAGTTACAATTCTCATTTTTCCCATGTTGGCATGTAAATAGTTCAACTTTGATAAGTTGCTTATGGTTTCTTTTCTATGTTTACCTTCTCATGCTTCTTGTGTTTGAATGTCAAATTTTCTGTTCAGTTCTGGTTTTTTCCTCAAGAATTCTTGAAGATCCTCCACCTCATTGAATGACCATATTTTCCCCTGAAACATACTCAGTTTTGCTGGGTAGGTGATTCTTGGTTTTAATCCTAGCTCCCTTGATCTCCAGAATATCTTATTCCAGGCCCTTCAGTCCCTTAATGTAGATGGTAGATCCTTTGTTATCCTGATTGTGTTTCCACAGTATTAAAATTGTTTGTTCTTGGTAGCTTGTAATATTTGCTCCTTGATCTGGTAACTTTGGAACTTGGCTGTAGAATTCCTAGGAGTTTTCTTTTTGGGATCTTTTTCAAGAGGTGATTGGTGAATTCTTTCAAGTTCTATTTTCCCCTCTAGTTCTAAAATATCTGGGCAATTTTCCTTGAGAATTTATTGAAGGATGCTTTCTAGGTTCTTTTTTTGATCATGGCTTTCAGGTAGTACAATAATTTTTAAATTTCTTCTCCTGGATCTATTTTCCAGGTTGGTGTTTTTTTTTTTTTTTCCAAGGAGATATTTCACATTGCCTTCTATTTTTTCATTTGTTTTGATCTGTTTAATAGTATCCTGATTTCTCATAAAGTCATTTGCTTCCATTTGCTCCACTCTAATTCTGAACAAATTATTCTCTTCAGTGAGTTTTTGAGATTCCTTTTCCACCTGGCAAATTTGGCTTTTTAAGGCATTCTTCTCTTCATTGGCTTTTTGGGCCTCCTTTGCCATTCAAGTTAGTCTATTTTTTAAGGTGTTATTTTCTTTAGTCAGGTTGTTGATTCTCTTCTCATGATTTTCTTGCATCATTCTCATTTCTCTCCCCAATTTTTCCTCCATTCTCTTATTTGGTTTTCAAATTCCTTTTTAAGCTCCTCTATGGCCTCTATCCAGTTTGTATTTTTCTTGGAAGCTTTTGGTGTGGTTCTGACTGTTTTGTCTTCCTCTCATTCCATGCTTTCATCCTTTTTGTCCCCAAAAAAGGAATATAAACTTAGTTTGCTGGGCTTGTTTTGCTTCCTTTGCCTGCTCATGTTGCCAGTCAATTACTGGGCTTTTGGGCTCAGTAGTAAAACTCTGCTTTCAGAGGGGAGAAATCTGTCGCAAATTACTGGAGTTTTCATAGCTGCAGGAGCTATTAGGAGGCCTCTCTTTTTTGCAGCCTCCACCAGCTTAGGGTCACTGAAAATGCACCTCAGGCCCATCACCCAAGACCACCATCTGATCCAGGAAGCTCTACACAAGAGTGCTTAACCTCTGAATTATCCCTTGGCCCCTCTGCAATCTGCAGGTCATAAACTTCTGAAGCAGCCGTATGGAGGCAGCTGCAGGGCCACCACTTCAGACTGCTGCTAGCTCTGGAGGCAGTTCAGCTGGACCCTCTTCCCCAAATTTAGTGGAGTTCCACTGATCTTTTCCCTTTGTAATTGGCTCTTGTGGGTTGATGATTCTGGAAATCACCACAGCTGCTAATGATCAGCTCTCCTGAACACTACAGCCGCAGCTTCTCCTGGATGCCCTGGGGCTGAAACCACATGGGACTGGGCTCTGCCTTCAGTGGGAGCTTTGTTACTCCAACACTTTTGTAGAGTCTGGAGCACTAAAATTTGTTTAGAGTCATATTTCATAGGTATTTTAGGTGGTATTGAGGGGAGCTTGCGGAGTTCTAGTGTTTCTCCACCACCATCTTGACTCCACTTAAGATGAATTTTTGAAAAGGATGTTGGTAACTAGTGTGGAAATGTGTTTAATAGGACTCTACATTCATTATCTGGATATCTGATCAATTTGAGACCCAGCAGCTTCTCCTCTCTCATGAGATGGGTAAAAAGAGGAGCTTGAAGAGGTAAGTTGTTTAAAAAAAGAAAAGACATCAACATATCACTTCTCAAATCTTTGACTGGTAAAGCTCTGAGAAAAGAGCTAGGCTTCTTTTTTTTTGAGTGGAATGTCTACTCAGTTACCAGAGTGGGAACCATCAATATCTGGATTTTCAAAGCCAAAGGGCTCAATGGCTTCCCAGAGTTTTGTCTGGCCAAATCACACAACTCTTTCCAAAATGAGCCCCCTATAAAATAATTTTTAGTCACTTGGTTGGTATTGCATGAAATAAGCAAATTAAATTAGTTGGAATTTTCCTTTGTACTATATTTTTTTTCCATTTGTTTGGATTTGACTTCAATTTCTTTTTCTTCTCTGATAGTTAAAGCTAAGATATCAGGTACAATACTGAATAACAGTGGTGATAATGGACATCCTTGTTTCATCCCTAATCTTTTTGGAAATGCTTACAGTTTATCCCAATTGCATATAATGCTTTCTGGTTGTGTTAGATAGCTGCTACTTGTCATTTTAAAGAAGACTCATCTTTTCCTATGCTCTCTAGTGTTTTTAAAAGGAATAGGTAGTGTAATTTCTCCAAAGGTTTTTTGTTTTTTTTTTCCTCCATCTATGGATATAATCATATGATTTCTGTTAGTTGTGTTATTGACATGGTCAATTATGCTGAGAGTTTTCCTAATATTGAACCAGCTCTGCATTGCTAGTATAAATCCAAACTAGTCAAGATGTATTATCTTCATGAGTTGCTGTAATGCTGTGGCTAATATTTATTAATAATTTTTGCACCTACATTGATTAGGTAAATTGACTATCATTTTCTTTCTCTGTTTTGGCTCCCCTGGTTTAGGTATCATCACCACATTTAAGACATCTTTGGTAAGAACCCTTCTTTGCATATTATTATTTTTTTTCAAATACTTTAGGTAGTGTTGTAATTAACTTCTCCTTAAAAGTTTGAGAGACTTTACGTATAAATCCATCTGGCCCTGGAGATTTTTTTTTCCTTAGGGGATTCCTTGGTGGCTTTTTCAACTACTTTTTATGAAATTGGACTTTTTTGGGGCAGAGCCAGGATGGCAGCATAGCAGCAGCAACATATTGCAGCTCTCACATAGCCACCCCAAAATACCCATGAAATAGGACTCTAAAACAATCCTAGAACTCCAAAACGCACACAAGGATACTTCCCACTAAAGTCAGCTCAGCTACGAGGAACCATATCAGCACTGCGAATCAAAGTCAGCCTGGCCTGAAGCCACAGCTGTGCCCTGAGGGCAGCTGGGCAGGAGAAGCAGAGAAAGCTTGCAGGTGAGCGGATTAGCGACAGCTGCGTGGGGATTGTGAAAGGGCAAGATAAGCAGTCCGGCCAAAAGGTCTCCAGAGCGGAAAAGAGAAAAGCAGAGGTTTTGCACCTGCCTCCACGTTGTAGCTTCCCGCCCGCGGCCTGCAGAAAGCAGGGGGACAGAATGATTGCTTTCAGGCTAGGGCTCTCGCGTTGAGCAGCCTGGATCTGGATCGTCGTCTTGGGCCTCGGTCTTGGAGTCCTCATTATCCAGTCAGCCGGAAGTCTACGGCAGCCGGGAGGACCCCAG
>CM053585.1:423562816-423577967 GCA_028646515.1 Pseudochirops corinnae | reverse complement strand
TTTTCACAAAGATCTATCTGAATTCCTCACAGTAACATGGAGATAACTCTGATAGTTATATGAGCAGAGACCAAACACTGACAGAAATAAACAAGATGAAAAAATCTGGAATTTGGTGTATGAGGATGTCTTACTAAGTATAAAAAAAATCATTACCAGTACACTGGCTACTTTTTGATTTATTCTTTGACTTTGGCAAATGATAAAAATAGAAAAAATAGCAAAATCTCTCTCTCTCAAAACAGTTTAGTCTCTTTCTTCTTTCAGTTATGGTTATAGTGTGGCAAAGAAAAGGGTGAGGGACAGAGGGTTCTAAGAATCATGTATTTTTACCCACATAAATCTTCAACATGTCTATATATTACCAACAAAGTTCAGCATTAAGACATAGGAAGAAAAATGTATTTAAAGTAAATGCAGAAAATATATAATACTTTTGAGACTACCTGCCAAGACAAACCTAGGAAGTATATGAACACAATTACAAAACACTTTTCTTGCAAATAAAATCAGATTTAAACAATTAGCAAAATATTAATTGACCATGGGTAGACCAAGCAAATATATTAAAAATGGCACTTATATCTAAATTAATTGATTCATACCAATATTAATACCAATATTAATTGATTCATATCATATCAAATTACCAAAAAAAAATACAGACATAGAAAAAATAATAAAAAATCATCTGGAAGAAAGTTAAGGAATCTCAAGGGAATCACTGACTAAAAAATAGAGTGGTAGATCAGTGGAATAGATTAGGTACATAATATTAAGTAGTAAATGTCCATAGGAATGCAGCATAATTTTGAGATTAGAACTTCCTATTTAACAAAAAATTGTTGGGAAAACTGTAAAACATTTATAGCAGAAAGCAAGTATAAACCAACATCACACACCATATATCAAGATAAGCTCAAAGTAGGTGCATAATAACACATTAATGGTGATATCAGAAGCAAATTAGGGGACCATGAAATATTTCACCTGTCAGATCTATGCATATGGTAAGAATTTATGACCAGACAAGAGACAGAGAGCTTTATAGGATATAAAATGGATTATTTTGATTAAATCAAGTTAAAAAAGTTTTTTTTACAAATGAAATCATTGAAGCCAAGACTAGTAATAAAGCAGGAAACTGGAAAAAGGCACATCAAGTTTCTCTGATAAAGGCCTCATTTCTTCAATATATAGAGAACTGACCCAAATTTATAAGGATATGTCATTCCCCAATTAATGAATAGTTAATGAGAGGAATAGGGTGTTCTCAGAAGACAAAATCAAAGCTATTGATTAGAGAATTACAAATTGAAACAACTCTGAGGTACACCTTACACCTATCAGATTGACTAATATGACATAAAAGGAAAATGACAAATGTGAGAAGGGATGTAGGAAAATTGGTACACTAATACATTGTTGGTGGAGTTGTGAGCAAATCTAACTATTCCAAGAAGTAATTTGGAACTACAGCCAAAGGATTATAAAACTTTGACCCAGCAATACCACTACTAGTTACCTACACCAAAGAGATCAAAGAAAAGAGAAAATAATCTTTATGTACAAAAATATAGGAGCTTTTTGTAGTAGCAAAGATTTGAAAATTGAGGGGTGTCCATCAATTGGGGAATGGCTGAACAAGTTGTTATTTATGATTGTGATCAGATACCATAGCACTATTAAAAATGACAAGCAGGAATCTTTTAGAAAAACCTCAGAATATTTACATGATCCAAGACAATTCTAAAAGGACTCATGATGAAAAATGCTATCCATATCTGGATGGTGGGGCAGAGGGAGGTGGGAACAGATGGAGTCTAAATACAGATTGAACCTTAGCATTTTTTTTTTCTTACTTTATTTTTCCTGGGGTGTTTTTGTCTGCATTTTCTTTTGCAACATAGCTGATTTGAAAATATTTTGCATAACACCACATGTATAATCTATATCAAATTGCTTGCCTTTTCAATGTGATGTGAGGTGAAGGAAGAATGGAAAGAATATGGAACTCAAAATTAAAAAAAAGAATGCTAATTTTTTGTTTACATATTATTGAGAAAAATAAAATAAAACCTAATGTAAAAAAAGAATCATAGTTTTTTACAGTGTTGATTGACTAACATACTATGGGAGAAATTTAATCATATTAATACTAACATGTTGATTTTAAGTTAAATCAGAAGGAAAAATAGATTTTCCATAAGTAGATGGACACCTCAAAGACTGTTCAGAGTTAGTTTCAGCATGCACAAAAGGCAGTAAAGGAAAATTTCTTATTTTGTAGGGTTTTATTCATGATATATGTTTTCAGAAAAGACATTATGAAAATAATGCAGCTAATGTACCTATGCATGTGGTAGAAGATAATGAGGTAGAAAAATTCTTCAAGAACTTAGTAAGAACCTCTAAGTTAAATTAACTTGTACTTTGATACTCACTCAAAGATTTTGACACAAGGGAAGAGATAGATAGGGATGATAAATATATGAAGGAAAATATGGATCTGTAGTAAGGAATGAGAGATGACAGTTTAAGAAAAGAATTGGATGGTATTGAATGAAGTGAGCGCTGAGTGACCTCATAAATACAAAATGGATTATATGAAATAACATAACTATTGCGGGAATCATTCTTATATATGCAAAATCAGAAATTTTATTTTTAAAACATATGCACATATACACATATTAGTTTAAATATTTCTTAATCATCTTTTTGGAAATTTAACATTCTAAATTCACTCTCTCCTTCTAGCCTCTCCACCATTTCTAGAGAAGGCAAGTAATATGAAATCAGTTATACATATGGAGTTATGCAAAACATATTTCCATATTAGCCATGTTGCTGAAGAAAGCACATACATTCAAAGAGAAAAATAAAGAAAATGAAAAAGCATACTTCAATGTCAGTAAAAGTCCATTAGATCTTTTTCTATAAGTAGATGGCATTTTTCATCATGAATCTTTTGAAATTGACTTGGATCATCTTATTGATCAGAATAGGTAAAGTCTTTCACAGTTGGCCATTGTTACACTATGGCTTTTAGTATGTACAAGGTTCTCCTGATTCTGCTCACTTCACTTTCTCCCAGTTCATATAAAACTTTCCAGTTTTCCTGAAACCATCCCTCTCATCATTTTTTTGGTAGCACAATATCATTCCTATTCATTCATTTCTTCAATTTCCATTTTTTTCGCTTCCATAAAAAGGAATACTATAAATATTTTTGTTCAATTAGATCTTCTCTTTGGAATATAGACCTTGTGGCAGTATCATTGGATTAGAGGGAATACCCACATGCAAATTATTTTCTGGAATGCAGATCACTGAATTTTTAAAGCAAAATTCAAAAACCGCAAGAAGGAAGGTAAACATGAAAAATGATATGACAAGAGTTTAAAACAATTCTATCCTAACATAGAAATTAATTATTGATACAGAAAGTGGGAAATGGTTTGAAGAACAGAATTATATACAGATTACAATAGTTTTATAAGGAAATTTAATCAATGTAAATTAATTACAATGACAGGGAGACCAAAGGAGACTCAATCAGTCTAGTCAGCAAACACTTGATGTATTTGATAAGAATAGGAAGATATCTGCCAAAGACAAAACAGATTTAAACTATAAACTAATTTATAAACTTTTGAGGAGAAAGATGATGAAGGGAAGCATGATGGAAACAACATAATCATGAAGATGTTGAGAAACTTGAGTGAGGAATAAGATACTAAAAGACATAGGAAATATTTCAGATCCTATTATTACCTTCCAAAAAAGCAAATTAGAAAACATCAAGAAATATGAACTTCTGTGCTTATTTCTCCAACTATAAAAATTTCCACTTGAATAAAAATATTATGAAAATAAATGCACTCAACTGATGACATTCTCAATAGAGGTAACAGTAAGGTATAATCAGGCTTCCACAAGTAACATTCTGCAGCACACCAAACACTTCTCACTATGTTTACTGCCACTTGATAATAGAGGGAAGAGGTTTTTTAATGAGAGAGACACAGTGAGAAAGAGAGAGAGAGACAGAGGCAAAGACAGAGAGAGGCAGACAGAGAGACAGGAGAGACAGAGAGAAACACAGACATAAATAGAGACAGAGAGAAACTGAGAGAGACAGAGAGAGAAACACAGACACACATAGAGAAAGAGATCACCATCCATTTGAGAAATCAATAGAAAGGCGTTAGTAAAAGTTCATTCTGCTGTCTCTCATTGTACCTCTTATGGGGTGCTTATTAAAAGTAATGCACCTATTCTAGATGAATACTTTGCTCTCTAAGAGAGTATTATTTACTTCCTGCTACAAGGTGACATTTTTTCTGAGTCTTCTAAAAAGCTTGGCATCAATTAAAAGTTCTTTGCCATTTTCAATATTACTACTTCGACCTACATTAACTATAATGGCTGCTTCACTAACAACAACAATAACAAAAACTAAAACAACAACAATAATAACTCCTGTCTCTATAGTCTTTTACCATTTATGAAGCACTTTCTTCACAACAGCCCTGAACTGTAGGCAGTACAAGATATTAGTCTCTTGATCTTTGTAAATAAAGCTATCAGTTTTTCTAGAAAATCAGAATTAAGAAAACAAAAGTTAAGTATCTCCACCTTTACTGAAATTGAAATTCTCCAAAGGGCCATGTAAAGTTTATTGGATTCCAAATACAAGCATTCCATTCATTGGCAGAAAGAAATTACAAAATGAACTGGCTTGTATATATATCAGCAAGATACTTGCTTGGCACCAGCTTCTTTCTCCATTTGTGGTGGTGCAAAAAGCATTCCAACCTTTCACTCCCTTTCAATATGTTTTAGTTTTTGAGCCAAGAGAATGGCCACTCAATGGATGGGCCTGGCAATTAACCAGATGCTGGGCTCTCACATTTATCTTCCAATAGGAACATCATGGAAGTATATGCCTAATTTCTTGACTAAGAGCCCACTAGATTTGACATTTGTATTCTGTAGCAGTTGCTAACTTGCTTTTCTACCTATTAAGGGTTAAATACCTAATTATCTACCTTGATTATTTGTGGTGACAGATTTCTTCAGGTTGGATTTTGTTTAGGAAGAATTATTTCCCACAGTCACCAAATGCTAGAATTGGAATAGACTACACAGGGTAGTCGGTCTGATTGCTGCTAAATAAAAGGAAATCCAGGCCCCAGAAAGCTGTGACTTTCCCAAGGTCACATAGCTAGAAAGTGACAGAGCTGATACTCCAATCTATGAGCATTTATTACAAATTTTTGTTACTGCATTCCCTGCATTCTGTTTCTGAATTGGACTTCCTATCTTCTTGCTTATTCTACATGCATTTTATTTATCGATAATAATTGATATTCATATAATGCATTAGTTTGCCAAGTACTTTATATGTATCCTCTCACATGAAGAGATAGTTATTCAAGAAATTGTTACACTAATTTTACACATGAGGAAATTAGAACTTAGAGACATTTAGTGACCTATTCATGTCATGTTAATGACAGCTAATAAGATCAAAAGCTGACTTTGACCCTTTGCTTTCCTGGCTTCCAGTCCAATCTTCTATTCACTTCATCCTTATCCGTTTCCTTTTCCTTTAAATACTACTTGGTGACTTTTCTTATTAATATGGTTTATTATTGTTATTTTTCCACAGGGCTAGTATTTAATTAGGCTAAAATATGTCTTTTTCTTCTCAAGGAAATTATTGTCTAATGGATAACATACATAAGAGAAATTTAAGCTATTTCTATATGAGACAATGAAAAGGACTTTTCTATGGTCAGTTCATTTGTTTAATCTAATAATAGACAATCACTGCAAAATTAATGGTGATTAACCACTTGGTTAATTTAGTCCATAAAGTGGCAAAAATAACCAAATTACTTTATAATTGGAGTGTTTAGTAACCATCCGTTACTACTGGACAATGGAAACATAGAAGCAACCATGGAATAACACATTTAGCTATATTCTATAGACATGGTTGTGGATCACACATTTTGTTTCTTTAAAGTGTAAAGAAAAAAATCAGTAACACTTATTAAGTGCCTACTATGTGCAAGGAACAGAGATGGCCACTGGAAATAGTTACAAAATTGAATTAGTCAATCAAGGTACTTAAATTCTAAAGAGGAAGATAGTATATTTATATATGTGTATATGTATATATGTACATTTGTGTGTATAATACATATATGTATACATATACACATTACACAGATATATGTATATAATAAAGGCAAATTTTATGGGGAAGATGGTGCTCATTAGTAGCTGAGAGCATGGAGATACTTTTCATGTAAAAGAATAAGTCATGCCCTGAGTTTTTAATGTAACCAAGAGAGGCAAATGATAGAAGTAAGAAAAGAGAACATTCTAGTCATAGTGGACAGCAAGGAGAAAGACACAGAGCTGTGCGATGGTAAAATAGATGAAAAAGTTTACAGATATTTATATGGGCATTGTAAAAATTATTTCGTGTGCTAGGTTTTTCATTTTAAAGATTGTAAAGTTAGTATAAGTTACTAAAGAAAATGATAGAATTCAGGGAAGATGAGCAATTGTCAAGTAGAGGGGTGAAATGCCAAGCAAAGGCAACTGCCAAGGTTTGGATTACCAATATAGCAAGCCCCATTTATTCAGCAAAACATTCACAGAACAGAGAGAGTCAAAATATATGTAACTCATTCATTTTGCAGGTAAGTTCTCAATTCAATTGCGAAGTATCAAGGTACAAATATCACATCCCTGGATCATTAGTAAAAGTAGCCCACTCCTGGACAATACATTCATTTAGTCTCTTCTCAATTGTAGAATAGTTTCCAATCATAAACAAAGTACATTCAGTCAATCACAGAGCACAAAAAGGCCAAAGGTTTCCCACCCCTGGACACTACTGAATTACAATACCATAGATTAACACCAAGCACTTTATCAAAAGAGGCAGTGGAACACAAAAGGCCATCTACCCTTAAGTTATAACAAGGTTAAGACATCATCTCAGCATTGAAAACCCAAGGAAAGGCCCTTCTTTCATCTCAAATTGAGGCAAGCCCTCAGCAACCTCAGTTCCTGGGATGACAAGGCTTAACAAAGCCATAGCCAGTGTCCTCATCAACTCACTCTCTGCCTGTAGAACAGTCCCAGAACCCCTGAAAACATCAGCAAGGCCCTCTTTCAGAATTTCTGTAAACATACCACAAGAAAATCCTCCTTCAGTGCTTCTGAACCAACAGCAAGTTTCCAGGACCAGCACTGTCCTTCACCATCTGGTGAATCTGGCAAAACAACCTCAAAACAGACAAACAAAATACCAGCATCACAGCCATGCCTCCTCAGTTCTCAGAAGCTCCTGGTGACAGTTCTCAAAAGTCCTGGACAACTCCAAAGAGCCCTCAGCAGTCTTTCTCTCAGCAACTCAAGCTCCATGATACTGAATATGGCTCTCCAAAAGTCCTTCTGGCCTTCTCTAGGCTTGGGCCTCTCTCCCAATTCATGGCTCCTCCCAGTTCAGCCCTCTCTCTTCACATCAACAAGTCCATCGCACAAGTGGGATTGACAAGCTCTGGGTTTTAGCACACAACCCAAAAACCAAGTCAATACAGGGGCATCTCCAAATCGCATTACCATTACAAGGGGGAGGGGAATAAGATACGGTCTGCTGAACCCTGAAAGGTAAGACTAGGACCAGTGGAAGCTTGCATACCTTCTCATCTGGATCATAAGTTGATCATTTTGGAGGTGAAAGGGGGCTTAGAATTTATCTAGTACTACTTCCCTTATTTTACAAATAAAGAAACTGAAACTCAGAGATTTTACATGAATGTATCAGTAGTAGAAGTCCCAGTTGGAATTTAAATCCAGTCAGTCAGTTATAGAGACATATAGTTCAGTTTAATATTAGGGGGAAAATATTTTACCCAACTAGAGGTGTTTAAAAGTAGAATGGACTATCTAAGAAGGTTCTCATAAATCATTCATGATTTCTGAAGGTTATCAAATATAGTCTAGATAGCCACTTTTGGTCATATTGTAGGTAGGTTTCATGACTGACTTAGATTAGATGTCACTTCTAACTCTAAGATCCTATGATATTGCCATTCTATTGAGAAGCAATGTGCCACAGTGGATAAAGAACCAGCCTAGAGGTCAAAAAGATCTGGATTTAATCCCACTTATAACTGTATGACTCTGGGACAGTCAATTAATATCTCACTGTTAACAACAGCCATTTAGGACAATAAATTCCAGAGAGGGTGCCAATCTGCCTTGGTGGAAAGAATTTTCTCACCTGGGAATTCCTTATGCCAATGAAATAACAGATCTATTCTCTATCTCTAACCCAGTAGTTCTCAACCTTCCTAATGCCACAACCCTTTAATACTTGTATGTGGGCGTATCTGCATGTGGGAGGACCCACCTGGAGATGGAGAAAGGAGTGGTGACTTGGTTCTTAAGACCATCAGAAATATGTCTTATTTCTCTTTAGAACCACTCAGGAATGGCATATTGGAGTCCCATGTATTCCTCACATTACACAGGATTCTCTGCCTCGTCAAGTATTAGGTCATTTCCCTTTGTTTTGTAGCATTTATTCATATATGACTGAACTCACTTAGTAGATCTAGAGACAATATTTCCATCTGTTGTTAATGTTTTTCCTGTTGATATAGCTCCTTATGTACAAAGTCTTTGAGTTTTCTTCTTTCTGAGATTTTTGTTATTTTTTTTATCTTTCTTCTCTGATTTTCCTATATTTACTTTCTGATTCTTTTCCTTCTGATCCTGATCTCTTTGTAAAATGTTTCTTAAAGCATCTCAGCCTCCTCCCACACTCTGCACCTGCTTAGGTCTCTGTCTCCAAATGTCTTTTGGGTGGTCAGAACTGGGCTCAGTTAGATCCTGCATTCTTTCCCTCAGGTTTACTAGAATGCTACACAACACACCTCCTCTGTCCCTTCTTCACAAATGCACCTATCCTTGTTTCTTATACTACTTCCACTATTCTTATTTCTCTGGCCCCTCACCAGTAGTTAAGAGAATTTCTGTGTTGGTAATCCAAGATTTTCCACCTCAACACTGGCATAACTGTAGCACTTTTGGTATAGGGTTCTCCACCACAAGGTTGTCTATCTTGACATCAGCAAAATTGAAACTCTGGTGGTATTGGGTTGTCTACTCTGACGTTGATAGTTTAGAACTTTGCCATGCAAGCATTACAAGGTTGTGGCCTCCAGCTTACTTTTATTTCTAAAGAGCTACTACATGCCACACTGGATGTCTGTCACTTCCCCAACTGCCAAAGCCTGGAGTGGAGGTGTCCATAACACTGGTGAAAAGGAGAGAAGAACAAGATATAAGTTTCAATTTCATTGCAAGCTTATATGTTAGAGTCCTCAGGTATTCTAATGCAGCCTCATTGCCAGTAGCTGGAGAGGAGGAGCAGGAATGTTGAGTGGGCTCAGGGTCACTGAGTTTCATTTTACATTTTAAAAATTCTACAATTATTTAACCTTTAATTCAATTGTGGATTTTCAAAATCAAGGAAAAACATGAAGTTATCTTTATCTTCAGTATAATGTCTGTTTAAATCAGTTTTGTGAAGTTGTGAGAACCAGCGAAAATTGCAAGTTCTCCCTCTTGTTGCCTTCCATTTGGATTTAAAAATAAATCATGAATTTACAAAAACATAAATTATCCAGATTAATAGAAGAAGTAAAATACTTAAATAACCCCATCCCAGAAAAAGAAATTGAACAAGCTATCAATGAACTCCCTAGGAAAAATCCTCAGGGCCAGATGGATTTACAATCAAATTCTATCAAACATTTAAAACAATTAATTCCAATACTATATAGACAATTTGGGAAAACTGGCAAATAAGGAGTCCTCTCAAATTCTTTTTATAATACAAATATGGCTTTGATACCTAAACTGGGAAGAGTCAAAGCAGACCAATTTCCCTAATGTTGCAAAATTTTTAACTGAAATATTAGCAAGAAGATTACAACTTATAAGAATAATACATTTTGATCAGGTAGTATTTATACCAGGAATTCAGGTCTGGTTCACTACTAGGAAAACTATCAGCATAACTGATCATATCAGCAACAAAACTAACAGCAAAACATATGATTATCCCAATAGATACAGAAAAAGCTTTTGACAAAATATAACACCAATTTCTATTGAAAACACTGGGGGGGGGGGGGAGAGCAAAAATGGCAGAGTAGAAACTGGACTTCCATGTGGCTCCAGCTTTCCACCTCCTCCAATACATGTAAAAAATGACTCTAAACAAAATTTAGAGCTACAGAACCCAGAAAGTGACAGAGAGAAACAAATCACCTTCTGAAGGAAGCCTGGCAGGCCAGCAGTAAGGGTTCTTCACAGTGCATTGGGAGACAAGCTCAGTCCCAACTGAGCTGTAGTTTTAGCCCCATGGTGGCCCCACCCAACCAGGGCTGGAGGAGACTTCACAAGAGTAAATCATTACCAGCTATAGTGGTTTCCAGACTTCTCAACCCACAATTGCAAAGAAAAAGTAAAAGGTCAGTGTGGAACTTTGTTGGAACAAGGGAAGTATAGTCTGGCTGCTGTCCCCAGAGCAAGAAACAGAGTAGGCACAGTGGCTTCAGCCACTATGATGGCTGCTTCTGGAGCTCCTGGCCTTCAGAATGTAGAGGGAAAAAGCAATCATTCAGAAGGTATTAGCTCTTGCTTTGACCTGCTTGTATATGGATTATGGTCTTTGGAGGTGGTCCTGGGGTGTGTAAAAAGTGAGCCAGAGAATGAGGGGGCTGTAGAGAGGGTGCCCATCTAACAGCTCCAGCAGCTGCAAAAATGACAGCAATTTGGGATATAGCTCTTTCCATTCTGGAAGCAAAGTTCTACTGTGGCTGAGAGTTCAAAAGTAAAATAATTGGCTGCCAATATGAGCAAGCAATAGAAGCACAAACATACGGTAGGATACATTTTGGAAGACAAAAAGGATCAAGGCATGGAACAGAAGGAAGCAACATAGTCAGAACTCCTGCTTCAAAAGCCTCCAAGAAAGGTATGAACTGATTGCAGGACATGGAGGAGCTCAAAAGGGATTTTGAAAATCAAGTAAGAAAAGTGGGGGAAAAATTGGGAAGAGAAATAGGAATGATGCAAGAAAATCATGAAAAGTGAGTGAACAGCCTGCTAAAGGACACTCAAAAATACACTGAAGAAAATAATTCCTTAAAAAATAGACTAATTCAAATGGCAAAAGAGGTCCAAAAAGCCAATGAGGAGAAGAATGTTTTAAAAAGCCAAATTTGCCAGATGAAAAAGGAATTTCAAAAACTCGTTGAAGAGAATAACTCCTTCAAAATTAGATTGGAGCAACTGGAGGCCAATGACTTTATGAGGAATCAAGATACTAAAAAACAGATTCAAACAAATGAAAAAATAGAAGGCGATGTGAAATATCTCATTGGAAAAACCACTGACCTACAAAATAGATGCAGGAGAGATAATTTAAAAATTATTAGTGTATCTGAAAGCTATGAACAAAAAAGGGTCTAGATATCATCTTTCAAGAAATTATCAAGCAAAATTGCCCTGATATTCTAGAACCAGAGGGCAAAATAGAAACTAAAAGAATTCACTGGTCACCTCTTGAAAAAGATCTGCAAAAGAAAACTCCTAGGAATACTATAGCCAAATTCCAGAGTTCCAAGGTCAAGGAGAAAATACCGCAAGCAGTCAGGAAGAAACAATTTGAGTATTGTGTAAACACAATCAGGATAACACAACACCTAGCAGCTTCTACATTAAGGGATCAAAGGAAATGGAATATCATATTGCAGAGGTCAGAAGAGCTAGGATTAAAACCAAGAATCACTTACCCAGCAAAACTGAATATAATGCTGCATTGAAAAATATGGATATTCAATGAAATAGAGTACTTTCAAACATTCTTGATGGAAAAACCTGAGCTGAACAGAAAATTTGACTTTCAAATAGAAGAAGCAAGAGAAGCATGAAACAGTACACAGGAAAAAGAAATCATAAGGAATTTACTAAAGTTGAACTATTTACAATCCTACATGGAAAAATGATAATTGTAATGCATGAGACTTTTCTCAGCATGAGGATAGCTGAAGGGAATATATATGTGTATATGTATACATACATATATATGTATGTATAGGAGGATGTATGAGCATATAAATAAATATGTGAATATGGGCATTTATATGTTCATGTATACATAGACAGAGGGAACAGGATGAAATGTATATGAAGGGATGCTATCTCAAAAAAATAAAATTAAGAGGTGAGAGGAATTTATTGGGAGAAGAAGAACGGAAGAATTAAATTAGGGTAAATTATCTCATTCAAAAGAGGCAAGAGAAACTGTTACAGTGGAGGGGAAGAGCAGGAAGGTGAAAGGGAATGGGACAACTTGCCTATCATTGAATTTGGCCTAAGGAGGGAATAACATACACACTCAATTGGGTATCTTACCCTACAGGAAAATAGTGGGTTATGGGATAAGAGGTGGGAGTATAGAAGGGAGGTTAAATTAGGAGAGAGAGTAGTTAGGTGCAAACATTTTTGAAAAGGGACAGGGTCAAAGGAGAAAATAGAATAAGTGGAGGGTGGCATAGGATGGAGAGAAAAAAAGTCTTTCACAATATAATTATTTGGGTAACTACACATATAAAATCTATATTGAATTTCTTATCTTCCCAGTGGGGGTGGGTGAGGAGGGAAGAAGGGGAAAAAATCTGGAACTCAAAGTTTTAAAAAACAAATGTTAAAAAATTGGTTTTTTTACATGCAACAGAGAAATAAGATATACAGGTACTGGGATATAGAAATCCATCTTGTCCTACTAGAAAGTTAGGAGTTTGAGGGGGAGGATATAACAGAGAACAGATTTGGGGAAGGGACATTTAGCAGGCTTGCCATTTTGGGGTATGGGTAGGAAAAAGATGGGAGAGAAATAATTGTAATTCAAAATCTTGTGGAAATCCATGTTGAAAACTGAAAATAAATAAATTAAATATAAAAAAGAAAACACTGAAGAGAATAGGAATAAATGGAACCTTCCTTAAAATGATAAGTGGCATCTACATAAAACTATCATCAAGTATTCTATGTAATGGGGATCAGCCATATATATTTCCAATAAGATCAGGGGTGAAACAAGGATATCCATCATCACCACTGTTATCTAATATGGTAAGAGAAATGTTAGCTTTAGCAATAAGAAAAAAAAAATTGAAGGAATTAGAATAGGCAAAGAAGAAAGTAAGTTATGACTCTTTGCAGATGACATGATGATATACTTAGAGAATCTTAGAGAATCAAGTAAAAAAATTCTTGAAATAATAAATATTTTACTGAAGTTGCATGATATAAAATGAACCCACATAAATCATTTGCATTTCTATGTATTACTAACACATCGTAACAGCAAGAGACAGAAAGATAAATTCTATTTAAAGTTACTGTGGACCTTATAAAATATCTGGGAGTCTACCTGCCAAAACAAAACAAGGCACTATATGAACAGAATTACAAAACACTTTTCATGAAAATAAAGTTAGATCTATGTAATTGCAAAAAAAAAAATCAGTTGCTTGTGGTTAGTCTGAGCTGACATAACAAAAATGATGATTCTTCCTAAATTAATTTACTTATTCAGCGACATATCAATCAAACTACCAAAATATTAGTTTTAGAGCCAGAAAAGAAAAAACATCAAAATTCATCTGGAAGAACAAAAGGTCCACAAAATCAAGGTAATTAATGAAAACAAATGCTAGGGAAGGTGGCCTAGTTTTATCAGATCTGAAATTGTATCATACAGCAGCAATCATCAAAAACACTTGTTACTCACTAAGAAATAAGGGGGGGGGTATGTCAATGCAATACGTTAGGTACACAAGACAAATATTCAAATATTAAATAATATTCAAAATCTATAGCAATCTACTGTTGGATAAACCCAAGGATCCCAGCTTCTGGAATAAGAACTCGCTATTTGAGAAAAAGTGCTGGGAAAACTGGAAAATAGTATGGAAGATATGGGGCATAGACTATCATCTGATACCATGTACCAGAATAAAATCCAAAAGAGTACATGATCTATGTATAAAGGCTGATGCTGTGAATGAGTTGGAGGAACAAGGAATACTTTATCTGTCAGCTTTATGGAGAATGGAAGAATTTATTTTTTAACAAACATGAGATAGAGAACGTTATGAAATGCAAAACAGATAATTTTGATTATGCTAAGTTAAAAAGGTTTTGTACAAAAATAAGCCATTGCAACCAAGATGAGGAGGGAAGCAGAAGATTGGAGACAGTTTTACAAAAGGAAAGAGCTCATTTCTAAAATATATAGAGAACTGAGTCTAATTTAGAAGAATATGAGTCATTCCAAAATTGATAAATGGTCAAAGATATGAACATCGAGTTTGCAAAGGAACAAATTAAAGTTATCTAGCCAAATGAAAAAATGCTCTATATCAATATTGATTATAGAGATGCAAATCAAAACAACTCTGAGATACCACATCATACCTATCAGATTAGCTAACATGTCAAAACAGGAAAATGATAATTGTTGGAGAGAGTATGGGAATGTTAGAAGACTCATTCATTGTTGCTGGAGCTGTTGGCTGATTCAGCCATTCTGGAGAGCAATTTGGAATTACGTCCAGAGGACTACAAAAAATATGCATACCCTTTGACCCAGAAATCACACTTCTAGGGCTGTATTCCAAAGAGATCTTAAAAATGGGAAAAGGATGCTCTTTTTATTGTGGCAAAGAATTAGAAATCAAGGGGATGCCCATCAACTGCATAATGGCTAAAGAAACTGTGGTATATGAATGTAATAGAATACTACTGTGCTTGAAGAAATGATGAATTGTAAAGATTTCTATGAACCAATGCTCAGTGAGGGTAGAAGAACCAGGAGAACATTTTACACAATAACAGTCATAGTATGTGATGATTGATTTTGATAGACTTAGCCCTTCTTGTCAATGCAAGAACCTAAAGCAGTGCTGTAATAGTAATCAGTTTAGCAGGATACTTAGGTGCTAAGTGTGGAAGATGCAAACTCTGTCCCACTGTTGAA
>CM053585.1:423541264-423562316 GCA_028646515.1 Pseudochirops corinnae | reverse complement strand
ACATATGCACATACAGACTCCCTTCAACTATCCTCATACTGAGAAAAGTCTCATGAGTTACAAATATTACCTTTCCATGTAGGAATGTAAATCATTTGACTTTAATAAGTTCCTTATGATTTCTCTTTCCTGTTTACCTTTTCATTCTTCTCTTGCTTCCTGTATTTAAAAGTCAAATTTTCTGTTCAGCTCTGGTCTTTTCAAAAAGAATGCTTGAAAGTCTTCTATTTCATTGAATGTCCATATATTCCCCAGAAGTATTATACTCAGTTTTGCTGGGTAGGTGATTCTTGGTTTTAATCCTAGCTCCTTTGACCTCCAGAATGTCATATCCCAAGCCCTTTTATCCCTTAATGTAGAAGCTACTAGATCTTGTGTTATCCTGATTGTGTTTCCACAGCACTCAAATTGTTTCTTCTTGACTGCTTATAATATTTTGTTCTTCACCTGGGAACTCTGGAATTTGGCTATGATATTCCTAGGAGTTTTCTTTTGGCGATATTTTTCAAGAGGCAACCAGTACATTCTTCCAGTTTCTATTTTGGCCTCTGGTTCTACAAAATCAGGGAAATTTTCCCTGATAATTTCTTGAAAGATGATGTCTAGTCTCTTTTTTTTGATCATGGCTTCCAGGCAGTCCAATAATCTTCAAATTATTTCTCCTGGCTCTATTTTCCAGATCAGTCATTTTTGTAATGAGATATTTCACATTGACTTTTATTTCTTAATTTTTTTGGATCTGTTTTATAGTATCTTGATTTCTCATAGAATCATTAACATTCCATTTGCTCCAACCTAATTTTGAAGAAATTATTTTCTTTAGTCAGTTTTTGAAATCCCTTTTCCATCTGTCCAATTCAACTTTTTAAAGCATTCTTCTCCTCATTGGCTTTTTTGGGCCTCTTTTGTCATTTGTTAGTCTATTTTTAGGGTGTTATTTTCTTCACTATTTTGGAGGTCTCCTTTAGCAAGCTGCTGTCTCTCTTTTCATTATTTAATTGCATCATTCCCATTTCTCTTCCCAGTTTTTCCTGTAATTCTCCTACTTGATTTTCAAAGTCCTTCTTGAGCTCCTCTATAGTCCCTGGCCAATTCATATTTTTCTTGGAGGCTTTTGATACAGGAGTTTTGACTTTGCTTTCTTCTTCTGGTTCTATATTTTGATCTCTTTGTCCCCAAAAATGATTCTGTAGTTTATTTCACTTCCTTTGTGTGCTCATCTTGCCAGCCAATTACTTGACTTTTAAACTTTTTGCCATGGTACAACTCTGCTTCCAAAGCGGAGAGTGTTGTGTGCCAAATTTCTGTTGTTTTGCACAGCTATTGCTTATTCTGGTGACCTGCCTCAGAACTTTGAGGAGGATTGCCTCTCCATGGCCTAAACAAGCTTTGCCACACTAGTGCTCCTCACCCCAGACCACCACCCAAGACTGTGGCCCACATCCAAGCAGGGAAAAGCTAGAGAATCCCACCTTACTGTCAGCAGAGATAGTCCTGCAATTTTTCCTTTGAATAGTTGTTTTGTGGCCCTAATATCATTAGGTCTGGAGCTCAGGCGGCAGCCACTGTAGCTGCAGCCACCTCTGCTGCCCCTGGGGCAGGGGCCACACTGCGCTCTTCTCTGAACCAGGATCAACCAAGTTCCCCTTTTACTTTTACTTTTACTTTTTACTTTTTACTTTTACCTTTTACTTTCTCTTAGGCATTTATGCATAGAAAAATCTGGAAACTGACATAGCTGCCAGTGATTCACTCTCCTGAAGTCTGCTCAGGCCAGTCTGTGCTGCTGTTCTGTGCTTGCATGGCATGCTCCATGTGAGATTGCACTTTGCTCCAATCCCAGTGTGATAGACCCTTTGTGCTGGCCTACCAGTCTGCCTTCAATGGGAGATTTGTTTCTCTCTGTCACTTTGTGGGTTCTGTAGCTATAAAATTTGTTTTGAGTCATTTTAAACAGGTATTGTAGGTGTTTGGAGGGGGAGCTCAAGCAAGTTCCTGCTTTTACTCCTCCATCTTGGCTCTGCCCCTGAAAAGGCATATTTTTTACAAGAAACTGTAGAAAATTATTTTTTAAAAGCTAATACAAAACAAGGTAAAAAGGAGGAGGGGAAGAGATTATATAACAACTTAACTGAAAAAAAAGAGGGAAATAGATAATTATAAGAAAGGTAAAAAAGCAAATAGAATTAATACATTAAGTAAAACTGTAACAGAAAGGAAATGGGGTAACACACAGGAGGTGATATCTTGATTGTGAGAAGAATAGGATTGCCATAAAGCAGATTAAAAAATAATGGAAGAGACAAAGTACTATTTTACAGAGGAATAGGGGAAGAAAAACCCTAATTTGGAATTCTATGTGAATGGATAAGGACTTGTTCCAGAAGAATTAGTGATGACCTTAAATCTTGAAAGGTAGGTTTTGAGAACAAATAGAAGTTCTACTATATGGAGCAGCCAGAAATTTTAAAAAGTAATGTTCCCTCAAGATGAGGAAAAGACATACACTATAAATAGTTCAAGAAGGTTTCAACACCATTTTTACAGAATATAAGCATTCTGATGGTAGGGAATGCCTCACTTTTGCACTTCTATACCTAATGCCTAGAATATTGATAGACACATAATATCCTAAGTGTCAAATTAGTGCTTACTGATTGAATTATATCAAAATAGCAGCAATCTCAAGAACAATAATACAAGAGGGTTACAGGAATGTCCTTTTAGCAAGGTTTTAAATAAAGGTAAATTTGAATTAAGGCAGGTCTGCCTTGGATGTCTTCTAAGAGGACAGAGACAGAGAAAAACATAGAGTCATAGAGAAACAGAAACAGAGACAAACAAATAGAGAAAAGAGCTGAGAGAGAAAGAGAAAGACAGAGAGAGAGACAGAGAGAGAGACAGAGAGAGGGAGAGACAGAGAAAGAGAGAGGGAGGGAGGGAAGATAGACAGAGAGAGCGAGAGCAAAAAGGAAAATGAAATTAGATTTATAAAAGAGTACTCCAAAAAGCTTTTAAATTCCATCAAACTAAATAAGCATCATGATTATCAAACAGAAAAATGTGCAAGTTTATTTTATAAATCGTTCTCACTGTTAGAAATTACCAAATGCCTCTTTAATGTTTCATAATGAATTCCATGTATTTCCTAAGAATTATTTCTCTCCCAGAGTAATGCGGAGATTTCAACTAATTTATGTATATTTAATTTTTAAATTAGCATCACTTTGGGGATTTCTGTGTCTCCTGAACACATCATGAATAAATCAATTTCTAAATTTTTTGAAAAATGCATAAATGTATAAAAAAATGTAGTACACTTGCTTTTGATGATAAATAATACATGTAAACACAACTGAACTTCATGATTTAAGTAAGATTATTTATGAAAGAAACTAATACATAATTAGAATTAGTAGGTCTATCTGTTTAGTGCTTTCATTTTTATTAAGTTCTTTTTAAGGTGATAGCACTGATAAACAATATTTTACGTATTTTAAGTGCATCATTTTTAGTATATTTAGCCCTTTATCTTTTAAAATTGCATGTGCTATTGTAGTTTGGGCTTCATATCAAAACCCCAACAACAGGCAACTTAACATTTACACATAGCAACATGCTTACAGAATGTTATTCTAATTGCTAGTTAGCTGCCTTAATCATTACATCTGGTGAAATAGGTCTGCATTGTTCCAGTTTTAAAGATAAGATAATGGTGGTTTAAGAAATTATTTATTTTCTTGTTCCCTGAACATTACTCTGTGAAGAAGAGAAAGTCAGACTCCCCTATAAATGATCTCACTGTACTATGAATTTATTTCTCCTGGAGATCAAATCATGACTCCCTGCATAAACAATTATGGGATGCTCAGAATCTAAGACCATAAAAGAAATTTGCTAATGAGGGTGAGAATTTTATTTCCATATGGACCAGACTACTTCATTTAATTCTATGGGCGCAGAATCAATGACTGAAGGTAAATGACTTGCAATTGTTTACCCCATTCACATTATGAACTATCTGAGAGAGAATGGATGGATTAGCAAACAAATCCATCAGTATTATTGGAAAAATAAGTCAAGTTTTATGTCCTATTATATTATAGCAATAACATACATTCTAAGACAATAATACATATCATTTATGAAATACCTGGTGCTCTCATTCTGTAGTGTTCATGATAATATTAAACAAAAATTGCATTTATGATCTACCTACAGGAGTGGGGAGGCTGTGGCCTCAGGGCCACATGTGGCCCTCTAGGTCCCCAAATGTGGCTCTTTGACTGAACCAAAGCCACACTTCAGGACCTAGAGGGCCACATGTTCTCTTGTGGCCTCAGATTCTCCACCTCTGGCCTATCATCTCTTAAAAAGGTTAAAGGAGCAGAGACATTCTAAGAATAACTTAAGCTCTGAACCAAGTTGACATATTTTTCATTGTTCCTTTAATGTAACCTTCAACTCTATCATATAGTCTTTTTTCCCCTCAGACTCAGCTTAAACGTTATCTTCTACATGAAAACCTTCCTCATCACTCCAGCATTTCATTTCTCTCCATAGTTACTTCGAGGTGATTTTATATAAATTATGCATATATATATATATTTTATGCAAATATAACTTCTCACATCAGATACAAAGGCCTTGGAATACAGGGACTATTTCATCCATTTTTGTATCACTGGTATCTAGCGCAATGTCAATCAGTAGAAGGTACTCAACAAATGCTTGCTGATTGGTTGAATTTTAAGTGAAAACAGGGAAAGAAGGGGCACTACAAAAATATATGTGAAAGTCTATACTAAGATGTTTAAGGAGTGAGAATATATCAGATCACAGGAGAGAGCAAGAAAGTGTCGGACAAGAAAGGACTCCAACAAATCTTTGCTCTCTTGTGAATACATTTGAAGCTTCCCCATCTTGTTTTCCTATTATGAGGAACACTTATTTTAGCCATAAAATAGATTTTGCATATCTGACTTGGGGAATGGTAAAATGGTATATACCTGTAGCAAATGGAGGCTAGGTAGTAAAAAGTAGTCTTCCTCCTCCTCCTCCATGTCCTCTATTTCATCCTTCTCTTCATTCATCTCTTTGTCTCCTTCTCTTCCCCTTCTTCCTCATCTTACTCCTCCTTATTCCTCCTCTTCTTCCTCTTTTCTTCTTCTTCCTTTCTTTTTCCCTCCTCTGTTCTAAATATTAACTATACAAATAAAAATGGAAAGTAAGCCTCTGTAATCTTCAAGAAATATTTTTCACAAGTGAAGTCATGCATCTCTTTTCTGCAGTACTTACTCTCAGATATTCAGCATATCGCTTTGTTACATTCATAGTTAACAGGCTTGTATGTGCTTCTGAGCGTTTGCCTTTTTGTGATTGGCTTTTCCTTTCTTGCCTAGGCTGAAATGGCAGAATCCATGCACAGACATGACCCTACTTTTGATTTTCCAGCAACTCTTAAAGATACCCGTTTCTCTTCTCTGATACCACATAACTGTGGTGCAGGTCCTTACTTCGTCATGCCTTTTCTATTACAATAAGCTGTTGGCTGCTCTGCCTGCCAGAAGTATCTTCCCACTCCAGTTTGTCTTCCATTCAGCCATCAAAGTGATTTTCCTAAAGTGCAGATCTGACCATGTCCCACACCCACCCCACTCAACAAACTTTATTGGTTCTCCATACCTAGCCCTGTCTCCAGTACTTTTCAGTCGTTTAGGACTTATACATCAAAAATTGCTCTCCAAAACTGAGAGAAAAAGCACTACACTAAACTCCTGATATGCAACACTTTATATTTTCCTAAAACCTAAAGCATAAGTGGATAAAGCAGAAAAAGGAAAATAGAGCCATATCACTTATGAATATTGATGGGAAAATTTTCAGTAAAATCCTAACAAATAATTGTAGCAACATATCTGTCAATTTACATAGCAGTCGGGCAAGCAAATCTCCCATAGGCCTGGAATTTTATGTCTAAATATATGTCTATATCCTCAAATACATTGTGATGAGCCCTAAATAAATTCAGAAAGCAAAATTTTTTATAATTGTGGAAAAAATGATTACCAAGCTATTTATTATGATAGTAAACTGAATCCTATTTTAGACTAAGTATGCAACTTAAAGGAGTGGATATTGTCTAGGTGTCAGGACACTTGGGTTTTAAATATTTATTTATATACATATAATCTATTTCAAAAGTTGAATATTTAGGCTTAGTATTTAAGATGAATCCAAAACTCAATCTGCCTCAGTTGGTGAATGTAGGTCAACTGGGATTTGAACACATGGCTTCAGAAAATCTTCCATTTTTCAAATAGCAGGTGAGGTTACTAAAGCCTCACATTTGTAATGCTCAAGATACTTTAAATTATACATAAAGGACCTAAAGGAAAGTAAGTGACAATGGTAAAAGATTCATTCTTACCTTCACAAATTAAACCAATTTAACTTATGCTACTCAAAAGTGAATTTGTTGGGCATGTGTCAGCTGTGGTTAGAAAATTAATTAATTTCTAACTGAAACCAGTCCTATACCTTAGCAAGAGGTGAAATGTAAACTAGCCTTTCAAAAAGCAGAAATACACACACACACACAGACACACACACACACACAGACACACACACACGCGCACACACACACACACACACACACACACACACGAAAGATAAAGGTGATGGGGATGAAGTCCAAAATAGTAATTACAATCTTTGGTGGAAGAACTAACTTTGAAAGTTAAAATTTGTCTTACAACTTTGTGAACACCTAGCATTAGTCAAGTATAAAATGAACAGCATGTCAACTTCCACCTAACATTTCAAGCACATAAAGATTTTAGGCAAACACATCTTCATACAGGAAATAAAGCAGAGCCTGATTTTATATTGGTTGCAGTTCCCAAGCCAATTTTCTATAAATAACTCACAGATGTCAAGTGAATTACAGTCTTCTCCAGCTCAAGGGCCTACAGGCATACCCAGAAGCCTATTAACAAGGAAATGACAAGCTTCAGGCACCTAATTTCATTAGAACATCACCAATAAGGCACAAGAAGTCTAAAGCTAATCTGACTGGGGATTGACTGGGAATTGAATTGAATCTACACCAGGATACTTATTTCTCTTACTTAAAAGGCAGGTCCACTTAAAGAGGAACTCTGTTTACTAATTTGGCCAAGAGTCACTTGGGAAAAACTGCTCTAAGCCATTTCCTTTGTTTTTATACATAGTAATGGAGTCTAGGCATTCAGAATGCACTGGACCCATCAACCAGTTTCAAAAAGTTTACATGCATAATTGGAAATACCTGGAGGGTGTATTTTGAAAAAGAGAAAGTAATTTTCTTTTTTTTTTATGGACTGATGATTTGTTTCTGACATGGAGCATAACTGGATATATGAGGACACACCCATTTGTTGCAAAAAATTTCATAGGTTAGGCTTCCCTGCAGCACACTCACTTTTATTTTACTTTATTTTTTTCTTTCTTGGATTACTGTTACTAGTACTGCTCTATTCTTCTTCTATATTACTTGGACGCTTACTAACCTTATTATTTTAGGTTATATACCCCTCTGGGGAAGAGTTTTCTCATCCACAATATGAGTGAGTTGTATGAAATAATCTTTTAAGTTCCCTTCCCATTGTAAACTCTATGGATATCAATCACCTGTGGGTATGTCCCTTCATTTTCACAAAATCTTCATTAGGAAATTTCTGCTTCTACAGTTGCCTTGCTTTTCCTTTTTATTCCTTTCTAAAATTATTACCACATGTATTTTTCTACCCCTCATTTCAACTTCCCCTCCGCCCTCCCCATAACTCCATTCTATCTCTTACCCTATCCTCATAAAGATTTTTTTTTTCTAGGTAGACCATGAGATTTTCCCCTGCACTGAACTGACAGATTCACACATGTAAAAGTATGCTACTGAATGAAAATATGGGGAGATTTTGATTTTATAATGTGGTTCATAGCCAATCACTCTCAAAGGATATATCTCAGTGGTTCAGTTTAAATACAGATGGTGGTGCAGGTGGAAATCATGATAATGAGTGGTAGTCCTCTGTATATTGCCATTTTAAGGCATATTTTTTCCTCACATCTTTTGTCAATGATGACTTGTATGAAATCAAGACTAGGACTACTAAGATGGTAAATAATGTGCAGTTATATTTAAATTGATATATGAAATGATTTGTTAGCTTACATGAAGAAATCCAGAGATCCATGAAAGGAGTCCTTGCTCCTCTCACTATCTCTAAAATTCTGAAACTCTTGAATTTTGCCTTAAATTTAAATTCTTCCATCTCTTCTTGTGCTTTACCCCTTTAAAAACTTATTCTTCATCTGTTCTACAACCTTCAACTCAGTTATATCTATACTTCCTCATACCTTAACTTATCTCTCTTACTCTGGCCTCATTTCTTCTTTTTGTAATCTTGACTTTGCAGTTAACTGGTCTAAATTTATATGTTCTTCTACCCTCAGATTGCTTGCCTTTATAACCTACCACAAATTATCCTTTCCCAAACATCAGTTATGAACAATCCGCATCACCTCCCTTCTTTGTTTCTATACACATATTGCTGAACGACACTGGAGAAAGTCACAAAATTGTACTGAGTACAACCCATTACAAATATGTTATCTAAGCCCAATTGCACCCTCATGACTACATAGCAACTCTTTTACCCTTCCCTGATTGACATACTGTTACACTCTCCATAGCATCTGTACCAAACCTTTTCTCTCTTCAAGTGTCTTTATATTACCTCTCCTCTCCCTCTCAGAAGACAGCATCCCTTAGAATTTTATTAAAATATAATGGATGTCATGCATCATAAGCTTCTACTTCTTCCCCATTTTTAAACTTACATTCCCTCACCATCATTTCCCATTCTCTCCTTTTCTTCTTTCACATTCAGAGGAAGAAGTGGTCCTTCTTTCCAAAGCAACCTTAGTAAACCCTTTTACTTATGCTCTCGATTCCATTCCTTCCCATCTACTATAGATCCTTACCAGTTTGATCTTCTCCTCTCATATTCTAATATTCCATTTCTTTTTCTGCAAGGATTTTCTCTGCCTCCTAAAATAGTCAAAATGGATAAAATGTTGCTGTGCTCCATTGTCCTTTCAAATAATAATCTCATATTCATAATGTTACACAGAAATTTGAATTCAGCAATGAACAATGGTAGGAAATGGTTTGAGGGAACACAGTTTCCCAAATCTTTGAGTTTCTTTTTTACTTTTCCTTGAAGAAACTCTTGACATTCCTAACTAGCAGCTGCATGGTGAATAAAGAACTGAGACAAATCTTGAACTGTTTTAGTGATCAGGTAGAGAGGCCTAAAGCAGAAAGATAGGACCAGGATATCGTATGGGAGAGACACACCAGGGTTTCTGTGTAAGACCAAACTGGCAGCTATCATGAAAGCTCACTATTTATGAGATCAGGCCATAGAGCTAATTCTAACTCCTTCCCCTCCTAACACTTTCCCCTTAGTTTCTCCAAATGGTTTGAAGAGTTATTTGGGCAAATTCCAAACCTCCAACTCCTTACCTTCAGTTCTTTCAAATAAGAAGGCGCTGGGGTGTGGGGTATATTCAACAAATGAAGAAATCATTTCAGATTTTTGCTAGGCAACAATTTCCTTCTGGTTATTCACTTTATTGTGATTTTAGAAAATCATGTGGGTACTCAAGTCAATTGCATGAGTCTTTCTTATTAATGAAGTTATATGGTTTGTCAGCAAGAGATGCTTAAGATATATATCATATCTTAGAGGAGAAAAATTTTAAAATCATTTTTAATAATTCAAAATGAGATCTCAATTGCATTCATCCATACCCCCTGGTTCTGGTTTTCTTAATATTTTTCTTGCAATGCAATCCTCTGGCAGTCAAGTAAAGTCTATGGATCCCTACTTAGAATCATGTTTTTAAATGAATAAAATAAAATACATAAGATTAGAAAAGGAATTAATTATATTAAAATACAGTTATCAATATAGTGAAAGTTCCAACTTCATAGATCTCCTGTTATCCATCCATGGAATCCCTTGTATAGGGATACACAGACCTCAGTTTAAGAACCCCTGACCTGAATCAGTACTGAATTACAGTAATCATTTGCATGTCATGAACTTTGTGAGCTTGGGGTTGTGGGAAGGGAGAGTCAACTATGAGTCTGAAGGTAAGCATCCACCAGTAAATAATAAATATATTGCAGATTTGAAGAAGCTCCCAGGGATTCCACTGTAATCTCTGACTTGGCTAGTGGCATTTGACTGGAGGCTGAATTTTTTGAGACATAAACTATCTCGATAATTTATATATAAAATTAATTGACTGATGACTTGCTTCTCTAGGTCTCAAAGAGCAGGGTGTGAATCTGATATAGGCAGCTTTTGCCATCATTAGTGCCATCCTAGGAATCTGCAAAGTATACAACTAGCTCATACTGTGACGATGCGTATGTCTTTCCTCTTTCACTGCCAAACTCCTAAGAAAAATCTGCTTAGGCTAATGGCCGCAACCTCCTCACATCCTCCTCGCTTTTTAACCCCTTAACGTTTGACTTCAGAATCTACTATTTAACTGAACCTACTTTCTCCATAGTTCTTAATGAAGTCTTAACTGTTAAGTCCAACAATCCTTGTAAATTTTCATCTTTTTTGACCTGTTGGGATTTGGTAGTATTGACCATCTCTTCTTGTTATTCCGTCCTCTCTGAGTTTTCCTGGCATTGATATCTCTTAATTCCTTTCATACCTCTCTGACTCCTTCTAAGTAACTCTTTGCTGTATCTTCATCTGTGTCCAACCTCAAAGACTCAGTTGCACTTTCCAACTTTTCTTGTCCTTCTCTCTCTGTCTCTGTCTCTGTCTGTCTCTCTGTCTCTGTCTCTGTCTCTCAGTGATCTTATCAACTCCTTGGGTTTACTTGTCTCCATGAATACATGCATATTAACTGTCAGATTTACACATGCACCCCCTATTGTTCTTATAAACTGAAAGACATGACCAACTGCTTATTGGACATTTTTACCCTTATGATGTTCCTTCCATAGGCACTTCAAAACCCAAACCACTGAAATATAACTCATTATCATCCCCCCTTCCTAAACTGCTCCCTCTTTCTGGATTCTTTATCTCCTTTGAAGTTCCCATCACCCAAAGTCAAAATCAAACTGTTACGTTTAACTCTTACACTGCCATTAATTTTCTGCCACTGAATCCAGTTATTTACCGAGTGTTATTGGTTATGCCATCACTACATCTTATGCAACAAAGCTTCTCTCTGTCTGTCTGTCTGTCTGTCTCTGTCTTTCTTTTCTTTTCTCCTCTCCCTGTCTCTCTGTCCCTCTCACCTACCCACACATACATACACACACATGCACACACACACACACACACACACACATATCCCACCCTCGTTGGTCAGGCTTTCAGGATCACTCTCTTTGCCCCCTTTCTCTACCCTCTCTAAACTTTCCTTCATAGCACTGTCAAACTTATGTCTATGACAGACCCTTTCTCTAGACTCTTGAGTAATAGTTTCATATCGTCTCCAACCTGAAACACAAAACTCTGCTTGTTATTTAAAATCCATCGAGATCTAGTTCCACCTCAGATTGATTCGATATTACTTTCCTTACATAGTCACTGTTCCTACCAAATTGTTTTATTTGCAGTTCCAGGTACATAACAAGTCATCAACACCCTCCTCTGTGCCTCTGCACAGGCTTTCTTCCTTCTCTAACATTATAGAATCTCTACCTCTATTAGAATTTCAGGTCATGTCACTTCCACCATGAGACTTCACCTCTCTAGTTGTTACTCCTCTCCCCACAGTGAAATTATCTTGTATTTAATTTGTAGATATCTTTCATTTACATATTTTTATTTATTTCTTTGCTTATTATAAGGTTTCCAGTGGGGCAAACACTTTTATTTTTATTTTTGTATTCCTAACACATAGTAGGTACATTAAAAATGCTTGTGAATTGAATTGGATTTATCATCAAAACTTTGTAGTATGCATGCTATGATGTAGTATGCAAGATAATATCTTAAGGAAATACTCTTCCCTTCCTATATAACTTCATTTTCCCCCCAAATTATCTATAATTTAAAATAGACATGTAGAAATATTCTTAGCATTATTTAGCTGAAATGAACTTTGTTCAAAGAAAATTTAGAAAAAGCCTTTATGAAAAATATTTTCAGTTCCCCAAACCTCCCACCCTGTTTTCTTTTTTTTTTATAAACTTGTCTTATAAAGTTTAGACAATACATACAGCTAAATAATAAAGGCTGACATTGTAAACCATCATTGGTGATATTTATGGGACTATCTTTGTACTTATGAAAAGAATTCTCATTTCCTGAGAGTGTTCAAATGCCAATAAATCTTGGAAATGGAGTATTTTAACAGGACCACAAATGTCCTGCCAGCATCTGATTCAGAACTAGTAGCCATGTAAAGTTACATCTCCACACATGCTTAAAATAAAAACAATTTGATTTGTTATAATTTATTTCAGCCCTGCACAGGGAATACAAATTAAAGTGTTGCAGTTGAAAAGTAGCAATATACTTTACTGCTACAAATATATGCACACACACATTTATATGTGTATATATATATAGCTATGTGTATATACAATATATCTCTATGTTTGCATGTGTGTGTATATGTATACATGTCTCAAAACAAGGAACTTATCTTTTAGCTGCCTAACTACAAAGCTTTTCAAATTGGTAATCTGCTTTTAAGTTTTGCTTCCATCTACCCACATATGAATGGCTTTCCAAAACCCACTTAGCAAGTTTGTTGCTAGCCATAACCTTGGTAAATCAAAGTGAGAAAGAAACAGTCATGTACTTCATTCACTTGACCTTGTGCACAGATGATCTATGAAGATACATAGAGAGAAAACCATGGACAATTAATTTTTCCTGTGATATTAGTAGGCTACTTAGTGGCAGGATTGAAGTAGGTGGGTAGTTGGGAGGCCTCAGGTGTCTCTGACAACTTCTTCTATCCACATTATTTTTTAAACTTAACTTTTAAAGCAATTTAATTTGAGGCTCTCAATTTGCACACATTCATCACAACAACAAAATGCTTTTGCATACCTAGACTATGTTTAAACTTGGCTCTGTGATTCCTTGTGTCTCCATTCCCAAAAGGTAGCCTTCAATATGCACTTCCCCAAACTCAACATTTCCCTTAGGAACTTATAACCCTGTCACCCACTCATCAAATTTCTCTTTAGTAGTACCGCCCTTTCCACTTTAGTTGGTTCCCTAAGAAAGTCCTATTTTTAACGTGCTACTTTTCTAGTGGCTCCCTGAAGCTCAGGTAAATTATGTTGCATTTGTTGAAATCTTTCATTGCTTTTGATTATACAAACACCTTACGCTTTATGTGCATTGGAGAACTAAAAATGGTAAACATTAAGTTTCAAAGAAAATGAGATATGTAAATGCTTCCTTTCTCATTATTGAGTTCTTCTTCTGAATCTGATGAGCATCCTTGAATCATTTGAATGGCACTGTTGTATTTTTTTATTTCAGTAACAAATGTTTAAGACTTGTCATTCTTATGTCAAGCCCAAACTTATGCATATAGTCAGTGTTACTTTAATTTGGTTTCTATTTTGAGAGCCTATGGGCCCTTTGAAACATGAAGATGGACCTGTTGCAGGAATTTTATTCCTCTTCGTAAGTGCCCTGACTTTGAGGAACTGTGCTAACCATCTAAGTGAATACGTGTGCAATGGTATCTTGTAACCAATTTTTTCTACTAGTTTTCTGCTAGTTCCAAAGTCCACAAGCAGCAGGCATGGAAGTCAGGGATCTAGCTATTATTGTGCATGATTTATGGAATATTGTTCATCTTTATAAAGCACTTAGCAATGTTTTAAGGTCTCTTCCTCCCACCAAGATTTACTTAGGCCCCAACTATCCCTGTATGGTTGATATAGGGGGCATCAGCAATAGAACTGGATTGAAAAGGCACTAGAAGACATTGGAGCCAGGACAGAAAAAACTTCCTCATTATCAGAATTAGAGATGTGTGCAGTTGATAGTTTAACATATCTATCAACTTGGAGTCCTTATTCATGCTAACTGAAAGAACATATACTTCATGATACATGAATATACCTTTGCTCTTAACATACTCACTCTCAGAAATGAGCTTCAGTGTCTCTATTAACTTCCTTATAGGAATTCTTATCCTTTATACTTTTAAAAAAATATATTTCCTTAAGAAAGAGAATAGAATAAATGGGGTATGGGGAATAGGATGGAGGGAAATATAGTTAGCAGTAGTAACTGTGAAAAAAAAGAAGCAAGTTTCTCTGAAAAAGGCCTCTTCTCTAACATATTGAGAACTGTCTCAAATTTATAAAAATAAGAGCCATTACCCAATTGATAAATGATCAAAATATATTATTAGTTTTCAGATAAAGCAATTAAAGCTTTCTATAGCCATGTAAAAATATTCTAACTCAGTATTGATTGAAGAAATGTGAATTAAAACAATTCTGCGGCATTACCTCATACCTATTAGATTAGATAGTGGGTCAGAAAAGGTAAATGACAAATGTTGGAAGGGATGTGGGAAAAATGAGACCTTAAGGCATCATTGTGGGAGTTGTGAATTGATTAAACTTTTCTATAGAACAATTTGGAACTACACCCAAAGGGCTATAAAACCATACATACTCTTTGACATAGTAAAACCACTACTCAGTCTGTATCCCAAAAGAGATTTACAAAAAGGAAATATTTACAAAACATTTATAGCAGCTCTTTTCTGGGGGTAAAGAATTAGAAATTGAGGTGATGCCCATCAGTTGGGAAATGGCTGAACAAGCTGTGGCATGTAATTACAATGGAATATATTGCACTATAAGTAATGATGAGCAGGAAATCTCAGAAAAACCTGGAAAAACTTGCACGGGCTGATGGAAAGTGGAACATACTCTGTACAAAGCAACAGTAATATTGTAAGATGATCAAGTTTGAGTGATTTATCTATTCCTAGCAGTACAACTATCCATGATCACTCCGAAGATATTAGGATGAAAAATGCTATCCATCCCCAGAGAAAGAACTGAAGATATCTGAATACAGATTTGAAGCGTGCTTTTTTATTTTATTTTTTCCTGACTTTTTTTTGTCTATGTTTTCTGTCACAACATGACAATTATGGATATGTTTTGCATTACCACCTATATATAACCTATATGGAATTGTTTACTTTCTCAATGAAGTGGGGTTGATGAGGGAGGAAGGGAGAGAATTTGGAACTCCAAGTTTTGAAAACAAATGTTAAAGATTGTTTTTACATACACACATCCTTATTAATATTTTATATACTTAGCTTCCTTCAAAGCATATGTATGATGATGCCCTCAAAAGAAATGCATTTCTTGCTTCCCCTGGGTGTTACTGCTCCTCTACCTCCTCAAATTTATTGAATTTATTTGCTAAAATAATTAATTTTCAGAATTGACCATACACTTCCTAAGGGCAGGAACTATGTCTTTTTCTTTTTTCTCTGTAGTAGCCCCATTGTCTCAGTAGAATGCCTTGTACATAATACCCACTTAATGAATGTGTTTTGAATTTCATTGCTGATGTTGGTGATTAGAAATCTGTTGCTTTGTAATTTTCATTTCCCATTTCTTTGACCTATAGGACTTCTATTTGCACATTTTTACTTCCTAACTATATATTGCCAGTACAGTTTCAGAATTTATTTTTAGTGTCTGCATTTCAAGGTAATTTTAAATTCAATTCATCAAACATTTGGCAATGTTTCAGGTGCTAGGGATTCAAAGACAAAAAAATATAGAAATTTATATTTCATTTTGGGAAAAGGTTGGGAGGAAGCACAGAGAAAAACATCCCCACAGTTCTTCTCAGTCTCTCTACTGGTTTCTACAGTCTCCCTCTTTAAATTAACCTTCTGTTTACATACTTGTGCACATGTTGACTCCACACTGCAGGGTACATTCTGTTTCACCCTTTCATTTTTATCTTTATATCCCCAAAACCTTGCCAGTGAATTACACTTTCCATTGATGTTTCTTTAATTCAATTAACCTATACTTTAATTCAATATTTCGCAGGGCTGGAGGATGTCATTTTACTAGCAAAGTCCAGAAATTTTGCTTAATGAAAAATTTGAATTGTAGAATAACATACAAAAAAGAGCTTCATATATACATTCATGTGTGTGTGTGTGCGAGTGTGTATGTGTGTTTGTGTGTGTGTGTATCCCTCATATACTAAAAATCGCATATAAGCTGGTATATAGGCTTCCTTTACCTTTTCAGGCTTTAATGTTTTAGCTTCATTATTTGAAATATCTGCTGCGTTTTTTTGAATTCCCAGAACATCTATTTTCAAGGACGCAAACCCAATAATTACAGTGTTCATATAGGAAAATATGACCTGTTTTATGATGCTTCAGTTTCTATTGACACATTTTATGACCTAGGAATTAATTGTGTGCGGAAAAATGAGAATTGTATATAAATATTGAAAGGACCAGAGAGTCTATATAAACCAAAACCTTTTAGATTGATTTATGGAATGGAAGAGGAAAAAATTAACAAATACCTGGACTGGCGAAAAATTGTATTGATGTATTACAATACACTAATCAGAAGAACCTTTATATGATTCAAAGCATAGGTAAAGAATCACCATGAAACATTTGATTAAAAAATACCTTATTGCAAAAAGATGAGTGCCTTTATGAAATTCACATGAATGGGGGTGGGTAGAGAAGAATCATTCTTTGACTCTGTTATTAGGAATTAATTGTTACATTAACTAACCTGCTTCAGCATGTCCCTTGCTACTCTGATTCATTCCCATTGGAAGCAGAGAGAGGGGGAAAAATAGAAAATACTGATGAATTTATAAAACAAAATCCCTATTGTTGTGTGGAGCCTGGAGACTAAGAGTGAGAATTTGTTAATGGAACCAAGAAAGAGCCAGAGTTGGATACATTTCTACATGTTAATTATAGTTGGCCAGAAACAGATTAAAAGTATAATATAGAATGTTGGATCAAGATTTTTTTTTTATCTTTCCTCTTCTTCCTTCCCTTTAATTCCCTTTCCCATCTCTTCTTTTTTTCTTCCTTTACTTCTTCTCCTTTATTTTCTCTCCACTTCCCCTTCTATTCTCTTCCTCTTTCACCCATCCCCACTCTCCCCCCCAGCAAAAAAAAAAAAAAAGATGAATATGCCTAGAAGAATGTATTAGAATATTACAACAAAAGATGAAGGTTTTATAAGAAGGTTCATTTTTAGAAAAGAAACATTTTTTTTGTCCTTTGGAAGTCTTTTAGTCTTTCCTCATTATATTTTCCAGGACATTCACAATATATTCTAGTAGGTAATCTTACTTGGCTATTGCCCTGGCAAAGTTACTGCAACTTTCTGCTAATATGTTTCCTCATAATATGGAGATTGTAATTCCCTGTTTCAAAAAGATGATGTGCATTAAATGTGATCTCCAAAGTACCAATTAGAAGAAGGTGCCATAGAAATAAAAGTTATTGAGAAAGCTTCTGAAATTTCACTCATATGGCACTGAACATGTTTTCTGTAATGACCAGGGCATTCTTGAGTTTTTTGCTTCCATTATGAATTAAGGACCTGGTTTAACACAGCTAAGATTTCATTCTTGTTTTGGCAGAAATTGTACTTATTTGTGTGATGCTATATTTCTCAGCACCCTGACCAGGTATGAGAGATGAGGACTGAGAGCTAAATCAGCACAATGGCAAAGACAAGAGCAACTGATTCAGGCTGTATTGCCATTATTGTCCTGTGAGAATGGGGTTTGGTAGAGAAGTTAAGGATGGAGAACAAATCTCACTAGTATCATTAGATACTTCTGTAGAAACTTGAAGGTTTGTATTTTTTTTTAAACTAGGGACTCAAGTCTAAATGAGTTTCCAAAGTTCAGATGGTGTGTGTCTTTGTTATTCAGATTTCAGAAAGTCTTCGCTGATGCAGATATATAACTATGAAGATCTCCTAGTATGTGAGTGTAACTCCTGTCCCAAAGCCCATTGGTATTAGTCCTTCTACTTGGTGGAATTGAATAGTCTAATCTAGTGAAAGGCCCCACCTTGTCAGTTCCCTTCAGAATTCTTGCAGCCTCAAGCCTTCTTCAGGGCACTGGAAAAAAAAAAATTCCCCCACTAAAAAGTATTTTTTTTCCAATTACATCTAAAGATAGTTTTCAACATTTATAACATTTTATAAGATTTTGATTTTCAGGTTTTTTCCCTTCACCCTTCCCACTCCCCTCTCCAAGAAAGCAAGCAATCTGCTATAGTTTATACATATACAAATATATTAAATATATTTCCACTTTTGTCATGTTTTGAAAAATGAATCAGAACAAAAGGGGAAAAAATCATGAGAAAGGAAAAAAAAAAGTGAAAATAGTATGCTTTGTTCTGCATTCAGACTCCATAGTTCTTTCTCTGGATGTGGACAGTATTTTCCATTAGGAGTATTTTGGAACTGTCTTAGATCATTGTATTGCTGAGAAGAACTAAGTCTATGGAAGATGATCATAACACAGTGTTGCTGCTACTATGTATAGGGTTCTCCTAGTTTTGCTCACTTGAGTCAGCATAAGTTCATGTAAGTCTTTCCAGGTTTTCCTGAAATCCACCTACTCATTATTTTTTATAGCAAAATAGTATTCTATTACATTCATATATCACAACATGTTCAGTCATTCCCCAATTGATGGGCATCCCCTCAGTTTCCAACTTTTGGCCACCATGAAGAGAGATGACATAAATATTTTTTTTTATATGTATGAATCATTTTTTTTTTAATAATCTCTTTGGGACACAGTTCTAGTAGTGGAATTGCTGGATCAAAGGGGTATGCGCACTCTTATACTCTTTTGAGCATAGTTCTAAATTGCTCTCCAGAATAGTTGAATCAATTCACTACTCTACCAGTAATGCTTTAGGGTTCCAATTTTCTTCACGTCTTCTCCAACACTTTTCATTTCCCTTTTCTTTTTCATGGTAGCCAATCTAATAGGTATGAAGTGGTACCTCAGAGTTGTTTTAATTTGCATTTTTCTTTTTGGTTTTTTTTTTGGCTTTTTGGGGGGAGAAAGGAAGGGCAATTGGGGTTTAGTGACTTGCTCAAGACACATAGCTAGTAAGTGTGTCAAGTTTCTGAAGTCAGATTTCAACTCTGTTCCTTCTGACTCCAGGACTGGTGCTCTATTCACTGTGCCACCTAGCAACCCTAGTTTGCATTTTTCTAATCAATAGTTACTTAGACCATTTTATATAATTTCTTCATCAGAAAAATGCCTATTCATATCCTTTGACCATTTACCAATTGGAGAATGACTTGTATTCTCATAAATTTGACTCAGTTCCCTATATATTTTAGAAATAAATCATAAAAACTGGCTATAAAAATTGTTTCCCAGACCTCTGCTTCCCGTCTGATATTGGTGGCATTTGTTTTTGTTGCTTTGTTTGTAGAAAACCTTTTTAAATTAATGTAATCAAAATTATGCATTTTGCATTTCATAATGGTCTCTGTCTCTTATTTGGTCATAAATTCTTCACTTCACTTCTCTATTTCTTGCTCTCCTAATTTGCTTATGGTATCACTCTTTATGTCTAAATGATGTGCCAATTTCAAAATTGGTATACAGTTTGAGATATTGATCTATGCCTAATTTATGCCATATTATTTTCTAGTTTTCCCAGCAATTTTTGTCAAATAGTAAGTTCTTAACCCAAATGTTGAAGTCTTTGGGTTTCACAAACAAATTACTGTAGTCATTTACTACTGTGTCTTGTGTACTTAACCTATTCCACTGATCCACCACTTTATTTCTCAGTCAATGCCAAAAGTTTTGATGATTCCAACTTTGAAATATATTTTTAGATCTGGTATGACTGCGCTAACTTCCTTTGCATTTCATTTTCATTAATTTCCTTGATATTCTTGACCTTTTATTCTTCCAGATGAATTTTGTTATTATTTTCTTCTAGTTCTATAGAATATTTTTAGTAGTTTGATTGTCATGGCACTGAATAAGTAAATCAATTTAGGTAGAATTGACATTTTTATTATTTTAGCTTGCCCACACCATGAGTAATTGATATTTTTCAAATTGTTTAAATCTGACATTATTTTTTGTGAAAAGTGCTTTATAATTAGGTTACTATAGTTCCTAAGTTTGTCTTGGCAAGTAACCTCCCAAATATGTTATGTTGTCTACAATTATTTTGAATAGAAGCTCCCTTTCTATCTCTTGATGCTGAGCTTTATTGGTAATATATAGAAATGCTGATGATTTGTATGGGTTCATTTTATATACTGCAACTTCGCTAACATTGGCAATTATTTCAAGTAGTTTTTTAGTAGATTCTCTAAGCATAGCATCACATCATCTGCAAAGAGTGAGTTTTCTTTCCTCATTGCCTTTTCTAATCCCTTTAACAGCTTTTTTCTTATTGATAAAACTAACATTTCTAGTACAATATTAAATAATATTGGTTAAAAAGAACAACTTTGTTTCCCCTGTGATCTTATTGGGAATGCTTACAACTTATCCTCATTATAAATAAAACCTGTTGATGGTTTTATATGAATGCTACATTTTGAGGAAAACTCTATTTATTACTATGCTCTCTGGTATGGTTATTAATTGGAATGGGCACTGTATATTGTAAAAAGGTTTTTCTATATCTATTAAGATAATCATGTGATTTTTGTTAGTTTTGTTATTGATAAGATCAGTTACGCTGATATTGAACCAACCATGTTTATACTGCATCATCCTAGAGGGCAGAGCCAAGATGGTGGAGTAGAAGCACAGTCTTGGAGTGGCTCCAGCTTCAATTACTGTAACGATACTGGGATTTGAAGATTTTCCATGCCCCTTGAGCTTGCTGACGTAGCAGGAAGGGGTGGAGCAAGAGAACGCCGGAACCAAGCTAGTCTCTGTGC
>CM053585.1:423518697-423540764 GCA_028646515.1 Pseudochirops corinnae | reverse complement strand
GTTCTCTTGCTCCATCCCTTCCTGCTATGTCAGCAAGTTCAAGGGGCATGGAATATCTTCAAATCCCAGTATCATTATATTTGGCCCCAAGAGCTCTCATGTCCCTTACTTAGCAAAAAAAACAAAAACAAAAACATTAACAATACATTTCATTCCATAGTGTAATAGGCAACAGAATTTTACAACAATACTACAAGAAAATCTTCCTTCAGGGCTTCTGAACCAACAGCCAGGTTCCAGTACCTCCACAACAGCAGCACTGTCCTTCACCATCAGGTGAATCTGGCAAAGCAACATCAAAACAGAAAGACAAAATACCAGCATCACAGCCATGCCTCCTCAGTCCTTGGCAGTTCCAGGTGGCAGTTCTCAAAAGTCCTGGGAAGTTCCAACAGGCTCTTAGCAGTTTTTCTCTCAGCAACTCAGGCTCCACAGTACTGGGTCCTTCTGGCCTTCTTTAGCCTTGGGCCTCTCTCCCAATTCATGGCTCCTCCCAGTTCAGCCCTCTCTCTTCATGTCAACAAGTCCATCCCACAAGTGGGATTCACAAGTTCTGGGCTTCAACACTCAACCCAAAAATCAAACCCATACAGGGGCATCTGCAAATTCTACTACCAATACATAAGTCTTAACTAAGTGAGAAATACATGGATATATCAGTAATAGACTCAGGAATAAGAGAGCTTACATGGTGGGAAGGGAAGGAGAAAGAATTACTTCTTTTCTTGTAGCATGGCCAGGAAGGATGATCCTATTCAAAACCTCTCCATTCTATAGGGCTCTTTCACAATACCTGGCTTATAATTACTGAACTAGTTATCCTAGATAACTCATTTTCATCAAGAGTGCAGTATAATGAAAACAATAACACCATAAACAAACATAAACAAAAACAACCTAGACTGAATCTTGACTGTCATTTAGTACTTGTACAACCTAGCAGAAATCATTAATTTTGAGACTACATCAAAAGGGTATTTTGAGGATCAAAAACAATGGAGGTAATGTGGTTATAAATGTAAGGATTATTTAAATATCAACTCTAATTGTATTTAAAGCTCGTTCTCAATATCCTAGGCTACCTACAACTCCTATATTATTGATACTTTCACTTAGGGATAACCAGTAGGATATATATCCACACCCTAATTAGTAAGAATTATGAATCCCCTGAAATAGTTGTATATATTCAAATTTACATTATTTGAAGTTATAATTATATAAAATGTGGTCATTGCTTTTGTTCCAAAGGAATCAGGCAATATAAATTTGAATGACATCACTGTAGGAGATTCATTATTGGTATTGATCAAAATTTACCATATATTTGGATAGGCACAATTTATGTGCCATACCATAAACACTGCTATTCTGAATGCAATTTTTATATATGATGTGTTATGTTTTTAATAACCACCATTACCTCTCCTTATTTTCTTCCCACAGAGACGTCATTATCTACCATTTTAAAAAGCATTGCCATGTGTACTAACTGCTACCTTTAACAATGCCCTTAATTCTTCTTAACCTTGTTTTTTCTCATCAGAAAATTCATGTGAAAAATATAGGGGTTCTAATGAGTAAATGAAAATCATAGATCATAGATTTAGAGCTAGAAGAGATTTGACTGATCTAGTTAAATACCTTCATTAGACAGAGAAGAAATTGAGTCCCAAAAAACTTGCTCAGTCACATAGATAATAAATGAGAAAGGCAATATTTGAACCTAGGTAGTCTGACACTAAAATCTGTTCTCTTTCCCCTGAATTGCTGCCTCTTTAAAATGTCAATAAATAACTAATTCTCAGATTTGAATCAATTCAATTTGACTTGCACTTATTAAGCCCCTGTTTTGTGCCTTGCTCTAGGGATACAAAGTCAAAAAAGAAATCTCCCTCACCCTCAGGAGTTTATGTTTTACTGAGTAGATAATCCCTCAAATTCATAAATAGCTGTCACTGGAACAAACATAACAGGAAAAAGTGGCATAATTACAGAAAGCTGGGAATTAGCTTTCAAAGAATGGCTTAGGTTTATTAAAATCATTGCTTAGCCTGCAAGTCAAAGACATAGAATAAGGTAGTTCTGAAAAGATTGACTAGAGCCATGAACTAAAGACACATCTTCAGATTGTAGGGAAAGGCCTAATGGCCAGTGTGTGTGTATGTGTGTGTGTGTGTGTGTGTGTGTGTGTGTCTGTGTGTGTGTCTGTGTGTCTGTGTGTCTGTGTGTCTGTGTCTGTGTCTGTGTGTCTGTGTGTCTGTGTATTTAGCCACACCAGAATGTATCAGCAGTGACACCAGGAGCAGCAGTAACAGCAACATAGAGGTAAAAGACAATGACATATTATGGCTATTATGCAGACACTGGACCATTTATAGATAGACGCTAAGGAACATTTAAGGCTATTCAAACCCATTAGGATTATTGGCATTGACTTCAGATAAGCAGCATTTTTTTTAAGGTGAGACCCAACTGGGAGGCAGGGCTGTTGCTTTTTTTCTCCTTTCTTACTCATTAAAGCCAAGTTCTCCAGGTTTGCATATCTTGCCTTGTTTAATTGATTGTGCTCATCACAAGCACTGATAATTTCACATTTGAATCACTAATAGACCCTTTTCAAAATGTATTGGCATTGAATGCAATTCTGAATGACTCTGTAGTTTTTTAGGGGTCCATTTGTAGACTGAAAGGCTATCTGAAAAAGGGTTCCACAAATGGTAGTAACAAATACATGCACCGACGAATCCACCTACACAACTCATTTTTCCATATGACATTTTATCTGGTTTTCTTTTTTAGAAATGTATCTTTTTCTCTTGCTTTCCTTCCAATTTCTTTCTTTTAAATTACCTTCTGATGCATAATCCTTTAAAAGAGAATAATATATTGGTACAAATTCCAAAATGGGGCCATGTGTGATATGCCAGAGACATGTGTTTAAAAGCAAGAGGACCTGATTAGAATGGTCCTGGAATCTTTTGTGTGGCTGAATATAATTTAAGACATCACATTGTTAGTTAGAAGAAAGCATTATTTATAACAGCAGTACCAGGCTGCCTAGCAGATGCCCCTGGAAAGTGAAACTATGATGAAATTAATTTGACCTTTCTAAATCCCAAAGAATATAAATCAGATATATTTAATAAAGATCAAGTTGGCAAGAAAATAGCTCTGACTTTCAGGCATGTAAGTGTTCCAATAAAAGAAATAAAGACAACTCTTTGTATAATTCTGAATATACTCCCAGAAAAAAAAAAAGAATGGAGAGGGGGAAAATGGAGTTTGGAGGTAGGTAAGTTTTCTTCAGTGTTTGAATGTGACAGATTTATGAGTTTAGTCATTTCATTATACTCTCATTGTCATTAGGCTTATGTCAGGTGCCATTCCTTCCTTTCAGTTAAAAAAAAAAAAGAGCTGAACTATTGCTTGACTTGGAAAAGTGCTTTTATGAGCATTAGGTATTTATTTGTGAGTTATTTTGTACCTAAATCCCCTTTAGATTCTACGATCTCATTTTTAATAAGGTCCTAGGAATTTTTGAAGCCTTTAGATATGGAAAATAAGAGAGTAACTCTCCCATACTATAAAAACAGAATGATTGAAGTTTTCCTGGCTAGAAAAGAGGGCAAAAGTTTATTCTAAAGACTGAGGAGCTTTTTAAAGATTACACTCAGGCTTGGCAGGAAGCTAGTTTTATTTTAATGAAAGAAGGAACATAGGCCAAATTCTCATTATTACTGTATTACTTAGCAGCTCTCACACAGAAAAAAAAAATGGAAGGAAGAGAATGTCATCTACCATTCAAGCTTGTTGGGATCAGGGCAAAAATGAAACCAAGTTCACATTTGGTATTTCATTTATCTTTAGAGCTCAATCTGTAGAATCTATCATGAATTAATACCTTGATGGACATTGGCAATTTTAGGAGATTGTTACATTTTGGTTCTTTGACCAAAGAGAATGACCATTGGTATGGTCTTCTCTAGGCCGAAGTTGATGACCACATAAATGTTTTAAGGTTTATTCATAATTTTTTCCTCTAATTTCTGGATTAGTGCTTCCATAGCCAATTTAACCATTCAACAATATTTTATCAAGTGCCTACTTTGAAAAAGACACTGGGCTAGGTTCCATGGATGCAAATCTCAACTCTCAAGGAGCTTGTATTCTAATGAAGAAGCCAATATATACATAGCAGCATAGATCTAAAGTTACAAAGCAGTTGAGATTGCATATATAAAAATAAAGATAATGCAAAGTAGGAAGAGTCGCTAGTGGCCTTTGTGGGAATCATGGAAGGCTTCTTGTAGAAAGAGTTGTTTGAGCTGTGTCTTTTAAGGTGAGAGAGTAATTCAGGAATAGGAAATAGCTAGTACAAAGGCACAGGGAAAGGGAATATAATATTATGTTTGAGTCATAATTTTAAGGAAAGAAAGCCTCTGGGAATCGAAGAGTGGGATAACAGATCTTGCTTCCTGTCCTTTCTGCACCAAGCAAAATAATATGTAGAACATCATTTTAGAGCTCGCAAACCAATTTTATACATTAACGAATCTGACACTCAAAATAACCTTCCGAGGTATACAGCGTGTCATCCCTATTTTGCAGCTATGGGAACTGAGACAGAGTAGTACTTAAGCAACTTGTTTACAGTTACACAACTAGTAAGTGTTGGAGGTGAAATGTGAACTCAGATTTTCTGAGACTCTACATCTAGCACTCTGCCCATTATGTCAAGATATCTTAGGGCAGATATTCTATCCCTGTAGTCAATAGAGTGCTAGATAAATCCTTCTCTCTTGAAAGTAGATAATCAAGCATCTTTAGGAAGCTGTAACTAAATGTGTTAAAAATGTTACTATAACTTGAAATAGAAGCTGTGAGTTGTAAAAATGTGCAAGCCATTGGACCATTTGAAATGGTATTTGAAAAGGGTAGGAATCTTTTGATGACCAGAGCCAGGAAAGAATTGAGGTCTGAATTATCCCTGGATGGTAGGGGAAAACTGGCTTAATTTCTAGAAAAACCATAAGACTAGTGTGAAAAATAAGAGAAAGAAAGTGGGAGGGGGCAGCAAGAATTTAGTTGACTAAATATAATGGATTATCAGCCATCAAGAGATTCATTTTGTGGTGGAGGGATATACATCTAGTGAACCACTCCAAGCAAACTGAATATGAGGGGATGGGCTCTAGAGGTCAGATTTGGACACCAGCTGTAGCATGAGATATAATAATATACATAAATTGCTAGTAAGTGTCTAAAGCAGGATTTGAATTCAGGTCTTCCTGACTCCAAATCCAGCACTCTCTCTTTGATGTTCATAGATGTTTCTATGATACCTGGCTTTGGTCAACTCTGAATACAGCATAACAATAAAAAATACTAATAACTCTGTCAGGTGACAAGCTTTTATTAAATGCTTACTATATCCTAGTCACTGTGCTACATGGGGGAGGGCAAAAATGGTTCTTTCCCAGAGACCACGCATATTCTAAGAGAGTAGACAACATACAAACAATTATGTGCACACATGATATATGCAGAATACATTGAAAGTAATAACAAAAGGAAGGCTCTAAACAAAAGGAGCAGGACAGTCCTCTTACAGAAGGTGCTTATTTGAGTTGAGTCTTGAAGGAAGCTAGGAAAGCCAGGAGATATAGACAATGAGAGAGAACATTCCAGGCATGGGAAACAGCCCATAAGCATTAATTAGTGCTTATTATAATAAAAATAAATACTATAATTGATAAAATAAATATTTGGATATATAAATTTAAATATAAATGATTATCACAACATAAATAAATAAGTGTTTACTATGTGCTGGGCACCATGCTAATCATTGGGCATGCAAAGAAAAACAAAACACAATCCCTGCCCTCAAGGAGCTTTATTGGTTAGATTATAAACAAACAGTTCCAACAGGGAGACAACAAGCAAACAAATATGTAAAAATGAGCTAGGCCCAGGATAAATGGAAAATAATTAACAGAAAGAAGGCTCTAGAATTAAGAGGGATTGGGAAAGACTTCATATAGATAGTTGGAGTTCAGTTGGTACTTAAAGGGAGCCAGATAGTATAGATGAGGATAGAGAGCATTCTAGACAAGGGGGCAGCCAGATAAATGATTTGGAATAGGGTAAATGTCTGTCAGGAAACAAGACTGTGTAACAGACTGGAAATGTAGAGTGAAGGTGAATGGGAAGAGATGAGGAATGATACTTAATTTTCTAGTTGAAGTTACTGAAGTGTAGGAGTGCCCTAGATACTGATAAGCAAGGAAAGAATCAGGGTAGGTTTGGGGGAAAAGATGTGAATTTTGTTGTGAATATGTTGAATTTAGGATGTCTCTAATACATCCAGTTTGAGATATCCAATATGCAGTTGGTGATGGGAGACTAAAGATTAGGAGAGAAGTTAAGGCTGTATAAAGAGATCTTAAAATCATCTGCATAAAGATGAAAAAAAATCAATAGGAGTGCATATAGCTCTTTGTCATACATAGGACTCTAGAGTTTACAAAGTGCTTTATGTACTTTATTTCAGTTGATTTCTAAAATAACATTGTGTGGTAACTGATAGTGTAATTATTATTATCCTCGTTTTTCTGCTGAGAAAGCTGAGGCTCACACAGGTTAAGTGATTTGGTCAGTCATGCAATTAATAAGTAGTGAATCCAGGAAATAAAAACTTTGTCTTCTGAATCCCTGCCCAGTGCTTTCATAGTTGAAAAGTTTTGGTGTATCCAATTATAAACTAAATGTCTTTCAGGAGCAGGCAGCTCAAGATTTCTATTCCTGACTACAAAGTTGTAACTAGGGTGGTTTTCTAGTGGCCCATGCTCTTGTTGAAGCTGTACAAGAGGTCAAAATCAGCATTAGAAGAGGGTTAAGTAGAAGGGATGACTCCTTGTCTATTGCTGATTGTAAACATGGAAAGACTTTATCTCTGAATTTTCCATGCCTTTGAAATCACTTTCCTAAGCTATCTCTCCACACCCTCGAACCTGTTCAACTCAGTCCTGGTTCTTCTCATTGTCAGTTTTCTTTCTTCTTCTCTTTCTACTGTATCCTCTACAACCTTCCTCTATAAGCAATATAGCACCAAGACAACTCTTTAAAAGTGGAATATTCAAGAAAAAAACATTTCATGTTCAAAGTACTCTGGGTCCACATCTACTCAAAGCCATGACTAATGAACCCTTCCCTATGTGTTTACTTTTACTAATCAGCTGGAATACACAATTAAATAATTCAAAGTAAAAATATTTAATGAGTATAAAAATTTAACTATAGTGTATTTTACTAATACACTCTCACAAATACTGAAATACTTGTGCCATCTAGAGGGAGAGTAGACACTTCTAGGGTAAGTACATGTAGCATTTGAAGTCTATGTGACCAGGGCACATATGCAGATGAGTATCCCCAAACTCTGGTGATATAGAAACAAAGATGTTCTGTTTCTTTTAGGAACTGACTCAACCTGGAGTGGCTAGGTGGTGCAGTGAAAAGAGGGCCAGCCCTGGAGTCAGGAAGACCTAAGCTCAAATCCAGCCTCAGACACTTAGCACTTATTAGCATTGTGACTTTGGGCAAATCAATTAACCTAAATTGCCCTTCCTTCCCCTCTCCAAAAAAAAATATTAAAAGGAATTGACTCAACCAGTATAAGATGACATAGCATTGTGGTTGAGTGTAACTCCACTGGTATAATCAGTGACAGGCATAACTCTTCTAGATATATGACTGAAGAATAGCTCTGTTTTCAACTCCTAACTTCTATTGAAGGATATCATAGTTGTTTAAGTTTAAGTAGGCCTCAGACACCATGATTTTCCTCATCTACAGATTATTTGGATATCATATAAAAGTGAAAAATAGAGGGAAAGAAAGAAACAAAAAAAAATCCTGTGTTCCAAATTCTGGTCTTTGTTATATATATTTTCCCGGAAACCAGACTCCAAACTTTGATGTACCTTATAATTGCAAATTCCTCTTTATCCTGGAAGAAATCTTCTTCATTCCTCTTATATTCTTTCCATCATCTAGGGATAACTAAAATCTGGTTTTCTCTTGAAGATATTATATCTCTTCAACCTATTTCCAAAGCTGGTGGTACCTTCTTTCATGCCTCCATGAACATAGAGTCAAGAGAAATTGACCTATTACTTACTCACTCATGCTTCTTTCATACCCTGCCTCTGTTATCATCACTTATCAACCAATTGTCATTTAAAGTTTTGTTTGATGTCTATATTCTTGTTGCTTTTATCTATGACCCATTAGGACTTTCTTCTTAATTAGGTCAGTGCCTAGTTCATAATATTTTTATTATCCATATTGCCTCCTCAGCTTGAACTCAACTGTTCAAATGCCTCACCTCCCATATATTCTGCCTTTAGTCTGTCTCATGCATAACTTAGACCCCAACTCAACTAATGAATTTGTCCCATTTACTGGAATTCCTAGTTAATGATCTGTATGGCTAAGTTGTGTATATTAGATAAAATGTCTGCAATGTTCTGCCTGCTTCCTAATAAAATGTCACCCTAGCATTATTCAAATACTTTAGGTAATATAGATTATGCAATGATAGGAAGTTATGGACTGCTCACCAATATATGAGAGTTTTATCAAGTGTTTCAGTAAGATTTTGTTCTTCCATGAAGCTAACAAGTATGATATCTGACTTTAAAATGACTAAATCCACATAAGTTTTATGAAATAGAAGGAAATTATCATTCTGGCTCCCTATAGAGATTTGGGATTTTATTTTATAAACAACTGATGAAAATACCTATGTTTATTTTTTAAAATATACACAAAATATACAAAATGAAACTTAATTTTTACTTGGGACTTAACTGAATTCTGTGAATGTTTTTTTTCCCCTATTACCGTCTTTGAAATTTTTGTTCTATTATACAGCTGCCATAATCACAGAGAAACAAAACTGTTTGCATCAACAATAATGCAACCAATTTTCAAGCATTGTGTGTCAAAAATCCATTATCCCAGCCATGATTACCTGGAACGACTGATCATAATTGCCATAAATTACACTTTTTTATAAGATATCGAGATACTTCTCCCATCCCCCTCCATTTCCCCCAATATCGTCATCATTTTGAATGTATCACACTTTGCATGAGCAGCAGATGTTAATATGGAAATATAGAACATCTCAATTTTCTCACTGCTAACTCAGCTTACTGAGCCAATTTCACAATTCTCACATTCCTGAGTCCTAGGAGAAAATGCTAATTTAGATTGTTAAAATTGACACGAGTTAGGGTATAAAGGGTAATTAGCATAAAATCCTACACAAAGTGTTCTTAGCACCATTAATCAACACCCACCTAGGCATCCACTTTTTTAGTATGAACTCATGTTTAACAGAGCTGAAAAATATCTAAAACATTCTCTTCCAGTTAAGATAGAAAAAAAATGCAGTTTGTACTTAGAGTTTGACATTTATTTTTTAATAAAAATTACCTAATGAGCATTGACAGCATAACTTTTGTTTTTATTGAGAATTGTTTACAGCTGATTGAATCATTTTTTTAAGGAAAATGCCTTTTTAAGCAAATATCTCTTATGGTTGTCTCAGTGTTCCTTCCTAACTGTCTGGGGGTGAGTAAAAGAGTGATGTGTGACAAGTCATCTTTCTTACCCAGGCTTGTTACAAGCTTCTTTTTGGTCAAGCTCTGACTCTTGTTTTCAGGATAAAGTGTAGTCTGTTATTCTGCCTCTGTGATTCATTCACTCTGTCCTACATCTGCACCCTAGATATTACGATAGGACTGATTTCCTCACAGTCTTCAGCTGTTTCTATATTATATGAGTCTATACATTGAAGTATTCCTACAACTTCTTTTCTCTCTTACCTCTATCCCCCTGTTTATAGAGAGAAAAAGCAGTAAAACAAACACACAAGGGACTGAGAGTCATGGGATACAGGGTCTAAGGACCAGTGGCTAGGCTGTTTGACCTTGGACAGGTCACTTATCTGCTCTCTGTTGTTGTCCATTAGTGAAATGAGAATCATAACAAATGAGATGAAAGATATGAAAATACTTTGAACAATATAAAACACTATACAAATGTGAGGGGTCATTATTGTTCCCTCACACTTCTCTCCTTTTGGCAAATATTTAGGTCATCTGCAATGATCTAAGCAAATAAAATTGAGGAGCACAAAGAATCCTTTATGTTAGAGATCATATATCCCATCCTCTTTATCTATGAGAAACCTGAGGCCTGGAGTGAGAGATGGGAAGGGAGATTTGTCCAATATCATGGAGCTAATCATTGGCCAAGGTGGCATTACAACCCTGATCCCTGATTCTGAGGATCACTTTTTTTTAAACCACAGCAGTTTAGAGATCATTATGAGACTAGTAACTGTGTGCATCCCAGTGCCTCATTGGCAATTTTGTTTAGGATAACTCACACTAATGTGAAATGCTATATTAAAAACTACAAATTTTCCATCTCTCTAGTATGACTGAAATCTGGAATATCTGGTTATATAATTCTTCCACTTGGGGTCTGTCTGTAGGGGGATTGGTTTTTATGAAGCAGTTGTGGGGATGGTTTGAATAACTTAGTCCAGAAATCTAGGGAAAGTAGAGAAAATAACAAGAATTGGGGACAAAGTATAGGTATTCTTCCATATTCTGAGGGGAACACAAATGCTGGATAACCATATCCCTCTAAGAGATTGAAGATATTCATTTGAATAGATTGATAGAAAAAAAAAATGTCTATATTCCTCCAATAAGCTTCCTCATGTGAGTATTGAGACAACAAAAAATCACCAAAAAAAAATTATTCTTAAGAGTAATGGAAATCTGTGTCTTTTTTTTGGAACCATGATTATACTCAAGGATTGGCCCACCATAGACTAAGTTAAGGACCCAGTCCCCTGAGAAAGGGAAAGAGTGCCATCCTCTGGAGAAGAGTGAAATAACTGAGAATAACACAGAGCTGAGTGGCAGATGGTGGATAAACATCACCTTTTAGAGAAGAGCAGAACTTTATAGAGTGATGAGCAGAGCTAAGCAGATAGATCGGTGATGGGTACCATCTGTGAGAGAACTAAAAAGAAATAAATAGTGAAACTGAAACACAAGAGGCAAAGGCTGCTGAAGACAGAGGCAGTGAGATGTCCACAACCTGCTGGGAGCAGAGGAGAGCTGCCAATGGCAAGAGCTGTGGCACAGATGGAAGAGTGGTGGAAAAATTGTGACTAGGGATAACCAACTCTTACTGCTCCCAACAGAAGAATTGTCTAGGACAATATGAAAAGTGAAGGAGACTAAGTATTCCCTGGTTTTCCTTGATGAATATATCAAATTCGGGTACCATTACAGTAAGAACTGATAATCATAACATTTGTTCAAAATGAGGGAATTGGGTGAGAAGATCTTAAAGAGTGTTTCCTTTTCTAAAAGTCTATGACTTCCATAATAATTGATATAAGAGATAAGAGGGTAGAAGTCATAGTGATAAAAACTAGAGTTACTAGTCCACAAAGGCAGGGAAAATTTAATCTTTGTCTTTGTCCCAATACCTTGCAAAATTTCTACTCAACGCCCAGTACAGTGGATGATAAATAAATGCTTATTAATTGATTACTTAATTGCCAACATATGAAATCTATAAAATAGCTATGATGCGAGAATATAATCAAAAGTCCATTATGGGCAATAGACACATGAACTTAATTAACAATGTGTTAATAAAGAGCTATCAAAGGAATGATTGAATCATGTGGTTGTAAATATAGTAACAGAGAAGTTAATAGTAATAATACAACATCATGTATTTATTACTAGAAATTATAGAAAAACAGTCCTTGAGGAGCTCAGAATTACTGAATAAATTGTTTCTCCATTTGAACTTTACATTCTTGATTGCAAGCATCATTATTGCAATTTCTCTGTCTTTCCAGATGTTACCAAAGTGCTTGGCACACAGTAAACAATAAATGCTTGCTGATTGATTAATTATTGATTGAGCGAGTGATTCAGATTATTCAAGGGAACTGTAGAAACTGTGTGGCCTTTATTGAACATTGCAAAAAAAAAGTTAGAACCTGCTGTATACCTGGAATTATATATCTAAGTAACTAGAATCATATGTGAGAAAATGTCTACTTTTATTAATTAAACATTGACAAATACTTTACTAAAATTCAACTCTCAAAATATGTTTGAGGATTAAAAATAAATCAACTATGCTGTAGCTAGGATGTTGTCAGAAAAAGCACGATTGAACATCATTTCCTGGACATAACAGTGACCCATAACAATTTAAGAATAACTTTTATAATAGATGTCACCATAGCAATATCATAATCTCCTAACTACACAGAAGGAAAAATTCCCAAAGACAAGACACTTAAAACACAGAATCAAACTATGGGGGAAAGGAATACACACCATCTTCTTCATGAATTTTCCTTAAGCTGCTACCATCGAGTCTAGAGAAGATGAGCCTCCATCCTAGCAATTTTATTCGACTACAAAAATAGGCTTTTTATCTGTCTTGAGTTGGACGGATCTCTCATAGTCTACTGAGAATTAAAGATAAAAGAATAATAGTTCAAAGCTGATTTGGCCTAGCTCTTTCTCTATTTCAACAGTATCAAGTAAGATGACAAAAAAAGAAAAAGAACAAAATACCTTGGTGCTTTAGGGTTGGCAAAGTGTTTTGTATATATAATCCCTTTTTTCATTGATAACTGTGAAATGTATTCATAATATTCTAATTTTACTACATCCCATAGTAAGTGTATGAGGCTGTATTGGAATCAAGGACTTCTTGATTCCAGCTTCAACACTCTAGTATACTAAACAGCCTCCTAACAATAAATGATTACAATAATAACAACAATATCAATGAAAATAGTAACAATAACTTCCTAAAAGCTCAACACACCAAAAATACTATGGGAGTGCAGGCAGAGAGACAATAGCAAGGTAGAAGAATATTTGCCTGGATCATGTACTGTAATGACTTCGTGTGCCCGGAGACCTCTATGTTAGCTGGCAGAAACTCTAAAAGCTTGCCCAGTTGGGCTCTATTGGCCCTATTTGAAACCATTATGATAATTTGAGATGGTGGATGGCTGAAAGAATGGTGCTTCTCCAAGTTCTGTTATCAAAAGTAAACAAAATATACTGGAACTAATCAGAAATACCAGAGGCAATTGTTTTGATGTAGACTGTGTTGACCACTAAATTGGATGAACCACAAGTGTGGAATAAAATGTGCTGAGGATATTATTTTATTATGCATTAGTACCAGTTATCATTTAAAAAAAAAAAGAATTGGAAATAGATTTCACCTTTATCACTGAGGCAAGGTCTCCAAAATGCTTTTCATCAACTTAGCTTCAAATAACATAAAATCATATTGCCAATCAGTGATGGAGAATCATAAGACAAACAAACAACTTTTTATCCATAAGCTTGGATTAGAACAAAAGAAAAAGACATAAAATCAAGGAGCTACTAAAAACTGCAGTAGGAAACACTAAAGGTGCTGAGGTCATTGAAAATTATCACCTAATGAAACATCCATAAGTTATACCAAACAATGAAACTAGTGGCAAAATTAATGCTGGTCTCAAATGATTTCAAAGAAGAGTTAGACATATTTAGAATGGACTTTCAAATAGCCTTATTTGAATTTGTATGAATCCAACTAGCAGACCAATCTTACCAAAATAGAGTAACTGCTATAACCATCATGAAAAAATGCATTATTCCACAGTATTTGACTAAAATTGTAAAAACATTTCAGGAAAGGCATCAAAAACTACCATAGAAGGGCAAGAATGCCTTGAGGGAATTATTAAGTATCTTTGGGAAGGCACTGGAAGATTATTTCAATATCCAACTGGTACATGTGATATAAAACCTTAATACCATACTGTCCAATTAAAGAAGCATATGGAAAGAAACGTAGAAAACAAAAACATTGCAGAAATTCCTTTGATCAGCAACTGAAAGCAAGAGACAAAAGGTTAAGGCAATTCAAGGAGTGTTAAAGCAGTACAAGGATCAAAATAAATAATTCAACATCAATCAATTTTTTTTTCTACAAAGACTTGAGAAGGAAATAAATCAGAAGCATAAAAGAACTCCCTTAGAAGGAGGATGTAAAAATGTTCTGGTAATCTATGTGGTCTAAAGAAGTCCAACACAATTAAAAGTCAAGTTGGATGAAATGAGAAACAGAAAGTTTGTGCATTGGTAATAGTATGAATGACAGAACAGCTATATCATCACTGAAACCACTTCTTTGCAAAATGATAAAGGGACAAAGCCAAATAAGAGCCACAATTATTGACATTTGACAGTGATGGACAAATGATTAGCAAAGTACTTCACCAATGCTGTGTCAGACGCAAGCCTGATTACACTCTTCCATGTTGAAGGTGTCATATATTCATTAACAAAAGATAAGAACACTAGCAACAGCTCCAAATATAAGCTTAGTACATGTTAAAATGCTTTATACAAAGCAATCACATTTTATGTCACTAAAATAGTACAAACAATTTTAAAAATGAAATGTTATCTGAGGAAAGGAAATGAATTTATTAAATACCTGCTTTTTGCAAGGCATTCGGCTAATTGTTTTATAATTATCTCATTTGAGCCTTACAACAACCTCAGTGAGTACCCTCATTTGATAGTTAAGAAAACTGAGGTAGGTGGAGGTTTGCCTTGCTTGTGGTCACAAAGATAGTGTCTTAAGTTAGATTTGAAATCAGATTATCCTGCCTCCAAAACCAGAACGCTATCTACTGTGTCATCCAGTTGCCTCCTAAGAAGCAAAAGAAGCTATACACCAAACGTATGTTGCATAACTAATTATTTATTTGGCAATTTTGGAACAAGTTGCCTGAATGGAATCATTTATATTCACTTTATTGATTATCCCAAATTCTTCAACTGAGTTCTTCATTCATGAGCTATTCTCTTTCAAATTTGCAACGTGTTTGGGTATATCTATATATGTCAAAATGTAATGATAATGTTAGAATAGTTGTTGTTCACATGGAAAGCCATTCTTTGTGTGATGATACCAACAAAATAATGCCAACAAGTCCTCTAAAATATGGCATATTCAGGGAGAGAATTTAATAAGCCTGTTATAGTTATACCCAACCTTAAATCCAATATCATGTTTCATAAATAGTATTAAACAAGGATTCCGCATTAAAGAGAGAGCTGAACCAAAACATCCTATTAATCATTTGATATAAATAGATGATATTAAAGTATGTGGCTTCACTGAAAAACACAGGTTAAAGAGCTACTCAATCCTCCCCAATATGCCCCAAATTAATCAAAATAGCATTTGGACTTAATAAGTGTAAAATTATATATGAAATTCAATATACATTATATAAAATTATATAAAATATATATAATATATAAAATTATATACTTACACATATACATAGGTATAAAAATATACATACATACATACATACATACATACATACATACATACATATATAAAGGGATGATAGCATCTGAAGGCCTTGAGCTTGAATCTTGAGGTCAGATTGTAACAATAAAAAGGGCATATATGAGAAGGCTTTGGTTTCTTCCAATCAAGACATAACAAGTAAAAAGACTTCATTCATAGAATAACTGAACATTCCTTGAAGTTCAACTGGGAGATTTAAAATTAAGTCAAATCAAGTAAACATACATTTATTAAACACCTGATCTATGTCAGACATTATGTTAAATGCTGGAGATTCAAAGAAAGGCACAGAACAATCTCTGTTATCAAGGAATTAATTGTCAATCAGAGTGAAGCTATGGCTGTATATGTTAAAAGAATTGCTGGCAATCTGAAATTTAAGCTCAATAGAAAGAACATGTACAAAATAATTAATACCTATGAGATACCCATTTTAACATATATTTTTAAACTGTAAAATGAAACATTACTGACTTTAAAAGTATACTAACAAAATGTCTCTCCATATGACTATATGTGAAGAAATTAAAACTCGTGTAAAGTGAAGAAAAGGATTTATAGAAACTTTCAGAGCATATAGTAGGCACAAAAACAACAGAACAAAACTCACAGACTGACTTTTGGAACAAATAGATAACTCTATGCCAAGTAATAGTAAAGGTTGACAATAGGTGCATGCCATTAAAATATTTAAATAGTCCAAAGTGACTTACTGCAGATGGAACCTGTGAATGAGCTAAGATCCAAGAGTGGAATCAAGAGATACTTTATGGTTAACCTTAACTTGAAATTAACCAATAATACATTAACAAAAAAGAATTAAACATGACTCTCATGCAGATTTGTTTATACAAGTGAGAGAATTTATGATGACAATTCATGATTAAATCAGCAACATCAGAAAACAAATGTATTATCTTTAAAGGAATATGACTTTTATTGATCAATTAATATTATACAGGGAAATAGTGATTGTGCATTATGTAGAATCATAGTCCTAGAGCAGAAAGGAAACTTAAAGATCACTTAATCAAATCACTTCATCTTATGGACGTGGAAACTGAGATCAGAGTGCCCAAGTAATTTGCTTATGGTCACACAGGTAGTAAGTGGTAGAGATAAGAACTGAACTCAAGTTTTGTGACTAAGTTTACAGCATTCTTTCTATTGCCCTATGCTATCTCCATATCAACACAAAATTTAGCACGTGCTGAATACCTAGTGTCTAGAATTACTCATCAGATGTGCCTAGATAGAAAGATTTATACATTAGTTGCTCTTTATCTGTCATACAGACAAAAAAAAACTTAATATGACAAGAGACCTCAAATAATTTTGAAATTTCAATAAAATGTACTTGAACCAGTTAGTCATGGCAGAACTGTTGCTGACACATATCAATTTAACATTTTATATGGAAATTGCATTACCAATACTCTTAATTTTCATGCTACGTGGAATGAAAAGATTTTAAAATATAAGAGGCCTAGTAGAAGGAACTTTAAAAACATTGTGGCAGCAGAATACCTTTTTCCTGTTTGTTTCTGGGGTTATTCCAAAAATACTTTCAGTGATATTATAAAAGCTGAACTTATGTCTCAAAACTTTTTCTGCAATTTTTAGAAAGTATTTAATTTTATTCACACATTTAATAATCCACAGAACTTTAAGTATAAAAATAATAAAAGCAAGATAACAAATTTCTTAGGGTCTATTCCATCTTATCTATATGAATAAAGATGAAATGGATGAAAAAAACATGACAATAACAACTTTTGAAAGTATTGAAAGAAAAAAATTGGTAAAACACTAACAAAACACAGAGCCTGTTGGTCTAACATGGTTATAGAAAGAAAATGAATTGCTCATTAAAAAGGAAGGATGAGATTAGTAGGTGGTCATAAAATATATCATAGATAGTTTTCAAGTGTGTCAGAATAACTCTTAAAGTAAACAGATATAACTTCACTGAGCAACGGTAAAGAATGATAACAACTTTAGATCACTGGATTTATTGAATATAATGTTTACCTCTGCATGGAATCTATGAAACAGCTACTATGGAAGAGTAGAAATAAGAGACTTTTAGTGAGTGACATTCACATGAACTCAGTCAACAGTATATTGAAAAAGAAGTGGCACACAATGGCTCAATTGTTTTGTTTATGAAGATAGTTTACAATGGAAATATAGGATCAGACCATGCTCACTAGAAATGTCAGAAGCCTATACTTAAGGAATCTAGTCTTATTGATCAATGCATATTTTAGAAAGAAATAGTAGAAATTGCATAGTACATTTTTGCCAGTTGTATAAATTTAGCACCTACTGAATACTTACTGAGAAAAGCATGTTCTGGTTGCCTGAAATATAAATCAGTACTTTGCTATCTCTTATAAACTAACAAAGGAGATCATGAACTAAAAGATGAGAACAAGATAAGTAGTAGTCACAGTAACTTGAATAAAAATAACATCTTGCATATCTGTAATATGCTATATATATTGCAATTTCCACCCCAACCCCCACACAATTGTTATCTCATTTGATTATTCTTTCTTCTGAAGATGGTTTTCCAAACCAAGATCCTGGCAAACTATGTCCTTTCTTTCTTAGTAATGAAGTGGTTAATAATATGGGCATCAGTAGTGAGTTGCAGACTTCTCCCTTCCATCATCCAAGTGTCATGGGAAGAATAGGGATGGAGGATAGGTGGAGTATTAAAAAAAAGAAAATGAAGCTTTATTCATTTACTTTTTTCCGCTTATCAGTATTGTTTTATTTTATTTTCCTTACCAGCATTGTTGTAAGTAAAGCTTATTTATTATTTTCAATAAATTGTAAGGTTGTATATATGTATAAGGCATTGTACTGAAGTGACTGTAGAGCCAGCCTTGGAGTCAGAAGGACTTCAGTTCAAATCTTGTCTCTGACACATGCTGGATTTGTTGCCATGACCAAGTCATTTATCCTCCCCATGCTTCCTAGAACATTCATCTCTCTCTGTACCACTAGAAGGAGTTTTCACATTAGGAGTTCCTCAGAATAAAATCAGAAATCTAAACCAAAATTAGGAAGATGAATAATATAAATATGAGTGGTAAAATAATTGATTGTAAGAAATAAGTTGAGGACATATTTTCAATGAAATTACCTTTCTTCTGTAAATGTTCCTGCAAATTAATAGATTTCAAAATGATTGTTGTATTCCTTCATAAGACCCACTTTCAGGTTGCACAAAACATCCTAATATCATGGATTCAGACCTAGAAAAGATCTTAGAGGCCAATGAGCCTAATCTATTCATGTCACAAATAAAGACATTGAGGTATAGAGAGGTCAAGTAGTGTTCCCAAGGTCACATTGTGAAGGTTTAAGACCATCTTCAAATTAACATATTCTTGCTTCCAAAAACCAGTGCCCTATCCATTATACCCAGCTGCCCTTCAGTCAAATCAGTTGCGGAGTTGGGAAAGAAACCAAAAAGCATATATTTCTACCTTCTAAAATGATAATTCTTTTGTCTGAATTCTCCTATTTAACTCTGTTGCATACAGGATTAAGAGTTAGCTTTCTCAGAGTGAGAAAGATAAGATTCCTATTATTACCACTGTGTTTGAAATTATGAAAACAAATTCATTTTCCCAGGATAATCTTCTGAAGCAAACCAAGCCCATTAGCTATGGAAGAGAGTTTGCCAGCAAATGCTCACCAGATGAATATGGAGATGAAAGACAAGCAATTTATTTTTATTTGATACTAGAATGAGGATTTGAACTATAGTGAATTTGTCATTAGAAAGGGTTACAAAATGTAGGTCAGACATATTTGTGCCTATTAGAAATATAAATTTACACAGAGTCTAGATACAATTTAAGACAGGGATCAGTTTTGTGAAACTTTTGATCTTTGTGCTGGTATCCTCACAATGGCCAAGTTTCTTAAATTTGATATTTATTTAGAAACTGAATCCCCATTGTCTTCTAGGGACAAGTCAATTCCTCAGACCCTTTTAGGTAAAGGGAGAATAGGCTTAGCCAATGAGAATTTGGTCTTTATGAGCATGCTCAGTGTTCTCTACTGATAAAATCTACATAGTTCATCAGGGCATGGATAGGCATTATTTCTTTTTCCCTTGCCTCATACAGACAAGAAGGGTTGTTTTTGTTTGTTTGTTTGTTTTAGGGAGTGTGCTTAGCTTCAACTGAGAATGTTTACTAATATAAGGCGCAATTACAAAAGGTCCCATTATTTAACCTTCTCTCTAGCATGACAGATCAGAATAAGGAAAATCTGCTGTAAACCTCTAGAAGGAGAGAAAGGCTTCATGTCTCTATCTCAACATCCAAACTAACATGTGACCAATAACTACAAGCCTCTGTTCTTTGCTTTTTTGTGCTTGTTCTTTCGAATAAACATTTATTAAGCACCTACAACTTGTCAGGAACAGTGCTATATTGTTGATAAAATTAATTAAACAAAAGACAGTCCCTGCCCTCCAAAAGTTTATAATCTAAAGGGGAAGACAATATACAAAACATTGTGGGAAAAGGAGGAAAGGAGAAGAGGAGAAGGAAGTGGAAGCCAGGACACCAGGGAGTACCAGTTCAGGAGTATCTTGTTCTTTGCAGTTGAAAAAATACAAGGAAGCAGATGCAAAGTAGAATGATCTGAGAGTCCAGTTCCTGCCCTTTGGTAAGAGTTTGGTACTACATCCTCTAGCCTTCCAATTAGAGGAGAGAGGATGCTGAAGCATGTGGTGTCAATCAAAGCTTAGGTTATCATGGTAATGAGTTTTGAAGTGATGAACTTATCCAGGGAGGGCAGCAGATGCAAAGTGGAGAGATTTTGGAGATAGCTGAGTCCAGTAAGGAGAGAAGTCCTCAGCAATCTACATAATTGGTAGAAACAAAATTGGTGAAATGAAATTTTTAGAGTGAATGTTTTTTTAGCTAGGTGACTCAGTACACAGAGCCCTGGGACTGGAGTCAGAAAGACCTGATTTCAAATCTGAATTCACAATTGCTGTGTAACCTAGGACAAGTTACTTAAGCTCTGTTCCTCTGTTTCCTCATCTGCAAAATGGGGGGAAATAGCACCTACTTCTCTGGGTCATTGTGAGGATCAAGTGAGATAATAATTATACAGTGTCTGGCACATAATAAGCAATATATAAATGCTAGCTATCACTACTCCTACTGTTAGGGCAGCTAAGTAGCCCAATGGATAGACTGCTGGTCCTAGAGTCAGGACAACTCATCTTCCTGACTTCAAATCTGACCTCAGGCATTTACTAGCTGTTTGACCCCAGATAAGACACTGAACCCTGTTTGCCTCAGTTTCCTAATCTCTAAAATGAGCTGCAGAAGAAAATAGAAAGTCATTCATATATTTTTTGCCAAGAAAACCCCAAGTGTGGTCACGAAAAGTTGAGAACAACTAAAACAACTGAACAACAACACAACTCCTCCTCTTCCTCCTTGTCATGTAGTACTTTAAAGTTTGCAAAATACCTTACATAAAACACTATATTTGAGCCCACAACAGCTTTTCTGATTGATTTCCAGTCATTAGAGCTGTGACTGAGATGATTGGCAGCTGACCATCTTGGTGGGGGAGAGGGGTCATGAAACATCAGAGGAATCACCTCTATCTTCTTGAGCTACATAAAGAGAGCTGTGAGATCATCTCACACTTTGTTCTCCTCTTCAATATTTAACTTATGCAATCATCTTTTTAAAATAAGGAAACCCAGGCTCAGAGAGGTTAGGTGACTTACCTAAAGCCACACAACTAGAAATTATTAGAAGTAGCACCAGAAACCTGGTCTTCATTACAAGTGCAACACTTTAGCCAATACCATGCTGCTTCTCCAAATACAGCGGATTTGCTTTTAATTAGCGATCACTGATCAAGGAAATCATTTGACTCAGGAGGACCCTTAGTATGTTGAGCAAATTTCCATTATAAAAAAAAAAAAGTAAAGCAAACTTCCAGAAGTTTCCATTCCCTACTTTAATTTTCACCATTTCCCCCATTTTTTTGTGATCCAGGGCTCAAATGTGGAAATTATATAAAGATCTTCTGCTTGGTGGAGAGAACGATCACTGGATGTTATGTCTCTGTGTAATGAGTTAAGTTGGTAAGAGGGTGGAAGAAGAGAGATACTGGGCTTCTAGCTACTAACTTTGCAAGGAATCAAATATAATTCCAGGTTCCCTTCAGGGAGAGGTCTTTGGAGGAAGACAAAGAATTCAAGAAGCTGACATGTAGTGGAGTCAGTGCCTTAGCCATATTTGGGCTCACAGCTTCAAATCCTATATGACCATATAGAGACTCCTGGATTTTTATCTTGCGTAGAATGGAGAAGTCTTTCTGATAAAGTCAGTTATCTCATTCCCAGTGGAAGAGCTCATTAACTCTGTATTATTGGATATATTCTACTGTGTATAATATCTGTTATCTGTTAGATATCAGTCTGGATAAATTGATTTATTTGGTATTTACTTTGTGAGATGATCTTCATGTAACTGACATTAGGT
>CM053585.1:423499689-423518197 GCA_028646515.1 Pseudochirops corinnae | reverse complement strand
ATATGCATATATGTATATTATATATGTAGGTGTATGTATACACACATATATGCTTTAGATTAATGATATTTGGTAGTGGGAGAAAAAGACTGATACAATTTTAATCTGCAGTCACCCCTCAAACAAGAGCGGGAAGTCAACAAGCCTTTATTATTTAGCTTTGAGGTGCCCAGGATTGACAAGTGCTTTTATTATCTCACTTGATCCCTACAATAACTCTGTGAGATAGGTTCTACTAGTATCACCATTTAGAAAATACTATGAGGGATATTAATATCTCTCATTACAGATAAAGATAATCACTTAAGCTTATCTTCATGATTTTTAAAGCTTTTTGAAGCTTCTGTGTGCTGTCTTCATTTGAAGTTTCTTGTGGGCAGAAACTATCTCTTAGCTTCTACTTGTGTCTTTAGCACTCAGCACAATGACTGATACGTAGTGCTTTAATAATTATTTGTTTCCTTCCTTCTTTCCTTGGAATATCCATTCTTGCCTCCCTGTAAAGCCTCCTCTGGGGCAAGTAGTTAGCAGAGTGAATAGAGTGCCAGGCCTAGAGTCAGGAAGACCTGAATTCAAATTCAGTATATTTGCCAAGAAAAACCCAAATATGGTCATGAAGAGCTGGGCACAATGAATGAACTATAATGCAAGCCTTCTATAGACAACTCCATGTGGACATGTATAACCTAAATGGCCAACACACATACCTCATATAACGCATTTATGAGAGTTAGCCCAACCAGTTGGGTAGAGTATTGAAATGTGAAGTCAGAAAGACTTATATAAGTTCTAATCGTGACTCTGGAACCTCGAAGCTAAATAATAAAGGCTTGTTTACTTCCCCCTTTTGTTAGTGGGGAGACACTTTCTCCCACACTCTTGGCAAAGCAATTAAACTTCATTTCCTCAGGAAATTCCCAAGAAATATTCTATTAAATTAGATAATTCACATCTGTAGGGATGAAGGGAATTTTCACATGCTCCCTATATTCCTTAAATGGGCTTAAGAAAAATAAGACCCTTTTAAAAAGCTGGCCTTCTGATCTCTAGCAACCGATGGCCCAGAAATAATGAAAGAGGTCATGTGTCCATGGAAAACTCATAGTTTCTTTTGTAGAGAATAATTGTCAAGCATTAAATCATGTAAACTTATTTTAAAAGAATATCAAAAAACATCTTCCTGTCATACTTTGAGTGCCACACCCTAGGCATCTAACATCTCTGCTGAACTTTGGTTCATGGAATAAAGCAATGAAGATGATGACAATGACATTGAAAGGACACTTGCAAAAGGCATTACAAAGAAAGATTTGGCTGTAATTGGGGGCATGCATCCAGCAAGGAGGAGAAGAGATTTTTAAATGTCATTTCAGGGGGTTTAGACTGAGTAAATAGGAAACTGATGACAATGACAGAATAGTTTTTGAGAAGGAGAAGCTTCTTTTGGGAAGAGATTAGGGATTCAGTTTTAAATATGTTAACTTTGAGTTGGGGATGGACATTTGAGGATGTACAATAGGCAGTGAGAGAACATGAGATCTGGAAAGACTTCAGGTCTAATATTTTTAGATATGGAAATAATTAGCTTGCAAGTAAAAATAATCACTAGTATGTGAAATGACTTTTTCATACAGAGCATTTTAACAATATTTTATCTATTTAGACAGGAGTATGCTACATTCAATGGACATCAAGGCCTTATTATCATTACTTCATATCTTTGTATGTGGTAGACAATAGATAAGCATGTATTAAGCATCTAGTGTGAACCAAAACTATGCTAAGAGTTTGGGATACAAAGACATCAAAACTATCTATTTTCAAAAAGAGTCTACAGTTGAATGGAGAAGGCAACATAAAAAACCCTGCATACAAATGAATATATTGTTATGTATGCATACATATATATCACACATAGCACAAATGGATACATGCATATATATATATATATATATATATATGTATGTATAATCAACAAAGCTCAGTAATCAATTGCATATGTGAGGATTGAGAAAGCGTGAGGAGTCAAGGATGATGCCTATGTTTCTATGTTTCTCTCTTAGGTAACAGAGAGGGCGATGGTACTTTTGAGAATGATAGGAAAATTCAGAAGGAGGAAAGGTTTTTACAGAAAGATGGTGAATTCATTTGTAGTTACATGGATTTTAAGATGTCTATCTATAGGGAATCTAGTTTGAGAAATATCATAGACAATTGGAGATGTGTGATGAAAGGTCAGCAGAGAGGTCAGGGATAGATAAGTGGATATGAGATTCATCTGTATAGAGATGATAAATGAAAAAAAAAATTGATTTACCTAGAATCAGAGGGCCTTGATTCAAACTCCATTCTGACACTTAGAACCTGTGATACCTTGGACTGGTCATTTCTCTTGTTGGTATGTCAAATTTCACTGGCTCCTGCAGTGGAGACCAGAGGAGAGGATCAAAATCTCAAGCCAGAATCACCATGTAGTGAAGAAATTGTCTGTATGGGCAAGGGGATAGGAACACAAATGATAGGCAAGAAACATAAAGCAGTATGTGGTCATCCCTAAGTTTGAAATAGGATCTCTTGGGGAGGCTAAATGGTGCAGTGAATTGAGCATCGGCCCTGGAGTCAGGAGGACCTGAGTTCAAATCTGGCCTCAGACACAACACAAAAACTAGCCTCATGACCTTGGGCAAGTCACTTAACCACAATTGCCCTACCTTCTCCCTCCAAAAAGCAAAAAAAAAAAAACCCAAAATTAAAAAAAAAGCATCTCTTGCCATAATTGTGTCTATATAGTGAGAAAGCTATTCAGTTGCCGGTACTAAGGGAAGTGAAAACAGTATTGTCAATGGCTAGGCTAGAGTTGAAGATCCACTAGATGTTCATCCAAGGATAGGTGGGAACTGCCAACTTTCCAAGTCTGGCTCCTTTACGTAGATCTCAGCAGTTCCTAAGAAAATCACTTTTCCTATAGGTTTTTTTTTTTTTTCCTGAGACCCTGGGAAGAGATTTCAGGGTTCATTTGACTCTCCTTCTTAGTCAGAAACCCTGTTCCTTTTTTTAGGGGAGAAAAAGAGGCAAGTAGCTAACAGAGTGTTAGGTTGATTGACTCTCTGAATAAAACAGATAAGGCTTTCTACCACTGTTATGGAAGGTCACTTCTTCTTGAACAAGAAGTCATGTTCCTGATTCAAACAACTTACCTTCTTCCAACCTCTCAGGAGCAGAAGGTTGTGATTTAATTGCAAAGAGGTGAGAATAATAGATGGTTAAAAGAAAAAAAAAAGCCAAACTTTGTTCCTCAGGTATCTATGAAATAGATCGCATCTTGATGACAGTCTTCATTTGTTTTCTCACATAGATTGGTACGAGAGCAGGATATTGACTACTGTTAATATCTGTCTATATATCTATGCATATCTCTCTATATGTACATATATCTCTCAATATATCTATATTATATATGCATACATATGTATATATGTAGGTATGTATATACACATATATGCATTAGAGGTATGTGTGTGTGTGTGTGTGTGTGTGTGTGTGTGTGTGTGTAGGCAGTTATAGAAGAGCAGGATACCATTGAGTCTAAAATCAGGAAGGAAAACTCAATTATCAAAATTCTGTAGTACAGTGAAAAAAAAGTAAACTCTTAATATCTTACAGAACAGGAAGTAATTTATGAATATCATTAGCCTATTCCTATCACTTCTACTCTTTCCTCTTTTACTTTTTCCCTTGTTCAGTCTTTGAATTATGGGCAAAGTGACACAGAGCTGGAACCATCCATTAAAGGTAAAGGGAATATGCACTAAGATCCTGATCTAGGATGGGTCTGACACAGGTCAGTCCCTTGGTGGTTTAGGTCTGATGTTGAAAAGAAATGAGATGCTCATAGATAATTCAAGTATTAATGATGGAGGATTACTTAAATTGAGTGAAGCTTCCCTACCTCCTAGTTGCCCATTGTGGTCCACTAGCCAAAAAGCAGAAAGAGACTGAACCTCCTTTTAGCTGCTTGTACTGAGATGAATAGGAAGTGATGTTAATGGCACAAGTCTATAGTCCCAAAAACCAGTTAAATCTTGAAGATGACTTTTAAGGAAAACCTAAATTAATTTGCTTCCACCCCAGGCTTCATCAAACAAATCGATCACATATGCTTTCTGCAACTTAAAATTTAGTTTTTCAGAAGGACTAAAAGAATCACAGACAAACAGGACATTTTTGAATATTACATATTAAATTTGTTACATATTTTTAAATAAAAGAAAGCTGTGCTTCACGGAGCCAGACAATTTTAAGTACAAACCTTTTTTATGTTTTCTTATGTATATGGAAATATTCATTTTACATGGTGTTTGTAAAGTTCAGAATAAATAAAAAGTAATAGTTATTAAAAGCAACCTTAATGAAACAATGAGAAAAACTTTCATGCACAGGTTATATTACAAATCAAGGCCACTCCTGGAGCACCAGTGATCTATTATACATAACCTACCAGGTACAAACAAAACAGATGATTTGTAGAAAGTATAGAAAGAGCTGAAGTTTTGTATAGCCATGAACCCTAGATGCACAAAGAATAATGTAGCCTTTGGTTTGAGAGAGTGAGACACACACACACACACACACACACACACACACAGTGAAAGAGACAGAGACAGACAGAAATAGAGACAAAGAGAGACAGAGACAGAGGAAGAGAGGGAGGGCAAACATCCAGGCCTTCTGTGTCTCTTTCTACAACTCCTCATATCTTGTTAATGTTGACTGAGTCTCTGGAAATCATTTGGAGCCATCTGAGAGAAGAAGAGCTGATAAATCATGAAAGTCTCTAGAATACAAATACCTATCAGCTTCTATTTAGCAGCTATCATTGAAAAAAGCTTTATTTCCATGGCATAGCCTGCACTTTGAATCCTTACTCATCGACAAAATTATTTTCTTTTTGACTTAACAATATTGGTTCCTTCACTCATTTGATCTCCTTGAATGTCACCGTCCTGTATTCATTCTAGTTACTAATGTGATCTGGCCTTTAGGTGAAAATCTATTGCTTTGTTACCATTTTTAAGCCTCACCTCCCTTATTCCAAGCTAGGATTGTTAGGATTGTTCTCTTCTCATGCCTTCCATCCCCAAATTACAACAGTATATATGTTTTTGTGTAGTGGGGGAGGAGTTATGCATGACAGCATGTTCCTACCCCTGTCTTGGGGGGAAAACAAAATTTTCTCATATCCTCATTGCTTCTACTCTAGCCAAATCAAGTCAATTGTTATCAGACTAACAGGTCTCCAGTGGCATTGATAGAGAGTCTACATATTTTTAATGGCTCTTGAGAGATAGGCTGCATTAGCCCCTATGTCTTCAGTTGATGCCTTTGTGCTGCTCTCACTAGGCCTCCTCCTCACTGGATTGTTTTTGTTGGCTACATAATTCCTCGAGAATATTTACTCTTCAGAAACAGAAGATCTATTCCTCTTGGGATATAGTGTCTCTGCTGGGTTTGCCTTTTTTCTGGGTACATCATTCCAATGGAATCTATTGACTTTATAATCTCTACTCATTTCTTCAGGGACCACTAAACCATCTAAGTTCCCATCTACTATAATACATTGACTAAAACCTCTACCTGATAAGGGCAGTCTGCTAGACAAATAATTATATATGATAATGATTTATTATATATAAATAAATATAATTATTTAGCTAACTGAAATCAGGCAGAAATCTAGCTACTTCAAGTAAAATCTTCAACAACTAACAAGGATTCAAACCAAAGTGATAGTTACTTAAAACAACAAAGATAAAACATATTTTGACAAGATTTGGGAGTTCTCAGAACATTTTACTGGCTAATTCTTTGAGAAATCCATTTCAGAGAAATAGAGAGGTAAAACAAATCAAAGGGGAAAGGTGATGGGTAGGGTAATCCCAAAATGAAAATCAGTGTAAAAATTTTTAAATACCATATTAAATTCAGTATATTGGCAAAAAAGTAATAAAATGCTTAATCCAATACTGGATGAGGGGAAATAAACAGTGATACATCACTGCTGGAACTGTACACAAGTTAAAATACTTGGGAGAAAAATAAAGCAATAGACAATTATTTAGAAAACAGAATATCTTTTGATTCAATGATTTCTACTGACTGGACTCTAAAAAAATAATCAAATGATAAAATGAATTTTTTGCTTGAAACATAATTATAATTATTCTATTTATAATAGCAGATGATTATCAAAAGTCCATATGCAAAACATTTGAACAATGGCTGTAGAAAGTATTAAAATGTTAATAAAATAGAATCAGGAAAAGAAATACAGAAAGACTTATATGAAGTGGGGAAGAAAAAAATATGGAAGCATAACTGTGTATCTATTAACTAGAAAGATGGAAGAAAAAAGATCAAATTTGACAGGAATTCACGTATTTCTGGAAAAGAACAAATAATAAAATATTTCTTTTTGTTAATTTGTGATGTTTTTTTCCTTTGAGGGTTATGGATTTGGATAGGTTCTATTCCCCTGTTGCTTTAGTTTGATTATTTCCATCAGTCATCATTAAATTTGTAATTAAAATTAATGTTATTAACATAAGGATAATGCACAAAGGCTCTAGGACGTGGAGTTATTATGTAGCACTGTAAAAAGAACATTGACCTTGTTTGAAATACTACCTCTTACACTTCCTAGCTGTTTCATCTTGGTCAATTTATTTAAGCTCCCTAGGTCTCAATTTCCTTAAATGTAAAATGAGTGGTATGAACTAAATGGCCTCTGAGGTCCCTTCTAATTTCAGAGATCTATGATCTTTTGATTACCTCAGCATAGAGAACTACCAATGAGGCAATTTCCTCTGCCAGTGTTGTTCAGTTATGTCCAACTCTTTATGACCCCATTAGGGTTTTTCTTGACAAGATTGTGGAGCAGTTTGCCATTTTTTTCTCCAGATCATTTTACAGATGAGACAATTACAGGAAAAAGGGATAAATGACTTGCCCAAGGTTACACAGCAAGTGTCTAATGCCAGATTTCAACACAGGAAAGATAAATTCATTGTGCTACCTAGCTGTCCCCCATCTACCAATACAAACTACAAATTATCTATGACCTTGATTTAGAGAGTTGCTTAAGGTACACTGAGGTTCAATGCTTTGCCCATGATTGCACAGCTAGAAATAAAAGGATTTGAATCCAGGTCTTTTCTTTCTACCACATTTCCTCTATTATAGCATGCTGATTCTAATAATGATATTATTTATATGGTTATTATAAATATTAGGGTAGAATGCTTTTCATAATCACAAACTTCTTCCAAAAACAAATAAAAAATGCAACCATTATTCTAAATATATTTTCTCCTGGCAATGCTATATGAATGTGAATCTTAGAACACCAAAATCACTGAACATGGGGTGACCCAAAGATCAATGAAGAGATGTGTAATCGATGAAGGTATGCTGTACTATTTTACTAATTATGACTTACCCAGAAGTAGTTTAAGGGGCATCATTGAAGAAATGTATGGTTTTTATATGCATAAATGTGTATGCATGTATATATTTTAAAAATATTTTATATATTTAGTTATTTGTATTTTTTTTAGGTTACTTACTAAAAGTTAAGGACAACAGATGGGTAGCCCAAATGTTGGGCTCATATACTCAAAATCTAAAAAAAAAAAAAAATAAAGAACTCTCCCAATCCTTTGAATTGGTCTTGAAATAATGAGATCATGTTGACAAGAGTTACATAAGATTAGATGGCATAGATTAGTTGCAATGAGTAGTAGTGGGAATAAACATGGTCCCTGCCCTCCTGAACTTTATTTACCTTTGTTAGTGATAGATAACTGATCCACTGAAGAGATGAAGTTGATCATTATCATGTTTGTCATATATGCTACATCCAGAGTCACTTGGATTGGAGGCTGTAATGCCAAGCAAAGGCAACTTCCAAGATTTAGATTACCAGCATAGTAAATTCCATTTATTCAGCAAACATTCACAGAACAGAGAAAGTCCAAATACAGTGTAAGTTGTTCCTTTAGCAAGTAAGTTCTCAATTCAATCCAGTTATTACTCCACCCCTAGACAGTACATTCAGTCAGTCAAAAGTCTCTTCTCAAATGGAGATTAGCTTCCAACCATAAAAAAAGTACATTCATTTAGTCAATCACAGAGCACAAAAAAAAAAAAAAAACCACAAACCTCAAAGGCTTCCCACCCCTGAATCTCAAAAGGGGCAGGAGAACACAAAAGGCCATGCACCCTTAAGTTGCAAGGTTAAACTCATCATTGACTACCCAAAGAAAGGTCCTTTTTTTATCTTCACTTGAGGCAAGCCCTCAGCAATCTCATTTCTTGGGGAGACAAGGCTCAACAAAGCCATAGCCAGTGTCCTCATCAAGTCACTCTCTACCTGTAGAACAGTCCCAGAACCCTGAAAACATCAGCAAGGCCCTCTTCCAGGATTTCTGTGCGGGTACCACATGAAAATCCTCCTTCAGGACTTCTGAACCAACAGCCAGGTTCCAGGACCTCTACTACAGCAGCACTGTCCTTCACCTTCAGGTGAATCTTGCAAAGCAACATCAAAACAGACAGACAAAATATCAGCATCACAGCCATGCCTCCTCAGTCCTTGGCAGTTCTGGGGGGCAGTTCCAGGTGGCAATTCCAACAGGCTCTTACCAGTCTTTCTCTCAGCAACTCAGACTCCATGATACTGGATACTGCTCTCCCAAAGTCCTTCTGGCCTTCTCTAGGCTTAGCCTCACTCCCAATTCACAGCTCCTCCCAGTTCAGCCCTCTCTCTTCATGTCAACAAGTGGATCCCACAAGTGGGATTCACAAGCTCTGGGTTTTAACACTCAGCCCAAAAACCAAGCCTATACAGGGGCATCTCCAAATTCCATTACCAATACAGAGGCCTTATAGGTAACTGAAATAAGGCCTGAATGACTTAGTTCAGTAATAAGGACTCTCCCTTAATAGCTCCTTCTATTCATGTCAAAGTGAATAACATGGTTTAGTGTCATTTCCACTTCCTGGATCAGGACCATGAGATACTAGAGAGTAGTGAGAAGCTCTTCAACTCTGGCTTAAAAGGGGCATATCCAAGAATCTCTGTTCCAGTCCCTATGATACCTAGAAGAAAGAAAGACTGAGGAAAGGTAAATTATAATTTCTGAATGTATGAAAAAGTTATGCAGTAAACATATATTTGAGTTTTCCATTGATGATAAAACATAGGGATTAAAGTTTAATTCAGTAGGAAAAAAAAAACCTTAGGATTTCTTTGCTGTCATGCTAATGTATCTAAAACTTTAGTAAGATAAGACTTTGAAGCTTGATTTTTTATAGCCATCTTTCGAAGAGAATGTAATGGAAAGAAACAGTGGACATGTTTTATATAAACCTCTTTTGTTTTCCTTTTAGGTCCTATTATTAATTAATACGTTTCTTTGGGCCAGATACTATGCTCATTTCTGGTTCACTCAAAAAACTTAGCATGGTGCCTTGTGCGTTATGTGCTCTAAGTAACCACCAGTTGAATGAATGACCTTCCAAAATGATCTTTAACAAATTTTCAAATAGTAAATGCCCAAAGACTATAAGCATTGTTTAATTATTAGGAGGTCTCACCTAACTGAAAGTACATGAACATAACTTAGTGGCTTTTTATAATTTTACAAAGATAGCTTATTTGCTTCATTATCCTAGATGTGGAATTATTTGTAAAAAAGTGATTCCTATCCACCTCACACTCTTGTAATTTTTCATTTTTGTTATTGCTGTTTGGATATGCAGTCTCCTTTCCCTAACTATATATAAGCTTCACAAGGCCAGAAAACATATGTGATTTAGTAATATTATTTCCCTCACCACCAAAAAGAGGGATTTGCACATGGAAAGGGATGAATAACTATTGATTGAAGTTGTAACAGTGAGACCAGAGGCTGAGAACATTTTATGCTCATAAGATCTTCTTTTTTAGTTAAACTCCTAGTCCCTCCAAAATGATCTAATGTTTTCTTTTATATATCTCTTTTCCTGTTTCCAAGTCAAATAGTTCATGGTAGCTTGAAACAAATGAATAATCAGGTCTAATACTTGACTTGAATGGGTGTGAAACAGTAGGCTCTCAAATTTCCTCTCATGTTTGGCATTTGGTATGGGGGAAAGATTCAAGAGTATTACATAAGCACTGGGGATGTTGGATGGGGCAAGTGATGTAGCAAGACAGGGTCACTTTAAAACGTTGTCCATAGGAAAAAATTGATCATTAAATCTTAAACTCAAACTGAGCAGAAAAAGAAAGAGATCAGTCACAATGGATGTACTGCCAGACTACTGTAAAAATTAAGGGCATTCAAAAACTTAGTACACAAGCCCAAATGAGTAACTGAGTCAGATGTTCCTTTGAGTTGGACTCTCTTAGGAATAGATTTCATATGTCTTGGAAACCAACGGACTACCAAAGTCGCATTTTCAGTCCTGGTTTTCTAACTTTCCCTCCCACCTCCCCCCCCCCTCCCCAGTAGAGAAAGGGGTTGAAAAGTCTCATCACAGATGGCCTTGTGATTAGAGATGGACACTCTTCATGGAAATTGTGGAACCAGATCCTGCCATCATGGATTGATTAACTGGATGCCATCCACACATGTGCATTCAGAAATAAAAGGCAGTGATAATTAGCCAAGGAATTAGGCTAAACAGAAACCAGAGATAATCCTGCTGAATTTCATTCAGTATATTTAAATCAAGAACAAAGAGATCAAGGAGTTTTTGAAGACCTGGAAGGACTCAGTATGGGTTTTATTATTTCAATTTTATCATTTGGATTTTAGCTGTCCAACTTTAAGAAAAACACTTAAACTAGTATCACAACACTATTAAATGATATTTATGTGTGAATGTGAATAGCAGAAGAAAATTATTTTCATTATCAAATGATGCTCCCTCCAAAAAGAGATTCAGCCAATATTCCTTTTTCTAAATAGAGTTTGGATTATATTTATAAAACAACAGCCGTAACAACAATATTTACATGAACCTTTTAGGAGTACATTTTGTGGGTAACATTTTATATACCTCTATCTATCTATCTATCTATCTATCTATCTATCTATCTATCTGTCTAATTGAAATGACTACTACTGAACCTCTGGCTACATTTACATCATTGGAAAGGCAACTAAAAAGCCAAGCATGCTTAATAAAGTAAAGTTAATAAATAATTAATTTCATCCACCTCACAGAGATTTGTATCTCATGATCTGTTTTTCCTTTGACAATTTAAGCAAAAATAATTTAGTATAGTGACTCAATAACACAACAAATATTTATTAATTATCTATTATGAACAGACCCCTCAGAATTGATGTCATATCATGGTGTGGAGGTAAGTTTCAACTCAAAAGTTATGCCAGGAGATTACAGGATCTGGTAAGTATCTACCATGTTCTAAATGCTTTGAGTATGGTCCCAATGACAGATTTTGTCTATTGGCCAAGGACCAATTTATCTAATTTTGAAAAGACTCATAATCAGAAGGTTGGCTAGTAATGTTGAATTCTTTGGCCATGGAAATTCTTAAAATAAAGAAAAAAAAATTAAAAATGTGTCTCAATTTTGCATATCCACATCCTTTGTCTATAGTGATGTTGGAAGAGAAGTGGAAAAAGGGAAGATGTTAAGAGTAACCCAGTTTTTTTTAATCTATTCCAAAAGCACTAATAGACCAATTGTTAACATAAATCAAGGTTTCTTAATCTAGGGTCCATGAACTTTAAAAAAATTTCATAATTAACATTTTATACAATTATTTCCTGTAAAATGCTATGGATTTTACTGTATTAATTTAAAAATATTATTATGAGAAAGCACCATAGGCTGCACTACACTGCCAAAGGGGGCACACACACACACACACACACACACACACACATCACTTAGAACCCCTGTTCTAAGTTGTTGTTTATTTTCCCTCTGGTGTCTCCTTCAGATGATGATCAGTGGATTTTTTTTTCTATTTTGCTTCTTGTTCTAGAACTTAAAGACAATTTTCTCAATGATTTCTTAAAATATTATATTCAGATTCTTTTTTATCATAACTTTCAGGGTTTTTTTTTTTTTTTTTTGCTTTTTTTTTTTTGGAGGGCAATTGGGGTTAAGTGACTTGCCCAAAGTCACGCAGCTAGTAAGTGTTAAGTGTCTGAGGCTGGATTTGAACTCAGGTCCTCCTGACTCCAGGGCCAGTGGTCTATTCACTGTACCACTTAGCCACCCATCTTTCAGGTATTCTTAACAATTCTTTTGTTGTCTCTCCTCTATCTGTTTTTCAGATCATTTGTTTTTCTAATGAGATATTTCAGAAACTCTTCTATTTTTTATTATTTTTTGGTGTCTTATAATGTCATTTGATTCCACTAGCCCAATTTTAGTTTTCAAGGAGTTATTTTCTTCCTTAAGATTTTGTATCTCTTTTTCCATTTAGTTGACTTTCTTATAATTTTTTGGATTGCTTTATTTTTTTCCTAATTTTTCCTTGTTCTTGCTTATTTGATTTTGAAATTCCTTTTTAAGTTCTGCCAATAATTCTTTTGGGACTTGTGACCGCTTGACATTACTATTTAGGGTAGGAGAAGATTTTTTTTAACTCTCTATCTTCCTCTGAATATGAAACCAAATCTTAAATAACAAAGTAGCTATCAATAGAATTGGAAATTTCAGGGATGTCCCTCGATTGGGAAATGACTGAACAAGTTGTGGTATATGATTGTGATGAATACTACTAAGAAACACTAAGTTCAATGACTTTATAAAAACATGAAAAGAAAAAAATAAATAAGAGTGAAATGAGCAGAAAAAAATATTGTGTACAGTAACTGCAATATTGTTTTAAAAATGACTTTGAGTGAATAAGTTATTTTGTTTATACACACATATACATACATAGGTATATGCCTAATGGTAGCCATCTCTAGGGTGGGAGAGTAAAGGGAAAGAAAAGAAAAGAAATTGACATGATGATATCATTGTATATGTGAAAAGAATACAAGTTGTGCATAGCAGATTTGCAGTTTCATATGCAATCATCTTTTTTTTTGTACTATGTCATAGAAATGCTTGTTTTATCCCATAAAATAAAAATGAAATAAATAGAAATGGAAATAAGAACTCTTACTCTGAATACTTTAAATACTCCAAGCAATAACTGTGTTTAGCCAATGTTATGATAGAATTTGTGCATAACAACGCTGTATTCTTGTTTTGAATGCTACCAGAAAAATATTAAAAAAAAGTTTAAATGAACTGGAAAGATATCTCATAGTTTTCTTTGGAGAGAAAAACAAAGGAATTTTATCATGGGCCAAAATTAACCAAGAAACCTTTCATTAAAATATACTTGATTTTCTCACTTTGAAGTGATCACAATGAGCATACAAAAGACCACCCTGAAGATACAGATTATTTACTGATATCTACTTCAGAAGATGGTGAAATTCTATCAGAAATTGAAGAAGATCCTCCAAAGTAAGTCAATTTATACCATAATAGATATGACATCAATGAAATGTTGGATTTAGAGAAGATAAAATATATGGTTCAGGATAAAGGAAAAAGTGATTTCAGGGGGTCATAGCTTCTGCATAAGCCACACATTTCACATTGTAAATTATTAGTACTTCATGAAAAGTAAGACAGAAGGTATTGAATATTGGAAGTACTTCACAACCCTAAAATATGTAATTGATTATATTTTATCAGGCAGTAAACTACAAGCTTCTGATGTTAGTTATATCTAACCACCGATCTATGTGTATAGATCATTGATATATTGGAAAAAAATGAAAGAAATTGTTATCAAGACAGAAAAAAGAATAAACATAAGAAAATGACATGTCATTCAATTACAACTGTAAGGTGACCTAATCAAAAAAGCAACTGACACCAACACAAATGAAATAAACAAAGCAAAAGCTGGTATCACCAATAGATCACCATTTCCTATTGATGTTAAAGTAATGTACAATTATTTTTATATATAAAGTCAAAAAAATCCTAGAATACTTAGTCAGAAATTGAACCTCTTTACCAAGAAGGGATGTAGCAGACAAGTTCAAAATGTGTTAATATATTTCTAAAATCTAACAAAGAAAAGTGTTAGAAGAAAATAAGTTTAAAAAAAGATTAGTGTTAGATATAAAAGGATGTAAAGTTTAAACTGTAACAAAAACAGTGAACAAAAAAGGAATATATTTTCACCATATCTATAACAAATTACTCTTAACATCAATGACAGCAAGACTACTACTTTTACATTTGTGGTCTAACATCTCAATTCTTGATATAGTATACAAAAAAGTGAAAATAACAAAAAGACAATGACAAATGGAAGAGTAGTTGATCCAGGACAAGCAAATACAAGAGAAATATGCCTTGGTGGCAACACTACTTTGAAAGCATTGAGTGATCTATTTTCTGTTTTCAATAGATCTAAAAGAATCATTTTGAATTACTGGAGAAAAGTACCAGATGATTATGAGCAAACAAAAAGAATAGTTGAGAGGGCAACAATAAATACAAATGCGTTTGACTAAATTCTCTTTTCTTTATGAGACAAATTTAGCTATATTTAGAAAAAGCAGTATGGTTTATATACTGAATAAAGTGATAAGCATGTTCTGCATAAATCCCATGTCTCTTTTGACACCGCCATCATCTTGGTGCAGGCATGCTTCTCCTCACATCTGTACTATTGTCACAGTCTGCTGATTGATCTCCCTCCTCAAGTCTCTCCTCACTCCAGTCAACTGTCTAATTGATCTTCTTGGATCAACTACTCTTCCAAAAGTTCAGGGCTGGCCATGTTCCCCTCTTAATCAATACAACCTAGTGGCTCATTATTATCTTCAGGATTAAATTTTGTCTTTAAAGACCTTGAAAACTTGGCTTCTTCTGAACTTTCTAATCCTACACTGACACTGTTACCCAGTGACAATGGCTTCCTTGCTGTTCCTCAAAAAAGATACTCCATTTCTAAAACATTATATCTGGTCATTTGGCCCAGTTGTCCTTCAGGCCTACAACTTCCTCCCTCCTTATATTTACCTTCGGTTATACCTAGCTTATTTCAGGTCTCACATGAAATCTCATCTTCAGAACCCTTTTCCCAGGCCTCTTATATCTTAGTGTCTTTCTTCTGAGATTATTTCTGATTTATCTTGTTGGTATATAATTGTTTGTTTTCTCTTGACTGTGAGCTCCTTAAAAGCAAGAACTGTTATTGTTGCCATTCTTTTATTCCCAGTGATAATCACAGTTTCAGGCACACAGTAGGTACTTAATAAATGTTCATTGGTAATCAGTAAGTTGTCATTGTTCAGTCATGTCCAACACTTTACGATCCCCTGAACCATAATACTCCAGGTCCTTCTGTCTTCCACTATCTCTCAAACTCTGTACAAGTTCATGTTCATTGCTTCCATGACACTATCTATCCATCTCATCCTAGGCCATCCCCATCTCCTCTTGCCTTCAAACGTTCTCAATAAGTCTTTTCTAGTGTGCATGTGGCCGAAGTATTTAACCTTCCAATGAATATTCTGAATTAATTTATTTAAGTATTGAATGATTTGATCTCCTTACTGTCCAAGGAACACTCAAAAATCCTCACCAGCATTACAATTCAAAAGTATTGAATCTGGGGCATTCAGCTTTTTCTTGTAGTCCAACTCTTACAGCCATATGTTGTTACTGGAAAAAAAAAATAGCTTTGACTATATGGGTTTTTGTTGGCATGGTAATGTCTCTGCTTTTTAGTATGCTGTGCAGATTTCCCATAACTTTCTTTCCAAGGAGTAAAAGTCTTTTAATTTCATGGCTGCAGTCACTGTCTACAGTGATCTTTGAGCCCAAGAATGTAGAATCTGACACTGTTTCCACTTCTTCTCCTTCTATTTACCATGAAGTGATGGGACCATTTGCCATGATTAGTTTTTTTTTTTTTCTCTTTTTTAATGTTAAACTTCAGGTTGGCTTTTACACTATCCTCTTTCACCCTCATCATTTCTTCATTTGTGAACAGTAAAACCTGATTCACTTTCATGTTTGGAATTATGCCATCAAAAACAACTACTTTCAGTTTGTTTTCTTATCTGTCATGTGAAGATAACATTTATAGAATTTTCCTCACTGGGTTGTTGTTAGGATCAAGAGACAGACAGAAAGTCAGATAAATATAGATAGATAGATAGATAGATAGATAGATAGATAGATAGATAGATAGGTGGCATTTTGTAAAGCCTGTAGCATTACATAACTTCTTCTTTAACATAAGAACCTAGATAGACTTTTGTAGATTTTCTACATATATTGACTGCCAAATAATTGACTCAAATGTGTAGAGAAAACAATATTTCACAATTTTTTGTTTGTTCATTATAAAAGAGTGTTTGACTTAGCAGAAAAAAATTCAGCTTTAGAGACTGTCTCTCATCCTGATGATTCCCAGGCATTTGTTAATATCGTATCAAATGAAAACACAGAAATAACTTTGTTCAACGATTCTCTGATGATCATCATTGAGTGAAGCATGAAGTATGGAGGAGTTATTCCCCTACTAAAATTGCATGCCAATATTACAGAGAAGGTTTTTCCCAAAAAAAATTCAGTAGAAGAGGGATTATAGATAAGGAGGTGTGTAAGCAATTGATTTTTTTGTGGATGACTATATGTCCTTGTTTTTCAAGCCTGTAAACACTACAATGCCTCTAAATTGAGAATCATAATGACCCAAAGAGTTCAACTGAACAACTTACCTGAGGGGGTAAAAACAAAATACTGTCTGAAGGATGCCTTCTGTTCAGAGAACATATTGACTGATAACAAATAGCTGAATGAACAGTTCATTGAGCTGTTCTGTTAGTACGTTTATCTTAGACAAATACTATAGATGGAAAATGAGATGGGCTCAGAACTGCAAAGGAGAAAGAGGAGCAATCTGGATGTCATTGAAATATTGTGTGGTGCTTTTAGCAATTCTAAGGTTCTCATTGAACTCCCTCCCACACACCTTTTAGTAGCAATATCCTTGCAGTGATTTTTTAAAAGCATTTATATAGCACCTATTATGTGCAGAGAACATTGCTAAACACTTTTTTACAAATATGATCTCATTTGATCCTCACAAAAACTCTCTGAGGCAAGTGCTTCCACTGATGCTTCATGATTGTAATTCACAGAATACTATGATCTGCAATGAATAAAAGTTGTGGATGTACCAAAGGTCAATGTAAAGACATAGGATTGAAGTAAATAGCCAGCAGCATAAGGCTGGCAGTAATTTGGTCCCATCTAGAGGTTGTATGCTGTGAAGAAGTGTACTATTTATATAGCAAACATGAGACCTAGTGCACAGGCATCTGATTCTTGCACTAGTTTCCTGGTTTTGTTAGAAGCCCTAGAGCAGTGGTTCTCAACCTTCCTAATGCCCCAATGCTTTAATATTCATATGTGGGTACATCTGCATGTGGGTGGACCCGCCTGGAGATGGATAGAAGAGCAGTGTCTCGGTTCCTAAGCCATAGGAAATATGTGTTTTCCAATGGTCTTAGGCGACCCCTATGAGCCCTGTGAAAGGGTTGTTCGACCCCCAAAGGGGTCATGACCCAAAAGTTGAGAACCACTGCCCTAGAGGAAGACTTCCAGCATTGAGTGGATCTGATAAGAAGTATTTACAAGAGGCTGTCAAAAAGACTCAGGGCATCTGAATATATCATGATCTACTATACCATTTGAGATAATATTAATATCTATGTGATCATAACTCTGTCAAGGAAATGAAGTATATGGATAGCAGTGTATCTGGTGCTGAACAATAAAGAAAGATATCTAATATTTAGGAACTTGAAGCCTGGCAGAAGAGACAATATATGCATACAAATAACTATATTTAACCCTTGTATTAGACTCAAAGGGCATAAATATACTTTGGTTAGCTGGCCAAACTAGAAATGATGAGATCATCACTATATATGTCATATTACAGAATGTTATTGGGGGGGCAGAGCCAAGATGGCGGCCGTAGCAGCAGCAATATATCGCAGCTCTCACATAGCCACCCCAAAATACCCATGGAACAGGAATCTGGAGCAATCTTAGAACTTCAAAACGCACACAGATACTTCCCACTAAAGTCAGCTCGGCTACGAGGAAACATATCAGCACTGCGAACCGAAACCAACCTGGCCTGAAGCCATGGCTGTGCCCTGGGGGCGGCTGGGTGGGAGGTGCAGAAAAAGCTCTCAGGTGAGTGCAGATTAGCACCAGCTGTGCGAGGGGGGATTGTTAAAGAGGGAGATAAGCGTCCGGCCGAAAGGTCTCCAGAGTGGAGAAGCGGAAGGCAGAGGTTTTGCACGCGCCTCCTCGTTGTAGCTTCCCGCCCTCGGCCTGCAAAAAGCAGGGGGACTGAGCGATTGTTTTCAGACCAGTG
>CM053585.1:423478561-423499189 GCA_028646515.1 Pseudochirops corinnae | reverse complement strand
TTTTATTTATTTTACAATTATTATTTCAAATCTTTCCATTTCACTTATAATAATATTTTAAACTTAAAAAAAATCTTTATGTCTTTTAGGAAGTCTAGTTGGGATTCTGTCCAAACCGTACTTTTTAATGAATCTTTATTTCTATTTTCTTTGGAGTTATTTTCTTCTTCGGTGTTTGTATCTTTAGCTTTCATGTCACTACAGGTTTTTGTTTTTTTTTTTAGGATGGGATTAATTTTTGTTTTGTTTTTATATTCCTCCAGCCTGTTTCCTGATTTTAGACTTGATGTTAGGGCTAGTGCCACAATTCTGGATGAATTAACTTGGCTGTCTCTATTGATGCTTTCATAAGGTATTAACTGTTCTATTATTCCAGGATCTCAGGGATAGAATGGCTACCCTCATGTGTCAATGGTCCCAAAGTGGTCTGATTCAAGACAAAGTCAGATTTTTGTCTCTTATCCCTACTCCTTGTCTAAGCTCTACAGGTTGTTGACCTGAGTTTGGTTCTGTGTAATGTTAGACTACTACTACTAGGTGACTCAGCCCCTATCAAGGACTCTATTGGTTCAAAGTGACTATTGTAGGCTCCCCTTTGGTCTAGGATTCCTGCCCTTCTAGTTGTTCTGCAGGTTTAGCTTGATACCAGAACTGAGGTCTTGCTCTACTCATGTGGTCTTAGTCACACTGCTGCTGCTTCCTTCTCTATTTACTCCTTTCTTGGTAAATCCACCAAGGGCCTTCCTAATCTGAAAATCCACCCCCAGAGTCAAGTCTCTTCCCTAGTCAACATTGGATGCATGACTTGGAGCAAAGTAGTAAGAGACAGCGCTACTAGTTGGCACTTGTCCTTTTCAAGGTTCTCCTACATAGGAGTCATGGTTTCTCAATATGTATCTAGGTCATAGAGGTAGAGAACCTGGGGCCTCAAGGCCACATGTGGCCCTCTAGGTCCTTAAGGTGGCCCTTTTACTTTGTTCTGTGAACTTTGGATTCAGTTAAAGGCCACATTTGAGGACCTAGAGGGCCACATGCAGCTTCAAGGCTTGCCCAGGTTCACAGTCTCTTCTTGGACAGCTAGAGGACTCTGCGCCATGCACTCCTGGTCACACTCCATTCCCAATCCCAAGATCTCTCAGTCAATTTCTCTATACCAAACTTTGGTAGATAATTGATTCACTATAAGTTGCCCTGGATTTCCCCATCAGGATCCAGTATAACAGAGGTAGGTTTTGTTTTGTTTTAGCTGGCAGGTTGCTTTATTGTTTTCTGCTAATATACCTTCTTGGCTCCACCTCCCTCACTGTAAATCACTCTCCATCTCTCCCTGTTATCCAGACAAACTCTTTTCAGTCTCTTCTGTTTTCTCTTTTCTCTGTTCTTCGCACATCACACTCCATCTGTCTCAAAGCCTCTGAACTGGCCATCTCCCATGCATGAAATGTACTACTTCTTTCCTTCTGCTTCCTAGAATCACCTTTCTTAAAAACATCAATCAAGTATCACCTTATAAAGGAAACCGTTTCTAAACCCACGACCTGCTAGTGACCTTCTCAAATTAATTTTTATTTTTGTAACTTGTATTTTTGCTTTATATTTCTTCCTTACATACTCAGTCTGTACTTGTTGGCACCCCTTTTAGAATGTAATTTCATTGTAAAGAGGATTTTTTTTTATTCTTCATATTTTATCCCCAGAGGCTCATACCATGCCTAGAAATTTACTGATTATATGCTTATCAATTGCTTGGTTGATTCTGAGATCTGTTTAAACATTCTCTCCCTTCTGTGGAGTGTTAAAAAAATTAAATAGATAATTATTTATTTTATCTTTTTTTTTTCTGTTAATACATGTTTACAAATACTTTGATTTTAACCAGAGACCATGATTTAAAAAAATAAGAAAGTGCTGTCCTTTACCTGGTATCTGTATTGCATATTTGAGTGTCTTTTCAAAAGGAATACTTGGGAAGACCTTACTAGAGCCTTTAAGTTCTGTCCCTAAGTTTTTATAGGAGCTGATTCACAGTAAAAGTAACAAGTTACAGAAATAAAATAAACCAAAACAAATAAAAAAGCAAATTTGCTTTCTCTAAATCAGATTTTTCTATTATTTCTTAGGGTTCAAGTGAGTACAGAGTGAAAAAAAAGACCCCTTGTGAATGGTGTTCCTTTAGGCCATTTGGTATGGTGATTAAAATGTATTTGTCTTATTTTTCCCACCCCACATCTCTTACTAACAGTCTAGCCTTCACTCTGAGGGGCTCACCAAGACTTTGGCCCAAAGCAAGATCTCCAAAATAGCAGCCCCTGCCTGAACCCCGAAATAGGTCCAGGCATTTCTAAGATGATCCTGAGATTTAAAGGGACCTTTTTCGCATAATTGCTCCATTTAATAAGATATGAAGAATAAATAACAATTTGTCATGCTCCATTGCAATGATGGATTTCCAACAGAGGCAGGTTTCCTTATTCCTTGCAAAATAAATCATTTGCCAGAGCTACATGATATAATTTGAAGAATATTTTGAGGAGACCTTCTACAAACAACAACAAAAATCTCTTCCTTGTTCCAATACACAGGATGATAGGGATTTCTGGATAGTCATTATTGTTTTGAGTGTAAGTCCTGAAGCATTCTCAGTCTATATGAGGTTATAAAAATGCAAATGCCCTTAGAAGAGATAACACCTGAACCACATTATCCTCTTGAGGTGACCTCTTCAAGAGAGTAGGGATAGCTCCTGAAGAGTAAATCCCCCAGGGAAATGAAAACTATATGAATGGATTGGAAAGAGAGTCTGACTGGAGAAACAAAAAGGCAACTGAAAGAGGTGGGGAGCTGTGAAAGGTAAACATTATCATTTATAACATTTTATCTAGGGGCTGAAACTTTCTGACATTAATTCCCTTGCCCTCATAATCTTCACTGAATAATAACAATATGGGTTAGAAACACCTTATGTCGTAAAAAAAAAAAAAAAAGAAAAAGAAAAAGAAAAAAATTCTAACAACAGGATAGTGACTCAACTATGATTCATGGAATCATATATTTAGAGTTGAAATGGACCTCAAGATCTTCTAGTCCACCTTCATCATTTTATAGATGAGGAAATTAAATCCCATGTAGGTAAAATGAATTGACCAAGGTCACACAGGAAAAGTGGCAGAGGTAGGCTTCGTACTATTGACCACTGACTTCAACTCTAATAATATTTTAATGAAATTTAGTTTTTAACTTTTTTTCAAATAAAAAGCATTAATTTTTTCCTGTTCCTCTCCCTAACTCCAATTTCAGGAGAGCTTCAGAGAAGCAAAACAAAATCCCATAACAAACACACATAACATAACAAAATAAATTTCCATCTTAACTTTGTACAAAAATGTGCCATATATTCTGTATCTTGAGTCCATCTCCTCTCTCTCTAGTGGTAGGTAGTATGCTTCATTATCAGTCTCTTGAAATTGGGATTTGACATTGAATTTATCCAATTTCTTATGTTTTTCAAAGTTATTTATCTTTTTTATGTAGTTGTTTTGTATAAATTATTCTATTCATTGTGCTCACTTTCACATTCTTTCCACTGGAACAGCTCCTAGCCCAGTACTCTCTCTCTCTGGACCATGCCACACTACCTCACTAAAGATGCTTATTCAAGTAAAATTCAAACAAATGAAATTGAACTCAAAGAATAGGTAGTGGTTTTGCATTTATGCAATTAGTTTTTTTTTCTTTTGGCAAATATAATTTTTTGATTACATGGAAAGATACTTTTCAACATTCATTTTTATAAGATTTTGAGTTTCAATTTTATCTGCTTTATTGTACAGTTTTTATAATACAGTTTTAATTGCTGCTTTATAAAATAAAGATCTGGATCCTTATAAAATAAAAATCTTTAGATCTGGTCTGGCTAATTCACCTTCCTTTGTATTTTTTTCATTGATTCCCTTGAGATTCTTGACTTTTTGTTCTTCCAGATGAATTTTTAATATTTTGCTAGTTCTAGAAAAAAAGTTTTTGGCAGTTTGCTTAGTATGGCACTGAATAAGTAAATTAATTTAGTTAGAATTGTCTTTTTTTATATTAGCTTTGTCTACACATGAGCAATTGATATTTTCCCAATTGTTTAGATATGACTTTATTTGTGCAAAAAACATTTTGCAATTGTGTTTGTATAGCGCCTGGTCTTATTTTGGCAAGTAGACTCCCAAATATTTTCTATTTTCTACAGTTATTTTAAATGGAATTTTGCTTTTTATCTCTTGCTGTTGGGCTTTGATGGTAATGTATAGAAATGCTGATTATTTATGTGGATTTATTTTACATTCTGAAACTTGGCTGAAGTGGTCAATTGTTTCAAGTAGTTTTTTCATTGATTCTGTAGAATTCCTTAAATATGTCATCATATTGTTTGCAAAGAGAGGGAGTTTTGTTTCCTAATTGCCTAGTCTAATTCCTTCAATATATTTTGCTTCTCTTATTGCTGAAGCTAACATTTCCAGTAAAATACTGAGTGATAATGGTGAGAATGGGCAACCTTATTTCACTCATGATCTTATTCAGAAGACTTCTACTTATAATCATTACATATAATGTTTCCTTATGGTTTTAGATAGATCCTACTTGACATTTTAAGGAAAGCTCTATTTATTTCTATGCTTTCTCATGTTTTTAACAGGAATGGATGTTGTATTTTATGAAAAGGTTTTTTTTTTGCCCTACATTAATAGAGATAATCATTTTATTTCTGTTGATTTAGTTATTGAAATGATGAATTAAGCTTATAAATTTCTTAATATTGAGTCAACCCCTCCATTTCTGTATAAATTCCACTTGATCATAATGTACTATCTTCATGATAAATTGCTGTAATCTCTGTGCTAATATTTTAATTTAAAATTTTGCTTTAATATTCATTAGGTAAACAGGTCTATAATTTTATTTCTGTGCTTTACCTCTTCCCAGTTTACACATCAGCACCATATTTGGTTCATAAAAGGAATTTAGTAGAATTCCTTCTTTGCTTATTTTCCCAAATAGTTTATATAATATTGAAATAAATTTTTCTTTAAGTGTTTGGTAAAATTCGCTTTTAAGTCCATCTGGCCCTGGAATTTTTCCCCCTAGGGAACTCATTGATGCCCTGTTAATTTCTTTCTTTCCTTCTTTCTTTTTTGTAAATGGGATTATTTAAAATATATTATTTTCTGTTATGTTAATCTGGGCAGTTTACATTCTTTAAAAAATTAATGCATTTCACTTAGACTATAAGATTTATTGGCATACAATTAGACAAAATTGCTCCTGGTTATTGCTTTAATTGCCTTTTCATTTGTGGTGAATTTACCCTTTCATTTCTGATGCTGATAATTTGATTTTCTTTTTTTTCTGGTCAAATTACTGAAAGATTTATCTATTTTACTGCTTGTTTGTTTACATAAAAACAGTTCTTACTTTTATTTATTGGTTTAATAGTTTTCCCAGTTTCAATTTTAATAATCTCTCCTTTGAATTTCAGAATTTCTAATTTGGTATTAAGTTGAGGATCTTTAATATATTATTTTTCCTAATTATTTTTTGAAATTGCATGCCCAATTCATTGATCTGCTCCTTATTTTATTCATATAAACATTTAGATTATTGTTATTATTATTATTAACTACATGCAACTGAAAATTAAGATATACAGGCATTGGGGTTGGGAGATCCATCTTGTCATACCAGAAGTCAGAGGGGCGATGGGAGGGGAAATAGAAGACAGTAGATTGGGGGAGGGGTTATACAGTGGAATGACTGTTTTAGGGTGGTGGGTGGGGGAAAGATGGGGAGAAAATTTGTAACAAAATCTCATGGAAATGAATGATGTAAACAATAAAATAAATAAATAAATAAAATAATTTTTAAAAAAACCAAAAATCAAGACAAACAAACAAAAAAAGCATTTAGAGGCACACAATTTCCCCCAAGAACTGCTTTGGCTGCATTCCATAAATTTCAGTATATTTTCTCATAATTATCATTCTATTTGGTGAAATTATTGATTGTTTTTAGTCTATCTTCTCATGGCTCTTAATTACATGTAATTTTTATTGCATTATGATCTGAAAAGGATGCATTTAGTATTTCTGCCTTTCTTCATTGGATTGTGAGGGTTTTATGTCCTAATGCATGGTGAGGGTTTTTTTTTTTGGTTTTGTTTTTTTTTTGGTTTTTTTGCAGGTATCATGTAACACTGAGAAAAAGGTATATTCTTTTCTTTCCCCATTCAATTTTCTCCAGAGGGTCTATCATATGTAACTTTTCTAAAATTCTCTTTGACACTTTAACTTCTTTCTTATTTATTTTGTGCTTCGGTTTATCTAGTATGAGAGGGACAGGTTGAGGTCCCTCACTAATATAGTTTTACCATCTATTTCTTCCTATAATTCACTTAATTTTTCCTCTAAAATTTGGATGCTATAACATTGGTGCATATATGTTTAGTACTGATATTACTTTATTGTCTGTGGTACCTTTCAGCAAGATAGAGTTTCCTTCCTTTTCTATTTTAATTAGATCTACTTTCACTTTGGTTTTTTTCTGAGAACAGGACTATTAACTTTGTTTTTTTTGTTTTTGTTTTTGTTTTTATTTTTGTTTTTTACTTTGGCAGAAGCATAATATATTCTGCTCCAAAATATTACCTTTAATTCTCTGCTTCAAAAGTGTTTTTTATAAACAATGTATTGTAGGATTCTGGTTTTTAATCCACTCTGCTTTCTGCTTTAATTTTATGGGAGAGTCCAACCCATTCATATTCAGTTATGATTACTAACTGTGTATTTCCCTCCATCTTGTATTACCCCCTTTTTATATGTTTCACTGTTCATCCTGTCCCTCCTTACCAGCATTTTGTTTCTGATCACGACCTTCCCTAATCTGCCCTCCTTTCTATCTGCCCCACCTCTGTTTTCTTTCCTTTTTCCCCCTCCTCTTCCCTTATATGGTAAAATAGATTTCTCTACCCAACTGAATGTGTATGTTATTCTCTCTCTGAGCCAAATCCAATGAAATTAAGTTTCAAACAATGCTCACCTCTCCTTTCTTTCCCCTACCGTAATAGGTGTTTCATGCCTCTTCATATGATATAATTTACCCAATTCTTCTTCGCCCTTTCCTCTTCTCCCAGTACAATTTTTTTATCATCACATAAAAGTAAACTTACACCCATATTCTCTCTCTAAATATACTCTTTCTAACTGCCCTAATGAAGATACAGTTCTTAAGAGCTACACGTCTCATCTTCCCTTATATGGATTAAACAGTTTAACCTTACTAAATACTATGTTTTGTTTTCATTTCCTGTTAACCTTTTTATGCTTTTCTTGAGTTTTGTATTTGAAATCAAATTTCCTATTCAGCTTTGCTCTTTCCAACAGGAAAATTGGAAAGTCCCCTATTTCTTTAACATCCATCTTTGCCCTTAAAGATTATGCTCATTTTTAATGGATAGTTGGGTCTGGTTGTAATCCACACTCTTTTGCCTACTGGAATATCTTATTCCAAGCCCTCTGATACTTTAAAGTGGATATTGCTAAGTCCTGTTTGATGCTGACTGTGGCTCCTTAATATTTGAATTGTTTGTTTTTGGCTGCTTACAATATTTTGTCCTTGATCTGATAGTTCTGGAATTTGGTTACAATATTTCTTAGAGTTTTCATTTTGAGATCTCTTTCAGGAGGTGATCAGTGAATTCTTTTAATGACTATTTTGTCCTCTGGTTTTAGGATATTAGGTCAGTTTTCCTTGATAATTGTGGGGAGTTGATTTTGGGGAGCCCTGCCATCCCCAAGCAGGACTGAGAAAGTGTCATGGACCCAGAAGTACTAGTGAGTGTATAAAAAGAGATAAGCCTCTCTAATGGTGAAAGTGAGGAGCTGATGTTTATTGTTCCAGGCACAGCTTTATAGAACCATAATCCATTTTCCTTAATTGTCTTCCCCTGCGGACATTGTGCACTTCTATGTTCCTCGGCTGTGGGCGTAAAATGCCATACCTATCTAAAGAACCTAATCCTCACACCTGTATGTTTGTGTACTTTTCCTGGGAAATGGAGAACCAATTCAGGCCATCAACAGGCCAAACACCTTAGAGGGCTTGTTCAGCCTTCAGATTCCAAGTCCTATTTGCCTCAATATCTTGAAAGATGCTGTAAAAACTAAATTTTTTTTGTCATGGCTTTCAGTAGTCCAACAATTTTTAAACCTCTTCTGGATCTATTTTCCAGGTCAGTTGTTTTTCTAATGAGGTAATTCACATTTTCTTCTTTTTTTCATTATTTTAATTTTATTAAATTTGCCCAATTCTAATTTTCAAGGAATTATTTTCTTTAGGTAATTTTGTACCTCATTTTCCATTTGGCCAATCTATTTTTAAGGTGTTGTTTTCTTCAATTTTTTGCTTCCTTTTCTATGGTTTTGACTTTTTTGCATAATTCTCCTGCATAACTCTCATTTCTTTCCCCACTTTTTCTTCTATCTCTTTTACTTGATCTTTGAAGTTCTTTTTGAGCTCTTCCAAAAGGACTTTTTGGGCATGAGACCAATTCATATTTCCTTTTGAGGCTTCATGTATAGATATTTTGACATTGTTGTGCTCTTCTGAGTTTGTGTTTTCATTTTCCCACTCACCAGAATAACTTTCTGTAATAAAGACTCTTTTCTATATTTTTGCTCAGTTTTCAAAAACAGTTAAGCACTGTTCTTGGGGCTCAACGGGTGCTACCCCAATTTCTTGCAATGGGGCTAGGGTCCTGGTAACTGTCTTTTTGTGCTGGAGTCTATAGGCCTGGAAGTTTGCCAACTGCACTAGAGTGGCCCAGTCTAGTCACACCTGGATTCTGGGGCTGGCAGTTCAGCTGCTTCCCTTAAAGCTGAAGGCCTCATAGCTGACTTGCTATGCCACTGGCCTGCTGAACCAGAAACTCAGTTGCTGATATGTGCTGTGGCTAAGAGTCTCCTACTGGCTAGCCTGGTTACCACCTGTGCTGGGCTGTATCTTCAGTATACCCAAGTAAGACAAACCCTTCTTGAAGTATTTCTAAGTTATCTTGGGTTTGAAAGTAATTTGACTACCACCTTTTAGTAAATTCTTTTGCTCCAGAGTTTTTTTAAAGGTTTGATATAATATTCTCTCAAAAGGAGACTGTAGAGAACTTAGGCAATTTCCTGGCTTCTCTCTGCCATCTTGGCTCCACTCTATGTAATTTGTTCTTACAATACGTCATAGATCATATTACAAAATATTGATTAAAATGCATTATGAAAATCTGCCTCAAAGTGATATAAGGATGCTTAGCAGTAAACCTTTGATACAGAGAGAAAGGTGTGGGTACACCTGTACCATTAAATGAAGAGGTGGGAATGTTTGTTACTATGTAGGCCAAATATGTTGTATTAATTGGTTTCAAAGGGCCTTCCTCATGCTCAAGAAATCCATCCTTTATATTAAAGAAAGACATTTGTTCCATTTGCAGTATTAATTGGGACAGAGTTTTCTTTGTTGTTTTCCTGAAAACTGTGATGAGTAAGCAAAACCATTAACTTGAGAAGAGAGATCCCCAAGTCTTCAGCACACTTTTTCTTTCTTTTAACCAAGAAAGAAAAAGAAAAATTCCCAAATACTGCCTTAACCACAGGTGAGCAATAAAAGAGTCATAAAGGCAGAAGTATTGTGCAGGGTATCCCCTTTATAATCAGTAGTGGTTCTTTTCACATCTCAGTGTGAAACTTCCCTGTCAAGGAAGTTTGTTTCCTGAGAAGAATCAAGCAAGTTGGGAAGCTTTCACCACATTTAAAGGGCACTACAAATTAGATCCTGACTCTATAAAACACTCATTAGGCATTCACAAATTAACCACTATCGTGGCAAGATATTTATTCTTCCTGTCAGAGACTGTGGAGAGAGCACTACCTTCTCTTATTAAACTAGATTATGGATTCAGAGCTTTCCTACCTTCAAATGAAGGAGTTTTGGAGTAAGGGCCTGCGTACAGACATTTATTATCAACTGTCTCCTCATAGCATAAGAGTAGCTATGGTCAATCACTAACTCATCAATTAGAGGGTTAGAAGGGACCTTTGAAGTTCTTCTAGTGGCATGCATCAATTTACTAACGAGTATAATACAAAAAGCTATTTGCTGTATCATAACTATTTATTATTGTGCTGACATATTGTCATACAAAGCCAATGAAATTTGCTATAATAATTATCTTACCTAGGGAGAAAGCCTTTGAGACCTAGCTAGAACATGATATAGATAATTTAAGCATACCTGACACTTCTTTTACACAGGATTTCACCATGCAATTGTAATATATTACTAGACATAGCTGCTATCTTCTGTATATTGCTATGCTTACCCTAAGTTTGTTTCCTGTGCATATGTGTTGGTCTCTTCAGATAAATCCCTTTTTTTGTCTTTTTTGGGAAGTTTCCCTTTGTATCTTCAGAACTTCTGAAATATTCTTCTAAAATGTTTAATATATTCTTGGGAATCTCCAATTCATTCTTTGTGGTCTTTCCAAATAACATTTCAGTCTATAGAATCCTACCAATATTTCCTCTGAACAAAAGAAAGGTAGAGTTATCTATCTATCTATCTATGTATCTATGTATCTATCTATGTATCTATCTATCTTTCTATATCTATCTAACTATGTAACTACGTCTCTTTATGGAGGTAGATAGATAAAAGATTTATATATATTTTATCAAACTATTTGACAAGCTCTCTTATACTATTTGCTTTTCTTCAAAACATGAAGAAATATAAACTAGAACTGGTTAGATGACCAGACTTGAAGAATAGCCATCAATGTTTCAAGGACAACCTGGTAGAATTCTCCCATAGAGTATCTCTGAGATCTGTGTTACTCTCTGAGGTATTTAACATTTGTGTAAATGAAGACCGTAGTTCAAAATTGTCCCCAGACCCTTACTAGCTATATGATTCTGTTTACCTCCATTTACTCATTTGTGAAATGAGTTGGAGAAGAGTATTACGAACCATTTCAGTATCTTTCCCAACAAAGCCTCAAATTGCGTCAAGAAGAGTTGGGCAAAATTGAAAACAATGATTAGATAAAGTTTTACCAATTAATTTTATCAATGGCAAAAAATTGAAATCAATAACAATACAGATGAAAATGAGCATCTGAAAAGATCTTGGATATGCATATATGCATACTTATATGTGTATGTGTATATGTATGTGTATGTATGTATATATATGTGTATATATATATATATATATATATATATATATATATTAAACAACTTAGGTTTTATTAGGATACAAACTCAATATAGATCAACAGCATGATATGGTAGTCAGAAGAAGCATAGCTTTCAAGAATCAGGAGATGATAGTACCATTGTTCTTTAAACAATGGTTGAACTACCTCTGAGGTAGTGTGCTTTTAGCCCTCTGGAGAGTTAATAGATCCTCCCACAATACAGTTATTTAAGTAGAGGCAGGATGATCATTTGTAGGGTATATTATTCTGTGTGTTGTTTTTTTTTTTACTGGACTTTGTAACCATTTAGATTTCTTCTAACTTATAAATTCTATGATTCTATTAACTGGGGAATAGCTAAATAAATTGTGGCACATCAATGTTATAGTATATCACAGCCTTGTAGGAAATAATGACGCTAAAGAATTATTAAAATATGTAAATTTATGTAATGAATTAAACAAAACAAGGAAAGGAATGAGTATAAAAAGTAAATGAAAAGAACAACAAAAAGAACACATTATGCAATGATTTTAATCATCAAGCATGATCTGGCAAAAGATTGCAGAAAATTCATCTTTTTGTCGAGGTAAGGAATTGTAGGTATACAGTGCTGCATAGAGAGTCAGACAGTTAATGTGTTGGCTGATATTACCAAATTACTTTCCCTACACCTCCCCCTTTTTTTAAATGATCTTTACCAAGGATTTCTCAATGGATAGGAGAAAGGGGGAATGATATATTTTAAAAAGCAAGATTATATAAAAATGAAAGTTATCAATTTGAAAATTTATTAAAAACCCCACCCATACAAGAGCTATTTTGTAATTGCTGAACAAATAATGGCAGTTTTTCTTTCAAAGATGAAACTTTGTGTGGTCTGTATAATGTTTACTATAAGTTACAGTGAAATTTTTGACCTTAACTTAGCCCTTGAACCAAGAAAAAGAATCAAACAGAATAAAAAAAAAAAACCAGCCATCTGGGAGGACCTGTTCTTTGTTTTAAAAAACTTGACATCCAGGACTGAGAATCTCTTGTGGTATAGATGATGGGCCTCATTAGCCAAAACTATGAGGGAACAAGGGTGAGGAGGTATTTTTTTTTTTACTTTGTAGTCCAGAGTTTCAGCTTTTTATAAAATGAGCTAAGAAAATTTGATAGCATCTGTTCTTTCCTGAGGAAGAGATAAGCAGGATTTCTGTTGAGCCAGAAGCTGGAGGTGGCAGACACTACAGCCGTCAAGTAGCATCCAGATGAGAATGTGTTGAATAGTACAGTGTTCAAAAAAAGAGTGCAAGGTTAGCCTAGTAGGAATGTCTAGTGGTTCAGTGTCCAGTTGAGCAGGGACCTGAAAAGATTGAGAGGTTAGCAAGGAACTGGCCTGACGGGAAGACAGAGAAAACATCACTAAAATATCGTGGGCCCTTTGGTGTCAGAAGTCTGAGTTGCCTTTTCCCATGTATACTTCAACCACATATATATTACCCTCGCTGTGTCACCATGAATACATGTGTTCCCCATAATGTTTCTTTCCAAATGTGATATTATGTCTGTCTGTCTATCTATCTATCTATCTATCTATCTATCTATCTAAGTATCTATCTATAACCAGGTAAGTTTTTCTAGGATTTTCTGAGGTCTACATGTTCATCATTTCTTATAGCACAATAATATTCCATTACATTCATATACCACAACTTGTTCAGCCATTCCCCAATTGATGGGGATCCCTTCAATTTTCAGTTCTTTGACACCACAAAAAGAGTTGCTATAAATATTTTTGTACATATGAGACATTTTCCACTTGTATGGTCTCTTTAGGATACAGCCCTAGAAACAGTATTGCTGGGTCATAGGGTATGCACATTTTTCCAGCCTTTCATAGTTCCAAATTGCTCTTGGGAATGGTTGGATGATCTCACAGCTCCACCAACAATGAATTAGTGTACCAACTTTCCCACATTCTCTCCAACATTTATCATTTTCCTGTTTTGTCATGTTAGCCAATCTGATGGGTGTGATGTGGTACTTCAGAGTTGTTTTGATTTGCATTTCTCTAATGAATAGTGATTTAGAGCATTTTTCTTAATGACTATAGATAGCTGTAAATTCTTCCTCTGAAAACTGCCAGTTCATATCCTTTGACCATTTATAAGTTGAGGAAATTTCCACTTTTCTTAATCTATGATTTCATTTGATTCCTTCACCAGGAAAGTGATTCCCTGGCTGACTATTAAAGGTAAATATATCAATGGGGGGTTATGAGTTTGTGGTTGGGAAAATTCTTACCTGACTTCCAAGCAAGTTTAGGTGCTGTATGCTGCTATGTAAGCAGGAAGTTACTACTCCCAAAGAGCAGACAGGTGCCAAATGCCAGATCGCATTGCTGTATAAGGGATATAACTGGCTAGAACTGTTTAAGAGAGGGTGACATATGTTGTCTATGTTGTCTCATTGGGAGAGGTACACATGAAAAGCAAAGTAACATTTATGTATGGGAAGCCGTCTTCTCAGCATGCCCCTGATTTCTAAACTGCATGCCTAAACTCAACCCTAGAGTGGACCTCCTTGGATAAGACAGAGACCTCTTTCTTAGCTTGAGATGAGATCTCATCTCACTTCCAGCTAAAGAGCCCACCTACCCTCATAAATTCTTTTTTTTTTTTGAGGGGGAAAGGCAACGCAATTAGGGTTAAGTGACTTGCCCAAGGACACATAGCTACTAAGTGTGTCAAGCAACTGAGGCCAGATTTGAACTCAGGTCCTCCTGACTCTAGGACCAGTGCTCTATTCACTGTGCCACCTAGCTGCCCCACCTCATATATTCTTTTTGTATATTCTGATATGTATAATTTCTCCAATTCTGATTGTTTGGGATATATTCACTGCTCCCTAGTTGTGATGCTCTTTTGTAAAGTCAGTTTTGAGTGTGAAAGAACTAAGCTGGTGTGGAACCTGAGCACCCTCCAAAATATCATCCCCATAAATCAGATATTTTAGGGGGTCACATAGATATAATTACAGCCCATTAAGTTCTTGGAGATTAAAGAACTTTCAGCCTCACAGTGCTCCTGGAGCCTTCCTTTCCTTTCCCCTCAGCTAATAGGATAGGGAAACAAGTCTTTCCAAGGAGTACTCCTCCCCTCAAGGCAAAGCCAAGTCTCCTTTGCAAGGGGGTAGGCCAAATTTCAGAATCAACTGTCTATGTGACTAGCAAGTTTAATCTATATTTTAATGTGCTAAGTGGACATACCACATATTCATAAGGACGTAATAGTTAAGCCAAAAGCACCAAGAAACTAGGGTAGTCGTCTCCTGGAGCACCAGCTTTGTGAGCCTCAGGCCCAGTAATAGAATTCTCAATGTAGTTTTCCAGTCCCTATCATTTTTAGCAGGACCTAGTGCATAATGTAATGGTAAGAACAAAGACCTGTGGAATCAATAATCTTCCCTAGGGCAAGTCCAGGGTCTATAACAATTTTAGCATATGACCCCAATCAAGTCACTTTGGTGCTGTTTAGATTTTCTAATCTATGAAATGAAATCATTGGGACAGATTTTCTCAAAATTACAAAATATGAGAACTATATTATCCAGTTTTTTTTTTTCAGTCACATCTGACTCTTTGTGACTCTCATTTGGGATTTTCTTGGCAAAGATACTGGAGTGGTTTGCCATTTCCTTCTCCAACTCATTTTACAAATAAGGAAACTGAGGTAAGCAAGGTTAAGAGACTTGCCCAGGATCATACGGCCAGTGTCTGAGACCAGATTTGAATTCAGAAAGAAGAGTCTTCGTGACTCCAGGCCCAATAGTTTATTCACTGTGCCACCTTGCTGGACCTTCTGAGAACCATAAAACATCTTTAAAGCCATGAAATTCAAAATTGTCACATTACTGATGAGCAAGCTGAGTGCTGGAGGGGAAAGGGCCAGAGGTACAATCAGAATGAGCGCTCAGGCCTCCTGATTCCCAGTTCAGTGTTTTTCCCAGGAGACCACTTGAAAAGCCAGACTAATGTTCCCCCAACTCATCCTCCAACCCACGCCAAAATTAAAACAGAGACATTGTGGAAAAAGAAACCCATTAGTGTGTGCGGAAACACACAGAGTAATAAATACAGCTATTTACTGTAGAGCAACTACTGGTCGGTGCTGGCTTTTTTCCATACAATACTAATTACACTTGCTATGCCAATTATTCTTTTGCCCTGCCACTGCTATTATTTCTCCCGCTATTTTTAACAGCTGGTGCCAAGGTAATGCATTATGGAGATTTAATTTAACACAAAACACATAAGATGCTTCTGAACAGCATTTTTTTTTTCATCTTTGAGACTCAGCAGATTACACCAAACAGGATGTGTCAAATCTGGATGGAGCTCAGCTGCATTGTTTGAGCTGAGCATTAGTGAGCCTCCAAAGTGCTGGGCTCCCATAAGAACAGAGCACTTTGGCTACAGAGGTTGCTCCCTCCCCCTGGCCTACCTAGAGAATTTGACTTAACCCACTGAGGTCAGCGGGACCTGATAGACCAGGCCCATCAATTGCAATGCACTCAGGAAAGAAAGCAGGAAAAATGCCCCCTCCCCCAGGGCCTTTGTCTGTTGAACACAGAGAGGCAGGGATTAAAAATAAAACCTACATCATGTCAGGTTAGGAACTCCTGTTGTGCTAAGAGCTTTTGAAACCTTGAAATACCAGAGGTTTGAATGTATCTGAGATGGAAATGAAAGCTCTGAGCAGAGATCATTTACAGGACCCTCTACCAGAGACCAGGACCTCCCTTGAGGTTTTCACATTCAGTTTAATCAGGTTAGAAAGGCAAGGCCAGTACAAATCTAATGACACATCCAATTTTAACACAATTTAATTCTCAAAAGGCTTTTTATAGGTTCTGTGCGTCAACAATTTTCTGGTCTCTTGTTCTAGGCTGTTATTCTTGGCATTCCAAACTGTAGTTACTCCTACAGCTACTGAGAACCTGGTGATCTGGATGTATTCCTATGGCCAGGAAGCCCAATGCACTGACTGTATATGGATTCACAAAGACTAGAATTGGCTTCATACCATTTAAACAAAATTCTACCCCATATATCTTCGCTAGTAATCCTGTCATGATAAAAATGTATTTATTACCTGAGATTGGTAATGCAGGGTTTATGCGGTAGCAGAGCAGTACTGGCTCTTTTTTCTTATTGAGCTTTTTTTTTTTTTCTCTATAGAAAATCATTCAGTTTCATTTTCCTCCTACCAATGAGGTTGAAGCAATGGGAATAAGGACAGGAAAACTTTCAAGGGGAGAAGAGGATCTCAGGAGACAATGTGGCCAGAAATCAGATAAATGTCAGATAAAAAAATAATCCTAAGTGCATCAGGAGATTTGGGTTGTATGGGCGTACAAAATTACTGACCAAATTAAGGACTCTTAAATCATCCATGGATTGGATCACCCAAAGGATATAAATAGGAGAAGCACACCTTCATATGAAGACAAAAATATTTCTATAGTAAGCAAATTCTATGGCTACTTCTGCTACCTCATTTCATAACTGAGTTTTGGAAAAGGACTCACTGTACAAAGGGCCTACCATAACGGGTGGACTGTATTTGTATAAAAGAGGCCTAGCGAAGCCCATGCAGGTATTTCATAGAAACCTGTAAGGCTGTCTATAAGGATAGATTGGCTATGTTTTCACTCCCTCAAGTTATTATGGTGACCAAAAAGCCAGAAGCCAAGACCTTATATATGGAAGTCTTCAGGGATAAAATCACTGAGCACAAATCATACTTGATATTTGCACTCTCTCTAGAGATGAAGGGCTATAAATTTTTACAGCAATAGCCATGGCTGGAAGACTATCCCCTATATAAATATAAGGCAGATGCACCTTAACCTTACTTATCCAAGTGCTCTGCATTTGCCTCTTACCATCTGAAAGATGGGTGTCAGGTTGTTTTCTCATCTATAAAATGGGAATAATAATAGCATCTACCTTAAAGATTTATTGTGAGGAATATACAAGATAATAATGTAAAGTGTTTTTTTAAGAATCAAAATGTTACATAAATTTTAGCTATCATCATCAATATCAATATTTATTACTTTGCGTATTACTCACCTTTTTAAAAAAATATTTATTTATTTTTAGTTCTCAATATTCATTTCCACAAGATTTTATGCTACAACTTTTTCCCCAATCTTTCCCCTATCTCCACCCCAAAATGGCAAGCTCATTGAACACTCCTTCCCCCAATCTGTTCTCCCCTAGATCATCCCCCATTACTCCCCTACCTTTCTAGCAGCGCAAGATGGACTTCTATACCCAGTGCCTGTACATCTTATTTCCCAGTTGCATGTAAAAAACACATTGTTTTAAACATTTGTTTTTAAAACTTTGAGTTCCAGATTGTTTTCCTCCCTCCCTCCTCACCAACCTGCACTAGGAAGACAAGCAATTGAATATAGGTTGTACGTGTGCAATTACCCAAATTATTTCCATAGTTGTCATATTGTGAAAGACCAAGTATATTTCCCTCCATTCTATCCATCCCTCTACTTATTCCATTTTCTCCTTTGACCCTATCCCTTTTCAGTGTATTTGCTTCTAACTACCCTGTCTCACAATCTGCCCTACCTTCTATCATCCCTCCTCCTATCCTCTACCCCACTATTTTCTTTTTTTCTAAATTAATTAATTAATTTTCTTGTTTACATCATTCATTTCCATGAAATATTGAGTTACAAATTTTCTCCCTATCTTGCCCCACCCACCACCCCGAAACTTACACAAAACATGCATAAACCCTCCCATAGTCTGTTCTCTTCTATGTTCTCCCCATTACCCCTCTGACTTTCTGCAACAGCAAGATGGATCTCCCTACCCCAATGCCTGTGAGAAAATGATTCTATGTCTCTCCTTCATATCCCGCCTACCCCCTCATTCTGTTCTCTACCCTGTCCCTTTACAGAAGTGTGTGCTTACAGCAAACTTCCCCCCCCCCCCCTGCTCTCCCCTCCATCATTCCCCATCTCATCCCCATCCCCTCTACCCTCCTGTGTGGCAAGATACCCAGTTTAGAGTTTATTCATTCCTTCCCTAAGCCAAATTCAATGGGAATTTCCCTTTTGCCTTCCTGTTCTTCCCCTCCATTGTAACAGTTATCCCTTGCCTCTTCTATATGAGATAATTTACCCCATTCTGTCACTCCCCATCTCCCCTCATTGTATTCCTCTCATACCTCTCAATTTCACCTTTCAAGTATCATCCCTTCCTATTCAATTGATCCTGTGCCCTCTATGTACATATATAAACACGTACTCAGTTATGTATTCATACATACATACATACATACATATATATATATATTATATATATATATATATATACACCCTCCTCTATAGACATACGTATATGTATATGCATATATACATTTGTATTCCCTTCACCTATTCTCATACTGAGAAAAGTTTCATAAGTTACCATTTTCATTTTTCCATATTGGCATGTAAATAGTTCAACTTTGATAAGTTCCTTATGATTTCTTTTCCATGTTTACCTTCTGAAGCTTCTTGTATATGAGTGTCAAATTTTCTCTTCAGTTCTGTTTTTTTCAGCAAGCATGCTTGAAAGTCCTCCACCTAATTGAATGACTATATTTTCCCCTGTAGCATTATACTCAGTTTTGCTGAATAGTTGATTCTTGATTTTAGTCCTTACTCCTTTGACCTTCAGAATATCATATTGCAAGCACTGTCACCACTTAACATAGAAGCTGCTAGGTCTTGTGTTATCCTGATTGTGTTTCCACAATACTCAAATTGTTTCTTCCTGACTGCTTGCAGTATTTTCTCCTTGACCTGGAAACTCTGGATTATGGCTATAATATTCCTTGAAGTTTTCTTTTTGGGATCTTTTCAAGAGGAGATCAGTGAACTCTTTCAATTTCTGTTTTGCCCTCTGGTTCTAGAATATCAAGGTAATTATCCTTGAGAATTCCTTGAAAGATGTTGTCTAGATTCTTTTTTTTTAACATGACTTTCAGGTAGCCCAATAATTTTTAAATTCTCTCTCCTGGATCTATTTTCCAGGCCAATGCTTTTTTCCAATGAGATATTTCACATTGTCTTCTATTTTTTCATTTGTTTGGATCTGTTTTATAATATCTTGATTTCTCATGAAGGCATTAGCTTCCAATTGGTTCAATCTTATTTTGAAGGAGTTATTCTGTTCAGTGAGTTTTTGAAAATCCTTTTCCATCTGACAAATTCAGCTTTTTAAGGCATTCTTCTCCTCACTGGCTTTTTGAGCCTCTTTTGCCATTTCAGTTAGTCTATTTTTAAGGTATTATTTACTTTAGTGTATTTTTGGATCTCCTTTAGCAGGCTGTTGACATGCCTTTTGTGATTTTTTTGCATCATTCTAATTTCTCTTCCCAATTTTTCCTTCACTTCTCTTTCTTAATTTTCAAAATCCTTCTTGAGCTCCTCCATGGGCTGCAATTAATTCATATTTATTCTTAGATGCTTTTGATGCAGGAGTTATGACTTCACTGTCTCCCTCCCACTCCATACCTTGATCCTTTCTGTCCCCCCCAAAAAGGAATCTGTTTGATTACATTTCCTGGGCTTGCTTTTCTTGCCAGTCAATTACTTGACTTTTGAATGCTTTTCCACAGTAGAATACTGCTTCCAGAATAGAGAGAGCTTCATCCCAAATTGCTGGCTCTTTGCAGCCCCTGGAGCTATTAGTTGGGTGCCCTCTCTACAGACACTACAAGCTCTGGCTCACTGGTCACACACTCCGAGACCACCACCCAAGACTGTGATCCAGATCCAAGCAGGTTAAAGCAAAAAAGGTTACACTCTGAATGGTGGCTTGATCCCCCTGCTATCTGCAAGCCAGGAACTCCTTAGATAGCCAGGCAAAGGTAGCTGCACAGCTGATGTGCCTCTCTTGCTTCTTGTCACAAGGGCAGGGTCTGGACTGAGTTGGTCCCCACAAAGTACCACATTGACCTTTTACTTTCTTTTTAGCATTTCTGGGTTGATAATTCTGGAAATTGCCACAGCTGTTGGTGATTCTATCTCTTGAAGTCTTCTCTGGGCCCACTACCGGTCAGGGGGCTGCCCCAAGTGGCTCAAATGGGGCTGTACCCTGCTCCCAGCCTGGTGAAGTAGATCTTTCCTGTCAGCCTGCCAGGCTTATCTCAGCAGGATCTTTGTGGGTTCTGTAGCTCTTAAGTTTGTTTAGAGTCATTTGTTTATGTGCATTGGAAGTGGTTGGAGGGGAGCCTGCACCAAGTTTGTATTTCTACTCCACCATCTTGGCTCACCCCCTACTA
>CM053585.1:423444984-423463243 GCA_028646515.1 Pseudochirops corinnae | reverse complement strand
CCATCCTGCCCTACCGAAAAGTGACATAGGAGAGAATTGACTGGGGGAGGGGGGACACACTGGGGGGGAAAAAAAAAAGAGAGTAAGTATGAACATCAGGATTTGAACCCAAGTCCTCTGAACCTAGAACCAATGTGTTTTCTTTCCCAGTGTATCATTTCAGTGAAAGACAAATAGAGATACATGGTGTACAACTATAGGAAGAGCAAATAGAAATGTTCAAGCTCAAGATATTCTCAGACTTGAGAGGATTGTTACTGACAACAATTTTTTGAAGTTACATAAGTCATAAAGAGTATGATAAGAAAGGATTAGGATCCCTTGTATATTTGGGTATATGTGTGTGTGTGTGTGTGTGCCTGTAGGCATCTATGTATCAATGTATCTTTCTATATCTTTATCTATCTATATACATATATATGTATATATATATATATATATATATATATAAAATATACATGTCTGTATATATATATATATATATATAATATACATGTCTATATACATACATGCCACATATATACAAAATTTCTGGGGTGGCTAGGTGGCACAGTGAATACAGCACCAAGCCTGAAGTCAGGAGGACCTGAATTCAAATCCAGCCTCAGACACTTGACACTTACTAGCCATGTGACCTTGGGCAAGTCACTCAGCCCCAATTGCCTTGCCCTCTCCCCTCCATAAAAGGAAAAATTTAAAATAAAAAAATAGAATGTGAGGTCCTTCAAGTCAAGGACTGAGTACTTATATTTCTTTATACCTTCAAGTGCTTATTACAATGTTTGATACATAGTGAAGGCTTATTAAAATTATTCTTGACCAAATAATGTAAAATGAAGAGAGATTACTGTCAATAACCTCAGGGTTCTGTGATAGTATAATTCAATCATAGGTTAGTTAGTGCCCATGGAAGGGCAATAGCAATGTCCAGTAGGCTGAATTTCCTGTTACTAGGGAGATTCACAGAATCAGAATGGCGGAATTTCGGAGCTCGAAAAGACTTAGTAATTGTCTTAGGATAAGATAAAATCTTTTCTAAAGTATCCCCCCAAAAAAGTAATTCAACCTTTTCTTAACATCTGCTAAGAAGGAAAAATATATTATCTCTTGAGACAATCCATTACACTTCAGGATAGCCCTGAGAGTTAGGAATTTGTTGTATTTCTTTTTGTAGCTGCTGCTAAAGGTACATTATAGTGAGAGGTAAGAGCAGATAGGTATATACATTTAATAACACACATACATATGTATGTATACACATACTACATACATAACAAATATGCATGCAAGTATGTATATATGTATATGTGCATATCTATCTATCCATCTGAGACTCTTGAAAGTTACTATGAAATAAAAGAATTTTAATAGTTTTACAAGAAATTATTGAGGAAAATCACTCTGAAATTCTAGAACAAAAGGGTAAAAGAAAAAGAAAAAAAAATCCACCGTTCACCAACTGAAAAGGATACCAGGAAGGAATATCACAAACAAGCTTCAAAGCTTCCAGGACAAGGAGAAAATATTATAAGAAAGCAAGAAACAAAAAAAAAATGTAAATGTCAAGATTTCACTGGACCTGGCAGCTTCTACACCAAGAGACCATAGATCTTGGAATACTATGTATCACAAATCAGAAGAGTTGGGGTTGCAACTAAGAATAACTTGACTAGCAAAATTGAGTATAAACGTGAATTTAAAAAAGATATTTAACAAATTGAAAGACTTTCAGGCAATTGTGACAAAAAGAACATACTTCAATGCAAAATTCCATGTATAAGATCCAGAAGAAATATAAGGAAAACTTTAAAGACCATTAAAGATCAATTAGAAGTGACTCAGTAGGATCAAATTCATTACTTCTTATAGGTGAAAATGTTATCAGTATTCATGAAATTGTAATCATTACTTGGATAATTTGAAAGAAGTGTTGGGGATGAGCTGGGTATGATGAGCTGAATCTAAAAAAAAAAACAAATTGGTAGGAAAAGGTAAAAAAGAACAATTATCTCATACAAATGAGACATGAAAGTAAGAATTGAAAGGGGATAGAGCCAAGATGGAGAGAAGACAAGAAGTTTCCTGAACTTTCCATAGTTTTCCTTGGAAACAATACTAAATCAAACCTCTAATTATATTCTAGAGTGACAGAACCCACAATAAGATGGAATAAAGCAAATTTCCAGCTTACGATAACTTAGAAGGACTTCAGAAGGTTTGTCTTATTTGGATAAAAGGGGAGGACAGTTAAGCAGAGATGGTGTTTGGGCAAGCCAGAAGTAGGCTGTTAGTCACAACACATATCAACAACTGAGACCTTTCAGTCATGGCACAACAGGCTAACTGTGAAACCTTCATCTTCAGTGTAGAAGGCAAATTGAAAGCCTGGGGACCACTGTACAACAGATGTGAGTAGGGCCACTCCTAGTGCAGTAGGCAGGCTATAAATGTCTGAGGCCCTGACATGGAAACCAGTGACTAGACCCCTGGCCCACAGCATAAGAAGTTTGGGATGGTGTTCCTGTGCTCCTGGAACAGAACTGAATTTTCAAAATCATAAAATAGGTTGAAAATGAGTAAAAAACAGAAGAGAGCCTTGACTATAGCAGCAAGGAATATCAAAACACAAAATCAAAAGAGGACAATATCAGCAAAATGTCTACATTTTAAGCTTCAAAGAGGAGTATCAATTGGTCTCAAGTTCAAAAATTCCTCTTGGAAGATCTCAAAAAGGACCTCAAAAATTAGAATAGAGAGGTAAAAGAAAAATTGGAAAAAGAAATGAGAGATATAAAAGAGAATAATGAAAAAAAATCAGCTCGGAAAAATAAACAAAAAATGACTGAAGAAAACAAACAACCCTTTAGAAATCTAAAATTGGACAAATGGAAAAAATCAATCTAAAAAATCTCCTGTAAAAGTAGAATTCACCCAATGGAAAAAAAAAAGAGGTACAGAAGCTTACTGAAGAAAATAGCTGCCTAAAAATTGAAATGGGGCAAATGGAAGCTAATGATCCTTGGAGACATCAAGAATCAGTCAAAGAAAATCAAAAGAATGAAAAAATAGAAAAGATTGTAAAATACCTCAGCAGGAAAAAAACAAAAACAAAAACAAAACACACACAATTGAGCTGGAAAACATATCCAGGAGAGAGATAATTTAAGAATTATTGGTCTACCTGAAAGCCATGATGAAAAAAAAAGACTGGACTTGCATCTTTCAGGGTGTTATCAAGGAAAACTACCCCGAAATCCTTAGAACCAGAGAGTAAAAGAGTTATTAAGAAAATCCATTGATCACCTCCTGAAAGAGGACCCAAAAGGAAAACTCAAAGAAATATTGTAGCCAAATTCAAGGATTAATAAGTCAAGGAGAAAGACCAGAAAGAAACAATTGAAATATCAAGGAGCCAGGATTAAGATCACACAGAACTTAGAAGCTTCTTCATTACAGGATTGGAGGACTTAGAATATTTTGTGGAAAGCAAAGGAGCTTGTATTACAAACAAAAATCAACTAACCAGTAAAATGAAGCATAAAATCTTTCAGGGGAAAGACATTCAATGAAATAGGAGACCTTCAAACTTTCCTAGTTAAAAGACCAGAGATGAACAGAAAATACCATCTTCAAATACAAGATTCAAAAGAAGAATAAAAAAGATAACAGGAAAGAAAAAAAAATGATGGAATTAAAAAAGATTCAAAGTGTTTTCCCTAAATGGAAAATGATTCTTATAACTCTTTAGAACTATTTGTTTATTAAGAAGTTAGAAGGTGTGTACATACACAGAGGGTATGGGTTAAGGGAAAGAAAGGAGGGGGTGAGCATAGTTTTAAACTTACTCATTGTATTTTACTCAAAGAGGGAATAACAGACATTCAGTTGGGTCAAGAAATCTATTTTACCCTATAGGGAAGTAGGAGGAAAAGGGGGAAAGAAAAGAGGGTGATAGAAGGGAGGACAGATTGAGGGAGCTATGTGGTCAGAATTACAATTCTGGGGAGGAGAGATATGGTGAAATGACAGAAAAAAGTATAAATAGGGGTGAAATTAGGATGGAGGGAAACAATAAATAAATTATAACTGCGAATGTGAATGGAATGAATTCTCCCCCAAAATGGAAGCACATAGCAGAATGAATTAAAAACCAGAATCCTTCAATATGTTGTTTTCAAGAAACACATTTGAACCAGAAAGATGCACACAAAGTAAAGGTAAAAGACTAGAGCAGAATATATTAGGCTTCAATTGAAGTTAAAAGAAAAAAAAAACAAGGGTAGCAATCTTGATCTCAGACAAAGCAAAAGCAAAAGTAGATCTAATTAAAAGAGATAAGGGAGGAAACTACATCTTGCTAAAAGATACCATAGTCAATGAAGTAAGGTCAATACTAAGCACATTTGAACCAAGTGGTATAGCATCCAAATTCTTAGAGGAGAAATAAGTTACAGAAAGAAACAGGCACCAAAATTGTATTAGTGAGGGACCTCCACCTCTTTCTCTTAGAAGTAGATAAATCTAACCACAAAATAAACAAGAAATAAGTTAAGGAGGTGAACAGAATTTAATAAAAATTAGATATGATAAATCTCTGGAGAAAAGTAAATGGGGATGAAAAAGAACATACATTTTTCTCAATAATACATGGCACCTACACAAAATTGACCATGTATTAGGGCATTAAAACTTTTCAACCCAATACAGAAAGGCAGAAATATTAAATGCATTATTTTCAGGTCATGGTGCAATAAAAATTATGGGTGATAAAGAGTCATGGAAAGATAGGCTAAAAACTAATTGAAAACTAAATAATCGAATTCTAAAAAATGAGTGGGTCAAATAAGAAATCATAGAAGCACCCAATAATTTCATCAAAGAGAATGACAATAATGAGACAACATACCAAAATTTATGGTGTACAGCCAAAGTAGGACTTAGAAAAATTTTATTTTTCTAAATGTTTACATGAATAAAACACAGAAAGAGCAAATAAATAAATTTGCCATGCAATTAAAAAAGCTAGAAAAAGAACAAATTAATAATCCCTAGTTAAATATCAATTAAAAAATTCTGAAAATCAAAGGAGTGATCAATAAAATTGAAAGTAAGAAAATTATTAAAATAATAAAACTAAGAGCTATTTTTTATGAAAAAGCAATAAAATAGACAAAACTTTAATTAATTTGATTTTACAAAGAAAGAAGACAACCTAATTGTTGGTATCAAAAATGAAAAAGGTGAATTTACACCAATGAAGAGGAAATTAAAGAAATAATTAGGAGTTATTTTGCCCACCTGCATGCCAATACATTTGACAATCTAAGTGAAATGAGTGAATATTTTTAAAAAATATATATAAATTACCCAGATTAACAAGAAAAAATAAATTGCTTAAATTTTAAAAAGAAATTCAACAAGCCATCAATGAACTCCCTAAGAAAAAATTTCTAAGGCCAAGTGGATTTACAAGTGAATTCTAACAAATACTTAAAAGAATAACTCATTCCAATGTTATATATAGACAATGTGGAAAACTAAGTAAAGAAGGACTTCTATGAAATTCCTTTTATGACACAAATATGGTGCAGGCACCTAAAGTAGGAAGAGCTAAAACAAAGAAAGAAAATTATAGACCAATTTCCCTAATGAATATCAATGAAAAAATATGAACAAAATACTAGCAGGGCAATTATAGCAATATATCACAGGTTTACACACTACAATCAGGTGAGATTTTATACCAGGAACAAAGAACTGGCTCAATATTAGGAAAACTATCAGCATAATTGATCACATCAAAAGCAAATCTACCAAAATAATGTGATTATCTCAATAGAAACAGAAAAAGCATTTGACAAAATACAGTATATGTTCCTATTTAAAAACAAGTAAACAAACACCAGAGAACATAGGAAAAAATGGAGCTCTCCTTAAAATGATCCACAGTATCTACCTAAAACCTTCAGGAAACGTTATCTACAATAGGGATAAGCTAGAAGCTCTCCCCATAACATCAGAGTTTAAACAAGGATGACAATTATTATCACTATTACTCAATATTATATTAGAAATGTTACCTTTAGCAATAAAAGAAGGAAAAGACATTGAAAGAATGAGACTATGCAATGGGGAAATAAATGTATCATACTTTTCAAATGATATGATAGTATACTTTGGGAATCCTAGAGAATAAATAAAAAATTTACTTGAAACAATTAATCTACATAAATCTTCAGCATTTCTATACATTACCAACAAAGCCCAGCAGCAAGAGATGAAATATAAATTCCATTTAAAATAATTGTAGACAATGCAAATTATTTGGGAATCTATTTGTCAAAACAAACCCAAAAACTATATCAACACAATTACGAAGCACTTTTCACACACAAAAATAATCAGATCTAAATAACTGGAAACATATCAATGGCTCATTGGTAGGCTGAGCTAATATAATAAAAATAATAATTCTACCTCAATTAATTTACTTCTTTTATTCCATAACAACCAAACTAACAAAATAGTATTTTATGGAGCTAGAAAAATAATAAAATTCATCTGGAAGAACAACAGGCCAAGAATATCAAGGGAATAAATGAAAAATATGCAAACAAAAGGGCCTTAGACATACCATATCTAAAATTATATTATAAATTAGCAGTCATCAAAGCTATTGGGTACTGGCTAAGAAATAGAGTGGTGGAACAGTGAAATAGGTAGGTATACAAGACACAGTAGTAAATCACTACAATAATCTGCTTTTTGATAGACCAAAAGACTACAACGTCTGGGAAAAGTATTCACTATTTGGCAAGAACTTCTGGGAAAACTGGAAAACAGTATGACATAAACTAGGCACAGAAAAACATGTCATATCCTATACAAGATAATATCAAACTAAGTACTTGATTTAGACATAAGGTATGATGCCATAAGCAAATTGGGAAAACAAAGAATAATTTACCTGTCAGATTTATGGAGAATGGAAGAATTTGTGATCAAATAAGAGATAGAGAATACTTTGAAATACATAATGGATAATTTTGATTGCAATAAATTAAAATAGTTTTACACAGAGAAAGTCAATACAACCAAGAGAAGAAGGAAAGTAGAAAGCTGGAAAGCCATTTTTATAGTCAGTGTTTCTGATAAAGGCCTCATTTCTAAAATACATAGATTACTGAGTCTAATTTATAAGAATGCAGTTATTACCCAATTGATAAATGATCAAAGAATATGAACAGGAAATTTTCAGATGAAGAAATTAAAGCTATCTCTAGGCATATGAGAAAAAAGCTCTAACTCACTCATTTAGAGAACTGCAAATTAACACAACTCTGAGGTACCACCTCACCCTATCAAATAGGCTAATATAATAAAAGAGGGAAACCATAAGCATTGGAATGTATGGGGGAAAATTGGAACATTAATACATTGTTTGTGGAGTTATTAAATGAGACAACCATTCTGGAGAGCAATTTGGAACTATGCCCAAAGAGTTATAAAATTATATCTCCTTTGACCCAGCAATACCACTACTAGGTCTGTATCTGAATGAGATCATATAAAAGGGGAAAAGACCCACATGTAAAAAAAAAATTTATAGCATCTCTTTTGTGGTGGCAAAAAATCAGAATTTGAGGAGCTGTCCATAAATTGGAGAATGGCAGAAAGATTTGTGGAATATTAATAATATTGGAATATTATTGTTCTATAAGAAATGATGAGTAAGCAGTTTCTGGAAAAATAGAAACCTAAAAGACTTACATAAACAGATGCTCAGTGAAGTAAACATAAGCAGGAGAATATTGTACCCAGCAACAGAAATATTGTGTGCTTATTAACTATGATAGACTTAGCTCTTCTCTGCAATACAATGATCCATAATAATTCCAAAAGACTCCTGATGGAAAATGCTAAACACATCCAGAGAAAGAGCTATGGAATCTGAATGTATATCAAAGCATACTATTTTCCATTTTTTTGTTTTTTTTCTTTCTCATGGTTTTTCCCATTTGTTCTGATCCTTATTTTGAAACCTGACAAAAATGGAAACGTGTTTAACATGATTGTACATGTATAACCTGTATCAGATTGCTTGCTGTCTTGTTGAAGTAGTAAGGGAAGGAGAAAGGGAGAAAAAATTGGAGCTCAAAATTTTACAAAAATGATTGCTGAAAATTATCTTTACATGTAGTTGGGAAAAAATACAATACTATTAGGGAAAAAAGAAGAGCTGATACAGAGGAAGCATATCGGGGGGAGGCCTGGTAGTGCTAGAACCTTTCTCTCATCAGATCTGTCTTAAAAGAGTTAACAACATATACATCTCCAAGGGCATAAAAATCTTCCATAACTTCTAAAGAAATAAGGATGAAGGGACAGGAAAAAGGAGCTGAGTATGAAGTTTTGACCCCATTTGCAGTTTTGTTGGCAAAGTTGCTGGAAGGGTTTGCCATTTCTCTCTCCAGATCATTTTACAGAGGAAGAAAATGAGACAAACACAATTAAATGATTTATCCAGGATCACACAGCTGGTAAATGTCTGAGCCTAGATTTGAACTCAATGAGATGAGTCTTCTTGACTCTTGGCCTGTCATTCTAGCCACTGCACCTCCTAGCTATCCCTGGAGCCAGTTTAATTTATTCATTTTTCATTGTAAGCATTTATACCTTGGAAACCAAGAAAGTTCACCAATCAGGATTTGATTTATTTTTTCTCAGTTTTATTGACATAAGAAAATGGAGAAAATCTTAATAATCAGCTTAAAAGTGTTTCATGTCTCCTTTCCTCTGTGAGATCCAGTTGTTAAACATTTAGCAATACTCCTGTTCAAAAAGCAAAAAAAACCCAAAAAACCCCACAACATTTAGCCATATATCCCTGACTGGAAGGGATCTCAGAGGTCATCGAATGCAAACTCCTTTATTTTATAGTTGTGGAAACTGAAATCCATAAAGATGAAATCAATTGACCAAGGTCACAAAGGCTTTAAGGAACAAAGAAGTATTTGAATCCAGTTATTTCCTCTGATGCCAAATTGGGTACCTTTTCCACGGTGTCATATTATATGGCCTACCAGACCCCATAGACTCTTCCTTAATTCACTCCTCTGAATCACTAGGGCTCCTTATGCAAATCAATCACATAATCACACAAGAAATAAACAACAGTGAGTGACTTCCATATGTTACACTCCATACATTCTAATGTTCTATATCCAAGTATTATTAACAAGATACATTTTCAGTTCTTTCTCTGTCTGCATCCTCTTCTATCTTAAGTAACAGATTACTTCAGAAGTCCTAACTCTTCATTACCTTTCCCCAGATTGACTGGCTTCTACTGGCAGGCACCATTTTGTTCTATTAAGACCCAGACATAAATCTAAGTGCTGCTACCTTTCATTTGAACATACATGCTGCTTTAGTGATGATATTAATGTGACTCTCTTACTCTCTGACCCCTTTAGCTTTTGCAGCAGTAATAAGACAAATCAACATCAGGGGATAATCCAAAAAACAATTTATATCTATTTTTGCTATGGTCAATATTATTTTTATAGGAGTCTCGCCATAATGAAGAAGCACTGTATCTCTCCAGATAGAAAAGATATAACTAGAGAAGGAACTGGAAATTTGTTATTAGTCATTATAATATAGTATATTCAAAAGTATAAAGAACAACTCACGTAGACTAGTGTCAGTTGTTTGTCTAATATGGGCGAGGTTAATTTGCTTAATGTGTCTTATTTCCTCACAGGGATGAATTTAAAAAAAAAAAAGACAGTATACACTCTTGGATTTAGTGTGCCTGGAACTTAGTAGATGTAAGATTCATGCTTATTGATTTGTTAATTTTGACTGACTGTTGAGAACTATAATGTGGTCTTTTGGGGGAAAATACTGTGCTCTGAGCAGAGAGGAAGAACAACAAGGCTTAGAGGAGGAAGAAGCCAGAGCTGGTGACCTTTGGTCAGTCTTTGGGCTATATGAATGAAACCTTTAGAGGAGCAAAGGTATGTCATTCCTTGAGGAAACACTACAGTTCTGTTTATGTCAAACTTCTGTGCTCTTGATGTGACAGGCTATAAAAACCTGAAATGACAATAGTAGGAATAATTAGAGAAATAGCTAGAGGAACATTTTTGAAAGGGAGGTCCTCTGACCCAAAATGTCTAGACAAGGGCATTTTTTTTTCCACTTGGACAACATGCACTGGGAGGTTTTCTAACATTCTTATTCTTATATGAGGGAAAAATGGATTGAATGATATTCACCATAATTCTTTGAAAGGAGGTTTCTTTTTAATGTAAGATAATTTGCAAAGAAAAAAAAGAAACCCAAAAAACAAAAAAGAAGATAATCTGCCAACTTTATAGACTTTTTTTGTGCCATCTGTTGACTGGAGCACTAAAGGAATTTGAAGAACATTCCGTCTCTTTCACTAGACCTAGTTTTTGTTTAGCTCCTGGAAAACAACTTGGGTGTTTTCCTTTTCTTTGTCAGTAGCTCCTTACTTCAGAGGTACTTTCTACATAGAACAGCAAAAAGTACACATATGGTAGTACAAAATTAGGAATCGTTTTCTGAAGAAAGCATTTTACCAATTTTGCCAATTGTCCAGGACAAGATATGGACAATTCAAGCAGGTAACTGGGGGAAGTAATCAGGTAATCAGGCGGCAGTTCCTGTCTCTGGGAACTTAAAATATAACTACTAATTAGAGGAAATAAAGCTAAGTTTTACAAGGCATATTTTAAAGCATCTAGTACATATATTGCCTATACTTAATGTGTACTAAAATTACTGATTATACTTTAGAAATAGAATTAGTGTGTAACACTTTATGATAATCTAATAAGAACTGATGTGTGATTTAATTGGGTAACGCTAGTGCCTCCAATCTATGCTTATCTCCAATTTATTCTTTCTCTCTCTCTCTCTCTCTCTCTCTCTCTCTCATTCTCTCTGTCTCTTTCTGTCTCTGTTTCTCTTTTTCTCTCTCTCCCTCTCATGTACATAAGTGCATATGTATGTGTACATGTATATATGCACACATGTACAGGTATATGTACATCTTCTTTGACACAGTTGTTTTCATGTTTTCTCCTCCATTAGACAGTGACTTCTTTAGTGTAGAGAGTGTTTTGCTTTTTTCTTGCATCCTCAGTATTTAGCACATTTCCTGTAATGTCTCTCTTTCTATTTCTATCTCTCTCTTTTTCTCTCGCCTCCAACTTTTTCTAACATATTAAGTGCTTAATATATGCTTGTTAATAAAAAAATTCCAGAATGAAGAAATTAATTTTATCTTCAGTGATGAAATCATGAACTCTTCTTTTATCCATAGATTCAAAAGACAATTTCTTCTTTGCTCCCCTAATTGTTTTGTGGTATGACATTTTACATCTAAGTTATGTATCAACTTGTAGCTTTTTGGATATATGGTATGGGGTGCTGGTTTAGACCTAAAATCTTCTAGACTTCTGTCCAGTTTTGGTTTTTTGAGATTTTCTTTAGCAATTTTTGTTAAATAGTGAGTTCTTCCAAGTGACTGTAGTCATAGCATTGATCAAGAACTATGGTACTATGTTTGATAATGAATTTATATTTTATACTTAATCTATTCCACTAGTTGACCTCTTTCTCTCTTTTAAAACTCAATGACAAATCATTTTAATGATTACTCTTTCAGTTGGATATGTTGGCACATCTGTTACAAGGGCAACTGAGGCTTCTTCTTTTGAGGTAAAAATTTATGAGCTTCAGTGGTCTCAGTTGATTTGTGTTTGTACTTAGTCCAGTCTCAATAAGGGCACCAGGATGGTTAAGTAGAATCAGTTCAACTAAGATCAGACACAGAGCAGATTAAATCTCCTATGCTGTTAGAAGCAGAATGGGGTTCATGAGTAACTCCTACATTTTCTGTCTGGAGAAAATTAAGAAACACAATCTATTTTTTAAAAGTATATTTAAAAGGAATACCAAGTTGTACATAACAGATTTACAGTTTCATCCGCAATCAACTTTTTTTTTATACATTGTTATAGAATGGCTGGTTTTATTCCATAAATTAAATATAAAAATTTTTAAAAAGAATATGGCTTTGTAGCAAAGTTTAGGATCTGATATTGAAATAAAATTTTTTCTTTTTTTTCATTATTCCTTTTGAGATTTTTTTTTATCTGTTTTACCTCCATATGAATTACATTATTATTTTTTCTTATTTTATAAAATATTCTTTTGGAAGTATAATTGGTATAGACCTGAATATGTTAATTAATTTAGGAAGCCTTGTCATTTTTAACATATTAGCTCAACTTACCTGTAATAAACAATTAATTGGTCTCCAGTTATTCAAGTTCATTTTATTTCTGCAGTATTTTATAGTTAGATACATGTAGTTAGGTCATTAAATGGTGATGTATTTTAGCATTTACATGTTAACATTTTTAATTTCATATTTTATTTTCCCTAATTACAAGCAAAAATATTTAATATTTTTTTTTAATTTTTGAGGTCCAAATTCACTCCCTCTTTTCCTCACCTCTTCCCCATTGAAGAGGCAAGCAATGTGATGTAGGTTATACATGTGCAGGCATGCAAAACATAATTCCACATCAGTCATGTTGTGAAAGAAAACAGACAAAAGAAAACAGAAAAAAATAAGGAAAAATTATGTTTTGATGCATATTTAGACTCCATTGGATCTTTCTCTGGATGGATAGCATTTTTCTTCATTACTCCTTCAGAATTGTCTTGAAGCATCATATTGCTAAGAATAGCTAAGCTGAAATCACACTTGATCATTATACAATATTGCTGTTACTGTGTACAACATTCTCCATGTTCTGTTTATTCATTTTGAATCAAAATGTAAGTCTGTCCAGGTTTTTCTGAGAGAATTCTGTTCATCATTTGTTGTAGCACAATAGTATTCCATCACAATCTTATGCAATGACTTGTTCAGCCTTTCCCCAATTAATGGATATTGCCTCAATTTCCATACATGTTGACTTTAAAATAGTAGAATCAATACTATTATATTTCTCTTTACTATTAAATAAATAGCGTATTTAAATTCTATGTATATTACTTCTGAGACTGGCTGTTTGTGTAAATTTCACATACACTGTGTCGCTTCATTGCCTTTTGTGAAACTGGCTGCATAGTGAGAAAGTACATTGCGAGGAGTGCAAAAGCTAGAGAGATGAGTAGAGAACTATATTTCCACCAACAAACTTAAACCTAGGATTCAGATTTCCTATCTCTGGGAACTTAGAACTATAAATGTTAGAACAGTTTAGAGTGAGCAAGAGAGAACTGGTATTCAACATGGGCAAATAGAGAGAGAGACAGAAAAAAAGAGAGAGAGAAGGATGGAGATAGAGTGGAGAGAGACAAAGATGGGGCAAGAAAAATGGCAGAAGGGGATAGAGGGAGAAATAAACCGAGAGAGAGAGAGAGAGAAGAAAGACAAAGGAGAGGGGAGGAGAGAGAAGTTTTTTATGTCCCATGTTGTCTATAGTCCCTTTGCACTATAGGAATGATATCATCCTCTTTTACTTGGTGTTTGTAACAAAAATGCAATATTCGTAACACCCACGGTGACTATAAATATGCTGACGTAGTTGTGAATCATAACATGTAGCAGGCTCTCCACATGGAGAGCAAAGCCAAAGCATTTATTTTTTTTTTACTTTTGTTTGTTTTTAGTTTACATCACTCATTTCCATGAGATTTTGAATTACAAATTTTCTCCTCATCTTTCCCTTATCCACCACCCCAAAACAGTGATCCCACTGTATACACCCTTCCCCAATCAGCTCTTTCCTATATCCTCCCCGTTTACTCCTCTCACTTTCCGGTAGGACAAGATGGGTCTCCCTACCCCAGTACCTGTATATTTCCCTCCCACCTATTTCACCCCCATCCAGTTCTATTCTCTACTTTGTCATTGTCCCTTTACAAAAGTATGTGCTTCTAACAACCCTCCCCCTCAACCTGCCCTCCTTCATCCTCGCCCCCCTCCTGTTCCCCCTACTCTCCTGTAGGCCAAGATACCCAATTTAGAATGTATGTCATTCCTTCCCTAAGCCAACTTCAATGGGGGTAAGGATGACCAATTCCCTTTTGCTTTCCTGTTCTTACCCTCCATTGTAAGAATTATCCCTTGCTTCTTCTATGTGAGAGGATTAATCCCATTCTATTTCTCCCTGACTCCTCTCATACTATTCCTCTCCCACTTCTCAATTTCACCTTTTAAAATATTATCCCATCCTATTCAATTCATCCTGCACCCTCTGTCTATGTACACATATATACACACACTCACATAGGTATTCATATGCTTTTATACCTTCCTATATAGACATATGTGTATGTATACGTATATAAATACATTTATCTTCCCTTCACATATCCTCATACTGACAAAAGTTTCATAAGTTATAATTATCATTTTTCCATGTTGGCATGTAAATAGTTCAACTTTGATAAGTTCCTTATGAATTCTTTTCCATGTTTACCTTCTCATGCTTCTTGAATTTGAATATCAAATTTTCTATTCAGTTCTGGTTTTTTCTTCAAGAATGCTTGAAAGTTCACCACCTCATTGAATGACCATATTTTCCCCTGGAATATAATGCTTAATTTTGCTGGGTATGTGATTCTTGGTTTTAATCCTAGCTCCCTTGATCTCTGGAATATCATATTCCAGGCCCTTCAATCCCTTAATGTAGAAGCTGCTAGACCCTAGGTTATCCTGATTGTGTTTTCACAGTATTCAAATTGTTTCTTCTTGGCAGCTTATAATATTTTCTCCTTGATTTGGAAACTCCAGAACCTGGCAATGACATTCCTAGTTTTCTTTTGGGGATCTTTTTCAAGAAGTGATCAGTGAATTCTTTCAAGTTCTATTTTGCCCTCTAGTTCTAAAATATCAGGGCAATGTTCCTTGAGAATTTCTTGAAGGATGCTTTCTAGGTTCTTTTTTATGAACATGGCTTTCAGGTAGTCAAATGATTTTTAAATTGTCTCTCTTGTATCTATTTTCTAGGTGAGTGATTTTTTTCAAGGAACATTTCACATTGACTTCTATTTTTTCATTTGCTTGGATCTGTTTAATAGTATCTTGATTTCTCATAAAGTCGTTTGCTTACATTTGCTCCACTCTGATTCTGAAGGAATTATTCTCTTCAGAAAGCTTTTGATATTCTTTTTTCATCTGGCAAATTAAACTTTTTAAGGCATTCTTCTCCTCATTGGCTTTTTGGGCCTCTTTTGCCAGTTGAGTTAATCTATTTTTTAAAGTGCTATTTTCTTCAGTCAGGTTGTTGAATCTCTTTTCATAATTTTCTTGCATCATTCTCATTTTTCTTCCCAATTTTTCCTCCACTTCTCTTATTTGCTTTTCAAAATCCTTCTTAAGCTGGTCTATGGTTTGTAAGTAATCTACATTTTTCTTGGAAGCTTTTGGTGCAAGAGTTCTGACTGTGTTGTCTTCCTCTTGTTCTATGCTTTGATTCTTTTTGTCCCCCAAAAAAGAATCTAAAGTTGAATTGCTGAGTTTACTTTGCTTCCTTTCCCTACTCATTTTGCCAGTCAATTACTTGACTTTTAGGTTTAGTAGAACTCTGCTTTCAGAGGGGAGAGCTCTGTCCCAAATCACTGGAGTTTTTGCAGCTGCCAGAGCTATTAGGAGGCCACAATTTCTGCAGCTCCCATCAGCTTTGACTCACAGAAAACACACCTCAATACCACCACCCAAGACCATGATCCCAATCCAGACAGCTCAAGGTAAGAGCACTTAGCCTATGAATGATTGCTTGGACCCCCTGAAATATGCAGGCCAGGAGCTTCTGAAGCAGTCACATGGATACGGTGGCAGGGGCTTTAGCTGCTTCTAGCCCAGGGGCAGTCAGACCCTCTCCCCTGAATTTTCAGAGTTTCTCTGACCTTTCACTTAGTTCTTGTTTCTTATGGGTTGATAACTCTAGAAAATGCCACAGCTGCTGGTGATTCACACTCCAGCTGCAGCTTGTTCTGGCCACCCGAGGGCTCCAGCCACAATTTCTTGCTGTGCTTTTCTGGGCTCCCGGTATGCTGCAATGAACCCCTTCCTGGCTGCCTCCTAGGCTGCCTTCAGAGGGAGCTTTGACACTCTGTCATTATGTGAGTTCTGGAGCTTTAAAATTTGTTTTGAGTCATATTTTATAGGTATTTGAGATGGTTAAGGGGAGAGCTGCAGAATTTTGCTGCTTCTACACCACCATCTTGACTCTGCCTGCCTCCCCAAAGCATTTATTCAAATGCCAAAAAGCCAAGTACCCAAACCAGAAAGTCAAAGTTATTACAATAGCCAGAGAGTTGGTACACATCTTTAATGCAGTGAAGACCCACATTCCCAAGCCCTTAAAAACAAAACAGGCTCCCTCAGGAAAAGATCCTCCTCTCTTCACTCATCGTAGCTGCTCAGCCTCTGTGCTGCTTGCTCCCAGCAGTTCTTGTTCCTGGCAGTTCTCAGCAGAAGTTCTGGCTGGCTCTCAGAAGAAATTCTGGGGGCAGAGCCAAGATGACGGCGTAGGAGCATCAAGAAATCGCAGATCCGACACAGCCACATCAAATACCCAAAAAATATGACTCTAAACAAATTCTAGGGCTCTAAAATGCACACAGATATATTCCCTGCTGATGGTAGCTCTGCTCAAAGCAATCATTTCAACTCTGAGAGCAGAAACCAGCCCAGCCTGAAAAGGAGGCTTGTGCCCCGCAGGCGGCTGGACGAGCCCAGCCCTGCTGTGGCCTGAGCTTCAGGACAGCGGATCTGAAATAGCTGTGGCAGGAGCCAGAATTATCCAGCCATAAAGAAAAAGGACTCAGGTTAGTGGAACTTGGCTAAAAACCAGAGAAGAAAAGCGGGTCTGACCAAGCTACCCCCAGGGCTAGGAAGCAGAAAGTGGAGGTTCTGCACCTGCTTCCAAATTGCTGCTTCAGAGCTCCCGGCCTGCAGACAGCAGGGGGGCCAAGCGATCGTTCAGAGGCCAAGTGCTCTCACCTTGAGTGGCCTGGATCCAGATGGCGGTCTTGGGTGGTGGTCCTGAGGTTTTTGTTCAGTGAGTCGGAGTTGAGGAGGGACCCAGCAGCCTCCTAAAGGCCCTGGCAGTTGGGAAAACCCCAGCGATTTGGGACAGAGCTGTTCCCTCTGGAAGCAGAGTTCCACAGAACTAATTTTAAAAAATCATTGAATGGCGACCGTGAATAAGCATAGGAAGCAAAGTAAGAGCACCAATCAAACCCTAGATTCCTTCTTTGGGGAAAAAAAGGAACAAAAGAGGGAAAGGGAGGAAGACAATGCAGTCAGAACTCCCACCTCAAAAGCTTCCAAGAAACATGAAGATTGCCAAAAAGCTAGAGATCAGCTGAAGAAAGATTTTGAAAACCAAATGAGAGAAGTGGAAGCAAAATTGGGAAGAGAAATAAGAATGCTGCAAGAAAATCATAAAAAGAGAGTCAACAACCTGAATGAAGAAATTAACACCTTAAAAAATAGATTAACTCAAATGACAAAAGAGGCCCAAAAAGCCAATGAGGAGAAGAATGCCTTAAAAAGTCGACTTTGCCAGATGGAAAAAGAATCTCAAAAGCATTCTGAAGAGAATAGCTTCTTCAAAATTAGAGTGGAGCAAATGGAAACAAATTACTTTGTCACAAATCAAGATACTATCAAACAGATCCAAACAAATGACAAAAATAGAAGGCAATGTGAAATATCTCCTTGAAAAAAACCACTGACCTGGAAAACAGAACCAGAGAGACAATCTAAAAATTATTGGACTACCCGAAAGCCATGACCAAAAAAAGAACTTAGAAAGCATCTTTCAAGAAATTCTCGAGGAAAATTGCCCTGATATTTTAGAACCAGAGGGCAAAGTAGAATTTGAAAGAATCCACCGATCACCTCTTGAAAAAAATTCCCAAAAGAAAACCCCTAGAAATGTTATAGCCTGGTTCTGGAATCCCCAGATCAAGGAGAAGGTATTGCAAGCTGCCAGGAAGAAACAATTTGAATATTGTGGAAACACAATTAGGATAACCTAGGATCTAGCTGCTTCTACACTAAGGGATCGAAGGGCCTGGAATATGATATTCCAGAGATCAACGAGCTAGGATTAAAACCGAGAATCACCTACCCAGCAAAATTGAGTATAGTATTCCAGGGGAAAATATGGTCATTCAGTGAGGTGGAGGACTT